>JAQIFY010001266.1:0-14319 GCA_028533085.1 Varecia variegata | reverse complement strand
AATATATTTCTAAAGCGATTAGAATCAGTAATGAAGTAACACAAGTCCAATTATTTATCAAGTGGTTGACACAAGTATATAAATTAAAATTGATTTAAAACAATGTTTAAATAACATTTGACAATGAAATGTATCATTTTGATGCATGAAAACTGCATTTAACAATTCAGTATTTACTGACAAAATAGTTTGGGGATAGAATTGGGAGGAAATAATTCTCCTTAAATCTTAGAGAGAACAAAAAGTTGACATTTTAAAAAATATTATCTACACAACTGTATCCAAGTCATTTTATTGATATATCTATCACACAATACATGTTTTCTTTTCCATTTAAAATTTTCTTTTACTAATAAATTTCAGATACTAAGAATGAAAAGGAATGAATACTGAGTAAAGTGATCTGTAAGAGATTTCAAACAAACTTGAGGAAGCAAATTAAAAAATTTGGAATAATGGACATTTTCTTAGAAAAATATAACTTAATATGAACTCAAAAAAGAATACGTGCAATTTATTTAAAACCCTTCTGTATCCTTCGCCCGATTATTTCATGAAAGCATATTTCACTCTTCATTAAACCTTCTTTCTCTTGATTTTGAAAAATCTGCTCAATCACCAAAACTTCCCAGCTTTAGATTTCTAAGGGATCAGTTAAATTCCAATCCTCTGTTCCCTCAAATCCAGCAGTCACATTTCCTGTGCATACGTCAAATGTCAGTGCTTCATAGCACTCCAGCAATTATCTCCAAAGAGATTCTCTCTCATGGTTTCACTCTGTCACCTAGGCTGGAGTGCAGGAATACAATCATAGCGCACTGCAGCCTCAAAAACCTTGAACTCCCAGGCTCAAGAAATCCTCCTACCTCAGGCTCCTGAGTACTTGGGGCCACAGGCCCATGCCACCATGCCTGGCTAATTTTTTTTTTTTTTTTGGGGGGGGGGTTAGAGATAGCCTCTCGCTATGTTGCCCAGGCAGGTCTCGAACTCTTGTGACCAAGTGATCCTCTCGCCTCAGCCTCTGGAGTCGCTGGGATGACAGGTGTGAGCCACCACACCTGGCTCTTCATGTAGATTTTAAGCTTAGGATCAAATGGCTGAGATATGCACTGTTAATAGAACGTACATTTGTTCTTCACGGCTTCCCATCACCTTAAAATTAGTTGGCCATACAACAAATTTTGTCTGAGGAATTCTGAGCAAAAGTGGAGCATATAATTTCCTGGAGATGCATGGTAGAGCTTGTTTGAGAAACAACCACCAGGAGAGCACCAGCCGCTTGATTGCAGCACGGCGGGCCTGAGCAGAGGCCCCGAAAGGCAACTGGGCCGACGTGGGGGCAGGCTGAGGCGACGCGGGGCGGCCACTTGTGAGATCGGCCGACACGGGGCAGCCTGGGCTGGTGGCCGGGCTGAGCGAAGGTGAGGCGACGCGAGCTGAGGCGACGCGGGGCGGGCAGGGATGGGGACCGGGCCCAAGGGAAGCGTCGATAGGAGGTGCTGAACTATTAAGCCAATGAAATCAGCCTCCTTGAGAAACTGTTTTCTTGCTTTCGGTCAAATATTGATAGAGCGCCTCCTAATGCTTTAGTTAACGCCTTGCACAGAGCTAGACAGCGGGCCTACATAGTCAACCAAACGGGCAAATCCTTGTCCCAATGGAACTTCTTGGGGAAGACTTTAGAGCTACTGGTGACACAGGACCACAGTCAGTGCTCTGAAGGAGTATGGAGCCCTATGGAATTCGAAAGAGAACTCTGTGACTAAAGCAGTAAGACCTCATATTTGAGATATATAAACCTTTTCCTATGGTTTGTGATATAAAGGTTGTGAGAGTGTTGAAGAATGTGTGGGCGAACATTGTGTCACTTACCTACAGATGCTCTCACTACAGCTTGTGCCTATCAAGATGGGCAAGGCCAGCGGCGACTCCCAGACTGGAGGGACCCTGATAAGCATTGACCCTCTTACAACAGGAGTCCTCCAACCAACAGCTCAGAGCTTCTGTCTCGACTGCACTTTGAGAAGGTAACCAACTTTGCATTACACTACCCGTTACCCAGTATGATGCTCATCCTCTCCTATTTGGTTTGGTGTATTCTCAGCCTCTGGGATAATATTTAAAACTTGCGTTTGCATGGGGTCGAACACAGTGGCTCACACCTGTAATCCCAGAACGTTGGGAGGGTGAGGCAGGAGGATTGCTTCAGGTCAGGGGTTCAAGACCAGCCTACTCAACATAGCGAGACCCCGTCTCTTATGAAAAAAAAAAAAAAAAAAGAAAGAAAGAAAGAAAGAAAACCAGCGTTTTTTGATATATTGTGACCCTCACTTGAGAACTACTCTTGGCCTCGTGAAAGAAGTTTTATCAGTGTCTTCTAACCTTAGAAGATGATTCAGTATTCTTCAGGCTCAATGTAAGTGTCTTTGCTATACAAGCCGTACTAGCCTTAATACATGCCAAATTTATATAAACCTTATATTTGTCTGTGTTGTTTAAGATAGCAGCTTTCGAACCTCACTGATCATCAGGGTCATTGAGTATCTTTAAAAAGAAAAAAAAAAATATTTCTATGCCCCTTACTAGACCAGCTGAATCAGAATCTCCAGGCCTGGGTCAGGCTTAAGACCAGCTAATTCAAAACACTTCTGGTGTTTCTTTTCTTTTCTTTCTTCTTGTTTTTTGGTTTTCCTTAAGAGACAGGGTTTCAGCAGGTCCGAAGGTAGTAGGTTATCTCAATTGTTCACAGTCAGTTACAGATTGAACTCTTTGTTCAACTCTTTCCCCACTTCTCACTACTACACTTGACTAGTCTTAAAATACATACACATATACTTATAAAATTTTTTTTAAAAAGAGACAAGTTCTCAGTCTGTTGTTCAGGCTGGCATACAGTGGCACAATCATAGCTCCCTACAGCCTTGAATTTCTGAGCTCAAGGGATCCTTCCACTTCAGCCTCCTGAATAGCTCAGACCACAGGCACACGCCACTGTGCCTGGCTAATTTTTTTTTATTTTTTGTAGAGACAGGGTCTTGCTGTGTTGTACAGGATGGTCTTGAACTCCTGGCCTCAAGCTATCCTCTTGCCTCAGCCTCCCAAAGTGCTGGGATTACAGGTGTGTGCCACTGCACCTGGCCAAAAAACACTCCTGGTGTTTCCTGCACATTGAAAAGTGTCTGTTTTTTCCATTTGTGTTTTTAATCTTTTTATGTTTGTCTTTTACTGAGGGTAGAAACACATACGTATAGTTTGGTTATCTGAAGTTTAATTGCATTCATTATGTTCATAGTATTTATCCCTGTAAGTTTTGAAGTGACCAATCATTCACAGTCATGTTTTAGTTCTTTGGTTTATCTCCTGGAAGTATGTGTGTGTTTAATAAAAATACTTTGCCCAGGGGAAAAAAAAAAAAGAAACAACCACCAGCTTGCTCAATGGTCATAAATTATAAGAGAGAATTTCTTTGGTAACAATTGCTGGAGTGCTATAAAGCAACAACGTTTGACTGATGTATAACACATGTGTGACAAGAACTATGATTTTAAGGAAAAAATGCACAGTATATGTGATCCCTGGATTTGGAGGAACAGAGAACTGGAATTTGACTGATGCCCTAAAAAATCTAAAGTAGGAAAGCTTTGGTGTTTGGGTAGACTTTTTAAAATCAAGGATTTATTTTCTTCTAACTGTGAAGGAATTATTTTCTATATGGTAAAGCTACATTATTTTAAAGCCTTCATCAGCCTGGGTTCTTAGGCAACTTTGGAGGCAAAAAGTCTGCAGAACTATGTAACACATAAAAGATGAACTAAAAACAAACCTTTGTTTTGATAAATCACTAAAAGATTGCCCCCTAATTCTCTATTCTATCCTAAAAAATGTATAATATAGTATCATTTGTGGGATGTTTTTGTAAGAAATACTTAAAATGTGTTGTAGTAGCCTAACAGTCAGATGATGGGCAGGAAAAAAAATGAATACCTTAAGCTGGAAGGTAAGTTTTTAATTTTATGCACTGGCAAACAGTTAATAATACTAACCTGTAATAACTTGGGAGGCAGACAAAACACATGTTAAGCAATTCTGGGAATAAAGGCTGTTAGTGATTATTGGTTGATATTGGTTGTGTGTGGCAAAGTGGTATAAAAATATTAAGTCAAAAACTTGACAGATTTTTAAGCAAATATGAAAGATAAGGTTTTGAAAATTAGGTAACTTGAAGAAATGTAAAAGCTGATTCCTTGTAGATTCCAAACAGTAAGGATGAAGGATAATGCTTATCCAATTCTTATCTTATTCCCTAATCAGTTCTCTGATTTATTACTTTTGGATCATCCAAAGCCCCATAAAAAAAAATTATTAATATTCCTAAAGTGAATTACTATTTCTAAATCTTCACTAGTGATAGAAAAAAACATTGTGTTGAAAAGTATTTACAACTTCAAGTAATGTCTTTTCACAAAAATATACAAATTGTACAACAAAGAAATTGTGGCTTTCATCTATTCTATAAATTTTTAAAGTTAAATTTTTAGAAACTTTTTAGAAATAGTACCATTATCAGGCCAGGCTTGGTGGCTCGTGCCTGTAATCCAAGTACTCTGGGAGGCCAAGGCAGGAGGATTACATGAGGTCAGGAGTTCAAGACCAGCCTGAGCAAAAGTAAGACCCTGTCTCCACCAAAAAATAGAAAAAATTAGCCAGGAGTGGTGGCACATGCTGGTAGTAGTCCCAGCTACTCGGGAGGCTGAGGCAGGAGGATCACTTGAACCCAGGAGTTTGAGGTTGCAGTGAGCTATGAGAGTGAGACTCTGTCTCAAAAAGAAAAAAAAAAAGAAAAAAGAAAAATAATATTACCATATCAGATATTTTTAAAGCAGCTTCTAATTCTTTTTGATGTTTGTCACATTAAATGCTAAAAATGCAAATCTTAATAGGTAATCAAAACTGGTTTTCTTTATAAATGACATAGAATAATTATTTCACAAATTATGAATGGCCTTATAACACATGAAGTACTTACTGATTTAATTAACTTTTTAATTAGCAGGTTTAAACTAATTATTTAACAGGAAATAACAGATTATATTGATTTCTGTTGCCATCCTCATTATGGAAGGATACAAACAACTATTTGTACCATATAGTTGTTTCAACAAAACAGAGTAGTTAAGCGTGATTATTTGTAAGTATACTGAAGCTGGGTAAAGAAAGTGATGGCTCTCTATGTTTTTATTGTTGTATTGTACATGGGTAGGTTTATTGCTGATTAAATTAATATTCATTAAATTTCAATGGATTCAACATTTTAACCTAGAGAGTGCCATGGATTTGATAGTTTAATTAACAATTTAACTTTGATTATTAATAAAATCTATTAAAACCAATAAAATTGGTAATTTTAAGAAAACATTTTATTTCAACATGTAATATTGTATATTTAAATATTTTGAAAAATATTCAAAATAGCTACATTATAAAAATAGAAAAGTCAATTTTTCTATAAATTATATAATATATTTTTAATATGCAATTTATAAATTTTTATTTTTAAAATTGACACCTCTACATTTAAATAGCTAAGTAAGTACTTATCATGCCAAGGAAGAGAAGAAAAACAAATTAAAATGATAAATATCTAAGTAGGTAGATTAAAAAGGTAAATAGTAGATAGATAAAGACAGACATACTTTTTTAGAAAAATATCTTTACAATTTCTGAAGGCAAGTAAGTTGTTTACATGTTGATGATGGTAATGCTTTTTTTGATACCTAAGCATTTAACAAAGGGTATCTCATGATTAAAATTTAAATATTGCCAAGATTTAAAAATAATTGTAGTTGTTTCTTCCTTGCTACTCCTGTTTGATTCTTTAAGACTGTGTGTGTGTGTGTGTGTGTGTGTGAGATTAAATTTCTTATATAATCTTACAGAAAATATTGCAAGTATTAGGGTTCTATCCTCTTTTTTCTAACCTGCCTCGTAGAGAAATTGTGAAGGCTAAATGATATTTTGTATAATCATTTGCATATGCCAAGCTTGACACACAATGAACATTCAAGGAGGCAACTGTAGTTTTAATAATGATTATTAGGAATATTTAATTTTTCTTAGATATAATAAAAAACTGTGTTAGTTTTGCCTATAACATCATTCTGTAAAACCTTTGTATAATAAAATTTTAATAGATTTAATCTGCATTTGGATCTAATTCAAGATCTGTAAACTGACAAAACCTCTTTCTTCTCTCCACGTGAATGTGGCCTTTTTCTCATTAGAGGTAGCTGCAGTTTTACAAATTTGAATTTCTGTCTTTTCCTGATGCTCACTAGGTGATTAATTTTAATTCCTATCATCTCAGGATTAAAATTTTGATCTGCTCTTGGAATCCCTAGGGTTTGCGGTAGCTTTCAGCTGCACTCAGCTGCCTTATTTGTTCTTTACAAAACTTGTAAAAACATGCCTGCCTCCACCAAGAGAATAATCCTTATTGTTATATTTCTTGCCAGTATTATCTTTCTTTTTTTCCTCTATGACGTTTATTTGCGTTTCTAGATAGTTACTTTCTTTTTCACTTAAGGGGTCTCCCTTGATCAATCCTCAGAATGACTTTTTCAGTAATTGGATACAAATAGCTATGGTAAATGAAAAGTATAGGACAAATGTTAATGTAGCCTATGTTAGAACAACAATATGTATAAAGTACTAGAGATGGCACTGAAAACTACTTGCCTTCGCTGTGTACCTATAAATTACATGAAAGTGGAGAATGTGTCTTTATATAATTTTTAGTATTTTTTGTTTATTATTTGAATAATCTGATCAAGCAGTTTGTCCACTCTTTCCCTGGAATGTTAAAGATTTTTTTTTTCTCTAATTTTGAGCACAATTTAATATCTTAGCTGTCAGTGCCTGGTCTGACACATTTGTGCTGATATGCTCACCTAATTGCCTTTTATTTTTATCATTTTCAGAGAAGAGCATTGTTTAGTTTTTTATGAAGTCAAATCTAGAGCTTCATTCCAGTGTCAGGGCTTGATCTGTAGTAGGCTAAATGTGACTTTCTCTTTCTGAATATCAATAAGATCAACATTTATTTTCTTTAAGGTATTTATGATTTCATTATCTTAACTTTGAAAATTGAATCGGTAGTTACAAAGTGACATTCTCTCCCATCTATGTTTCTGAAGCAGCATCTTAGAAGCCCATGCAAGCAGAATTAATAGGAGATCTACATGTGACATAACAGAGAGCCCCAGGGACCCAAAACCAGTGACACTAATGATCACTTCCAGTGATCCTAGGGATATTGGTAAAAACAACAAACAAACAAAACTGTTGAAACCTCTGGAAATGGTACCAAGGGTTAAGAGCAAGTGAAAAAACTACTATTCAGGAACATCTATGAACATTTAGTATAAAAGATATAAATGGTACCCTGTACTATTTGCTTGCAATGCAAACCTTTTGAAATTGCCTAAGATTGGGCCTAAATTATCACACATTGAGTTTGTGCCTGAAGCTGGCCTCTTCAATTGGCAAAAGTTTTTATCAGGAACAGGCTTTGAATATCATTAAACATTTTATCTCTTTTAGTTTTTATTATGGTTAAATTCATTCATTTTTCCCATTTATTTTTTATCTGTGTGTATTTGTGAGATACAAGTGCAATTTTGTTACATTGATATATTGCATTGCAGTAAAAGTCAGGCATTCAGTGAATATATCACTGAAGCAACACACCTTGTAGCCACCAAGCAATGTCCCATTATCCATCCCCCTTCCACCCCCTTGTCCATCATTCTGTACTCTGCTTCCATTTTTACCCATTACTTAAGTCCCCTTTATAAGTGAGAACATGCAGTATTTGTCTTTCTGTGTCTAAGTTGTTTCACTTAAGATAATGGCCTCCAGTTTCATCCATGTTGCTGCAAAAAAAAGGATTTCATTATTTTTATTAGAGCTGAATAGTATTCCATTGTGTACATTACCACATTTTCTTTATACAAATACTTGTTAATGGATACTTAGGTTGATTTCATATATTTTCTATTATGAATATTGCTGTGATAAACATAAGAATGCAAGTATCTTTTTTATATATTATTTATTTTCTTTTGAGTAGGTACCCAGAAGTGGAATTGCTGGATCACATGGCTCTGTAGTGTTTTCCATTGAGATTGTACTAATTTACTTTCCTACCAACAGTGTACATGACATTCCTTTTCTTCACATCCTTGTCAACATCTGTTATTTTTTTGTCTTTTTAATAATAGTCATTCTGATTGGTATAAAATGATATCTCATTGTGGTTTAAATTTTGCATTTCTCTGATGATTAATGATGTTGAACATTTTTTCATATGCTTGTTAGCCATTTGTCTTCTTTTGAAAGAGATCTATTCATGTTCTTAGCCCACTTTTTAATGAGGTTAATTGGTTTTTTTTGTTGTTGTTGAGTTTGTTGTAAATTTTGGACTTCCCTGGTGGATGTATGGTTTGCATATATTTTCTTGCATTCTGTAGGTTGTCTGTTCACTATGTTGATTATTTCTTTTGCTGTGCAGAAGCTTTTTAGTTTAATTAAGTTGCACCCTGAGGAACTAGAAAAACAAGAACAAACCAATAAAGTTAGCAGAAGAAAAGAAATAACAAAGATCAGAGCAGAACTAATGAAATAGAGACTAAAAAATAATACTAAGGATCAACAAAACAAAAGTTTTGTTCTTTGAAAAGATAAACAAAAATCAATAAACCATTAGTTAGACTAACCAAGAAGAGAAGGGAAAAGATCCAAATAAACAGAATTGGAAATGTAAAAAGAAACATTAAAACTGACACCACAGAAATAGAAAAGATTATTAGAGACTATTATGAACAACTGTATACTGACAAACCAGAAAACCTGGAGGAAATGGAAAAATACAACCTCCCAAGATTGAACCAGGAGGAAACAGAACTCTTTAATGGACAAATAATGAGATTAAATTAGTAATAAAAAAATCTCCCAACAAAAAATATTTCAGGACTAGATGGACTCAAAGCCGAATTCTAATAAACATACAAAGAAGAACTAATACCAATCATCCAGTAACTGTTCCAAAAAACTGAGGAGAGAAGGAACTCCCCCCAATCCATTCTATGAGGCTAGTATCACCCTGATTCTAAAACCAGACAAGGACAGAACAAAAAGAGAAAACTAGAGACCAACACCTCTGATCAACATAGATGCAAAAGTTCCTCAACAAAATACTAGCAAATAAAACCCAACAGCACATTGAAAATATAATACACATGATCAAATGGGTTTTATACCAGGGATGCAAAAATGGTTTAACATATGCAAATCAATAAATGTGATACATTACATAAACAGAATTAAGGACAAAAACATATTATCAATCTCACCAGACATAGAAAAAGCATTTGGTAAAATTCATCAGCCCTTCATGATAAAAATTCTCAACATACTGGGCATTGAATGACTATACCAAAGTCTGTATATAACAAACCCACAGCCAACGTCATATTTAACTGGGAAAAGTTGAAAGCATTTCCCCCTAGAACTGGAATAAGACAAAGATGGCTGCTTTCACCAACTCTTAATTCAACATAGTACTGGAAGTCCTCATTAGAGCAATCAGGCAAGAGAAAAAAATAAAAAGCATCCAAACTGGAAAACATAAAGTCATATTGTCCCTGTTCACTGATGTTACAATTTTATATCTAGAAAACCCTAGACTCCACCAAAAAAACTCTTAGATTTGATACATGAACTCAGTAAAGTTTCAGGATATAAAATCAATGTACAGAAATCAGTAGCATTTTTATACACCAACAACAATCTCGCTGAGAAACAAATCAAGGTGGCAATCCTATTTACAGTAGTTGCAGAAAAATTAAATACCTAGGGATGTATCTAACCAAGGAAACTAAAGAGCTCTACAAGGAAAACTACAAAATTCTGATAAAATAAATTGTGGATTACACAATCAAATGAAAAAGCTGCCCATGCTCATAGATCAAAAGAATTAATATTGCTAAAATGATCCTACTGTCTAAAGCAATTTACAGGTTCAATTCAATCCCTATCAAAATCCCAATGTTGTTTTTCACAGAATTGGAAAAAACAACTCTAAAGTTCATATGGAACCAAAACAGAGCCTGAATAGCCAAAGCAATCTTGAACAAAAAGAACAAAGCTGGAAGCATCACATTGGCTCACTTCAAATTATACGATAAGGCAAATTATACTAGCAAAATAGCATGGTGTTGATATAAAAATAGACACATAGATCAATGAACCAGAATAGAGAATCCAGACATAAAGCCACGTAATTGCAGCCAACTGATCTTTGATAAAGTTGACAAAAACATCCAGTGGGGAAAAATACTCTTCAATAAATGTTGTTGGAAAAATTGGATTACCATATGCAGAAGAATGAAACTGGATCCCTGTCTCTCATCATATACAAAATTCAGCTACAGATGGATTAACGACTTAAATATATTATAGGAAACTACAAAAATATTAAAAGGAAACCTAGGGCAAACTCTTCTGGACATTGGTCAAGGCTAGGTGAAGAATTCATGACTAAGTCTTCAAAATCACAGGCAACAAAAACATTCTTTTTTTTTTAATGTTAAAAACAACCTTGAATTTACAAAAGAATCTCCATTTTTCTTAATATTTTATTTAGGATTTTTTGCATCTATATCTTTGAAAAATACAATACTGTACTATCTAGTCAGGTTTTGATATCAATATTATTGTGGTGTCATGACATCAGTGTAGTGTCTGTTTTCTTTTCTTTGAAAGACATAAACATAATATATGATTTTTATTTTATTCAAATGTGTGAAATGATGCACCAGTGAAGCCTTCTAGGCATATATGTATATATATATATATTTGTGTGTGTGTGTGAAAGTTTTGAATTATGCATTCACATATGTTAATAAATATGAAATATACAGATTTTCCATATCTTCTTTTTTCACATATGATAATATTTTTCTTAAAAGAATTTAACAATTTTGCCTAAATTAACAAATTAATTTTGAAAAGGTTTTTCATAATATCATCTCTTTTTTATTCAGTTGTCACAGGATTCTGTCATTACCCTTTTTAATTTTGGCATTTTTAATGTGAGTCTTCTTTCTTTTTATTAACATTTCTCACTTAAGGCTCATCACCCTTATTAATTTTTTCTATTAACTGAATTTGGCTTTATGGAGTTTCTCTATTTTGTGTCAGTTTTAAATTTTATTGATTTTCATTCTTTCATTTTTTCCTACCATTTTTAATTAAATTTCCTTTTTTTGGTATTTTGATTTGGGAAACTTGGGTAATTGATTTTGCTTTCTTTTTAATAATTTTAAATTGTCTTTTTAAATAATACATTATGTTTTCATATGTTGAATTATTATTAACCTTTAGCTCAAGATATTTCATTAACTCTAATTTGTTTTCTTCTTTGGCCCATGAGATTTTAGAAATTCATGTTGTTATTTTGAAACATTCAGAAACTTTCTCATTTTCTTTTTTTCATAGAGTTCCAACTTAATTTTCCAGTAGTAAACATGAGTTGAGTCATTTGAAATTTGTTAAAACTTGTGTTATGGGCCAGAATGTGCTTACTTTTTGTTAAACATAACATATGTCAGGTGCACTTTAAAAGATGGTGTATTCTGTAGCTGATAGCAGTTGACAATTTTTTAAAAGACATTATGTTTTAGAACAGTTTTAAATTTACATAAAAATTGAGAATATAGTACAGCATTACTATATAACATGCGCTCAATTGCAGCTATAATGAGTATTTTACAGTAATATAGTACATTTGTATGATGCAGAGATTATGTCTAGTTCCTTCATCATTTAATTTTATGATCCCCACTCATTTCCAAAGGAATTTAGGTTAGTACATTTTCTCACCTCCCTCTTTAGTAAGGGGTATTCTTACATATGTAATAGAGTTAGATTCTCTTATCATAGTCTGCATTTCTTCCTGTTATTTTCTGATCTCTTAAATTATATATATATATATCTCAAATATAAATATAATTATGTGATTATATATAACAAATATAAATATAATTATACATAACAAATATAAATATAATTATATTTATATTTATATATATATATATATATCACAAATATATAGATTTACTCTGTGCTGTAAAGTTCCATAGAAGTTTTGGCAATTATATAACATCATATATCCAAAATTATAGCTGAATAACAGTGGACTATAGTAGGCTAGACAATGTCCCCAAAGATATGTAGTCTTAATCTTTGGAACCTATAAATGTTTCCTATATGGCAAAGACTTGAAGATGCTTTTAAATTAAAATCTTGAAATCTTGAAGTCATTCTGTACTATCAGGGCAGTATAAATGCAATCACAGAAACCTTTTATGTGGGGGAGACCGAGAGATTTGATAACACACAGAAGAGGTGGTGTGAAAGTGGAGCATACAGAGATTTGAAGATGCTGGTTTTAAATTGGAATGATGTGGTCACAAATCAAGCAATTTGGACAGCCCCCAGTAGGAGGAAAAGGCAATGAGTGAATTCTATCCTAGAGAATCTGGAAGCATCACAGGCTTGCAGACACCTTAATTTTTGACCCTATTTTAGTGATTTTAGACTTCTGGTCTGCAGAACTGTGAGGATTCCTACATGTTCATTGTTTTATATCTCATTTCTTTTTAATCCCCAAGTAATACGTATTGTATAGATTTGCCACACTTTTTTTATTCATTCACCTATTAAATAACATTTGATTGTTTCCGATTTTTTATGATAATTAATAAAGCTGCTGTAAATAGGTTTGGGTTTTTCTGTGGATATTAGTTTTCAAAGCAATTGTGTAAATATCTAATAGCACAATTGCCTATAATTAACTACTGATTCAAATTATTTTCTAGGTATAGGCCTATTCAGATTGTCTATTTCTTCTTATTTTACAGGATATTGTGTCTTTCAAGAAATTGGCTTATATTATCCAGGTTATGAAATTTTGGAGCATAGAATTGTTCATAATATTCCTTTACTATTCCTTTACTATCCTTTTAATATCCTTGGGATTTTTGCAGTATTTAATGTCTTAATATTTAATATCTGCAGTGATATTTCCTCTTCCTATCTAATATTAGTAATTTGTATCTTCCTTTTCTTTTTTCTTAGTTAGCCTGGCAAGAGGTTTATCAATTTTATTAATCGTTTTTAAAAAAACAGCTTTTATTTTCATTGATCATCTGTATTGATTTTATTTTTTCAATTTAATTATTTCGACTCTAATTTTTATTATTTATTTTCTTCTGTCTTGAGGTGATTTTTTTAAATCTTGAATTGATATTCAATTTTTGTTGATTTTTTTGCATCACAATATATTCTTACAATTATTTTTCTCTATTCTGTTGATATGGTGTCTAAAATTAATTGATTTTCAAACAGTGAGGCAACTTTGCATACCTGACAAAAAATCATGATTGTTCATGGCATATAATTTTTCTTTTTACATGATTGAATTTATTTTTGTTATGGAATGAGTGTTCGTGCCCCCTAAAATTTATATGTTTAAATGCTAATCCCTAATGTGACTCTGTTTGAAGATAGAATCTGTGATGAGGTGATAATGGTTAAATGAGGCTATAAAAATGGGGCCCTAATGTGATAGGACTGATGCCCTTATAAGAAAAGAAAGAGACACCAGAGCTTGCTCTCTCCATCTCACCCTCATGTGAGGACACAGCAAGAATTCCTTCAGGTTTTATTTGAGGAAGTCTTTATTTTTCCTTCACTATGGAATGATAATTTAATGGGATATACAATTCTATATTGATAGTTTTTTTTTTTCTTTTACACTTTAAATATTTTACTCCACTTTGTTCTTGCTTACATGGTTTCTGATGAGAAGTCTGTTATTATTTTTCTTCTATGGCTAGTTTTTTTTTTTTTCTTTCTGTTTTTTTTTTTTCTTTCCAAGATTTTATCCATTCTTTGTTTTTTACAGTTTGAATATGGCATACTTAAGTTAGGTTTTTTTGGTACGTAATCTTGCTTGGTCAGCATCTCCATCTCTCTCTCTCTCTCTCTCTCTCTCTCGTATTTCAATTAATCAATTAATTGTGTGTTACTTCTTTTGACATTGACCCAAAGTTCTTGGACATTCTGTTGTGTGTTTCAAATTATTTTTTCTCTTTCCATTTTGGTTTTGGAAGTTTCTATTGATATATCTTCAAATTCACTGATATTTTCTTTTACCATAGAAAAAAGAGCCCATCAAAGACATTCTAATTTTTTTTT
>JAQIFY010001265.1:0-14319 GCA_028533085.1 Varecia variegata | reverse complement strand
CTGCTCCTGATGGGAGGCATTGATTGGTGCAATTGCTGAGGTCTCTGGCCAGGTTTTTCCTTCCCTGTCCACAAACCCGGATGTTGTTGGCCACCAGGACCTGGAGAGCAAGCCCTGGAGTTATGATGTTATTAGATAACCTAAGCCGGTCTGGCAGGCAGAATTAACAGGCCTCTATTTTTCAGCACCAAAGCCCTGCAGAGTCACGCCAGCCGCACAGAGAAAGCAGCTTTTCTCGCTTCTCCCCACCTCCAAGGGCAGAGCCTGCGACACCCGGCACGAAAGTCCCTGGGCTAAGGGAGGGGTGTTGCCCAAAACCGCTGCACACTGCAGCATCTCTGGGCTGGGGACCCCAAACATGGCAGCCACCTGCCCCTGGAGAACTAGCATTGGGGGTTACCACTTAGGTGTTGGCAGATGCCAATCCGGGGAGCCGAATCAACAGCCCGCCACCTGTCACCTCTGCATCACAGTCCTGCAGTCTCAAGTCGGCTTAGCAGAGGGCCCTGCTCTTTTTGTCCTGCCCTGAGCCAGCCGAATCATCAGCGGTTTCCACAGGCAGAGCCCCCTTTTCAGCGTTCACCTCCTGTGCCCTGGTCCCGCTGACCACCAGAGGCGAGGGGCCTGTCTCCAAACTCCCTCACACTTGTCCTGGTCACAGGGAGTAACCACTCAGACCAGTCCGTGCCCCACCCAGTGCGGTCCCAGCAGAGAGCACCAGAGAGTTCAAAATGTTGCCCGCTGTTGTCTCCTCTCCACAGAGCCTGTGTTTTGGCGCCACGACTTTGCACCAACTTCAGGTGTCCTGTCTGAGGGGCGTGGAGGTCCGTGGGGAGCCCGGCGACCTCCTGTGGGTCAGATCACACTGCCTGGCCTGGCGGGCACAGTCTGATTGTGTCTCTCGCACTCCGCAGTCTTTGCCAGCCTACCTCCCTTTTGCCTTTCTTCCCTGCACTACCTGTCCCACGCTGTTTCTCTGCAGATTCGCAGCACTGTTCCTGGGGTGAGTGATCCACCTGTGTGTAGCCATCCGAGTTCTTCACCTCCTTCTCTGCGAGCAATGAGCCAAGAGGTCACCTCTAATCTGCCATTTTTTCCTCTCCCATTTTTGTCTTTCTTAGCTTCTTGATGTGATGGATTACATTAATCGATTTTCACATGTTGAACCGGCCTTGCATACCTGGGATAAATTCCACTTGGCCTCGGTGCACAATTCTTTTTATACATTGTTGGATTCAGTTGGTTAATATTTTGTTGAGGATTTTTGCCTCCTTGCTAATGAGGGATATTGGTCTTTAGTTTCCTTTTCTTGTCATGTCTTTGACTGGTTTTGGTATTAGGGTATTTATTGGTGGCCTTGCAGAATGAGTTAGGAAGTATTCCCTCTCCTTCTGTCCTCTTAAAGGGATTGTAGAGAATTAGTGTGATTTCTTTCTTAGATGTTTGAATCACTGAATTTACAGTGAGCCCATGGGGTTTTCTTTTTTGGAAGGTTATTAATTATTGATTCAATTACTTTAATAGATATAGGCCTGTTCAGATTGTCTATTCTTGTGTGGGTTTTGGTAGATTGTGGCTTTCGAGGAATTAGTCCATTTCATGTAGGTTATCAAATTTCTGGGCATAGTTGTTCATAGTATTCCTTTATTATCCTTTTAATGTCCATAAGGTCTTCAATTTCTGGTATTAGTAGTCTGCATTCTCTTTCTTTTTTTCTTAGTTAGCCTGGCTATAGACTTGTCAATTTTATTAATCTTGGCTGGGGGCGGTGGCTCACGCCTGTAATCCTAGCACTCTGGGAGACCGAGGCGGGTGGATCGCTCGAGGTCAGGAGTTCGAGACCAGCCTGAGCAAGAGCGAGACCCCGTCTCTACTAAAAAAATGGAAAGAAATTATCTGGCCAACTAAAATATATATATATACAAAAAATATATATATATATATGGTGGCGCATGCCTGTAGTCCCAGCTACTCGGGAGGCTGAGGCAGGAGGATTGCTTGAGCCCAGGAGTTTGAGGTTGCTGTGAGCTAGGAGGACGCCATGGCACTCACTCTAGCCCGGGCAACAGAGCGAGACTGTGTCTCAAAAAAAAAAAAAAAAAAAAAAAAAATTTTATTAATCTTTTCAAAGAACTGGCTTTCTGTTTCATTGATTTTTCTCTATCGATTTCTTGTTTTCAATTTCACTGTTTTCTGTTCTAATTCTTACTATTTCTTTTCTTCTGATTACTTTGGATTTAATTTGCTCTTCTTTCTCTAGTTTCCTACAATGGAAATTTAGATTACTGATTTTAGATCTTTCTTCTTTTCTAATATATGCATTCAATGCTATAAATTTCTCTCTAAGTGCTGCTTTTACTGCATCCCACAATCTTTGATAAGTTGTACTGTAGTTTGAATGTGTCCCTCAAAGTTCATGTGTTGGAAACTTAATCTCCAATGCAACAGTGTTTGGAGTTGGTGCCTAATGAGGGGTGATTAGGTCATGAGGTCTCTGCTCTCATTAATGGATTAATGTTGTTACTGTGGGAGTTTACTATAAAAGCAAGTTTGGCTCCCTCTTGCTCTGCTCTCACTCTCTCTTGCCCTTCTGCCTTCTGCCATGGGATCACACTGCACAAAGGTCCTCCTCCCCACACACTGGCCATCCTCTTGGACTTCTCAGCCTCCAGAACCATGAGCCAAATAGATTTCTATTCATCATAAATGCCCCAGTCTGTGGTATTCTGTTATAGAAGCCTAAAACAGATTAAGACAAGTTGTATGTTCATTTTCATTTAGTTCAAAATATTTTTTAATTTCTCTTGAGATTTCCTCCTTAATCCATGTGTTATTTAGAAGGATGTTGATTAATCTCTACATATTTGAGGATTTTCCACTTATCTTCCTGTTATTGATCTGTAGTTTAATTCTATTGTGGTCTGAAAGCAGACATTGTATGATTCATATTCTTTTACATTTGTTAAGGAGTGTTTTATGGCCCAGAACGTGGGCTAACCTGGTGAATGTTCCATGTAAGGTTCAGAAGAATGTGTATTTTGCTGTTGTTGGATGAAGTAGTAGTTTATAAATGTTAATTATATCAAGTGATTAATGGTGATGTTGAGTTCAACTGTATCTTTACTGATTTTCTGCCTGTATCTGTACATTTCTGATAAAAGGTTGTTAAATCTCCAACTATGTTAGTGGATTCATCAATTTTCCTTTCAGTTCTTTTAGTTTTTGCCTCATGTTGTTGCTTTGTTATTAGGTGCACACGTGTTAAGGTCTGGAGAGTTGGCCCCTCTATCATTGTGTAATGCCCTCTTCATCCCTGATAACTTTCCTTGCTTTGAAGTCTGCTCTGTCTGAAATTAATAGAGCTACTCCCAATCTCTTTTGATTAGTGTTAGTATGGTATATTTCTCTACATCCATTTAGTTTTTTGGTTTGTTTTTTAGAGACAGGATCTCTCACTCTGTCACCCAGGCTGGAGTACAATGGCATGACCATAGCTCACTGCAGCCTCAAACTCCTGGGCTCAAGTGATGCTCCCGTCTCAGCCTCTGAAGTAGCTGAGGCTACAGGTGCACAACACCACACCCAACTAATTAATTTTTTTAGAGATGGGGTCTTGCTATGTTCCCCAGGCTGATCTTAAACCCTGGCCTTACATATTCCTTCCACCTCAGCCTCTTAATTGCTGGGATTACTGGAGTGAGCCACCACACCTGGACTATATCCATTTACTCTTAATATATGTGTGTCTTTATATTTTAAGTGGGTTTCTTAACAACATATGTTCTATAACAACATATAGTTAGATCTTGTTTTTTGATCCACTCTGACAATCTCTATCTTTTAATTGATGTATTTGAACCATGACATTCAAAATGGATATTGGTATAGTTGGACTAATATTCACCATATTTGTTACTGTTTTCTCTTAGTTGTCCTTGTTCTTTGTTCCTATTTTTGTCTTTCACTCTTTTTCTGTATTTTGTGGTTTTAATTGATATTTTATTAATATATGATTATATTTTCTCTCCTTTGTTAGCATATCAATTATATCCTTTTTAAACTTTTTTTAGTGGTTGCCCTAGAGTTTGCAATATACATTTACATCTAATCCAAGTCCACCTTCAAATAACACCGTACCACTTCACGGACAATGTGAGTACCTTATAACAAAATGTTATTATTAATAACACTACTTCCTTTCTCCTGATGCTTGTATCATTGCTGTCATTCATTTCACTTATGTATGTAATTATAAAGTATGTAGTTGTTATCTGTTAGAACAATTAAGAATAAGAAAAATAAAAGTTTTTATTTTACCTTCCCTTTTCCTTCTTTGATACACTTCTTTTCTTTATGTAGATCTGAGTTTCTAACCTATATTATTTTCCTTCTCTTTGAAGATGTCTTTTAACCTTTCTGACAGGCAGGTCTACGGGCATCATATTCCCTCAATTTCTGTTTGGCTGAGAAAGTCTTTATTTCTCCTTCATTTTGGAAGGATAATTTCACAGGATATAGAATCCTAGGTCGGTGATTTTTTCTTCCAACACTATTTCACTCCACTCTCTTCTTGCCCGCTTGGTTCTAAGGAGAGTCGGATGTGAGTGTTATCTCTGTTCCACGCAGGGAAGGCACTTTGACCTCGGGCTTCTTCCAGGATTTTGCCTTTGATTTCCTGTCGTTTGAAAATGATATGCCAAGGTGTAAGGATGGGGCTTTGGGGCATTTATCCCACTTGGTGTTCTCTGAGCTTCCTGGAACTGTGGTTTGACGTCTGACATCAATTTGGGGAAAATTCTGTCATTACTGTTTCTCATATTTCTTCTTTCATCCCTTTCTGATATTCCCATTACACATATGTTGCACCTTTTATGGTTGTCACACAGTCCTTGGCTACTCTGTTCTGTGTTTTGTTTCTCAGACTTTGTTCTCTTTGCTCTTCAGTTTTGGAGGTTTCCACTGACATATCCTTAAGCTCAGAGGTTCTTTCCTCAGCAGTGTCCCAGCTGCTAGTGAGCTTATCAAGGCGTTCTTCATTTCTGTTGCACTGTTTCTGATCTCTAGCATTTGTTTTTGGTTCTTTTTAGGATTTTCACCCCTCTGCTTATATTATTCATCTGTTTTTGCATGCTGTCTGCTTTATCCATTACAGCCCTTAGCATAGTCATCAGAGCTGTTTTAAATTCCTGGTCTGATCATTCCAACATTCCTACCACGTCTGCTTCTGATGCTTACTCTGTCTCTTTGAGTTGTGGTTTTTGCCTTTTGGTAAGCCTTGGATGCTTTTCTCGATAGCTGAACGTGAGACTCCACAGGGGGGACAGGATGGGTATAGTGGGCTGGAGGTCAATTAGGTGCTAGTAATACTCCTGCAGGGTAGGCTCTGGTTAACTGGTTCCTTCTGAGGTCAGGTCTTGTTAAGAACAGAGTTCTATGGCTTATTTCAAAATGGTCCCTTTTCCACTCCCCATGCCAGAAGCACAGGGGATTTTTCTGATATTTACTGTGGGACCTGCTCGAGCTCCTGGAGGTGAATCTCACAGTACTGTGCCCCACCCCCCTGACTGGGTCCCCTGGAGTTTTTAACTCTCAGACTCCAAATGGACCAGCCTGGGCAACAGAGCAAGACCCTGTCTCTAAAAAAAAAAAATTTTTTTTTAATTAGCTAGATGTTGGTGGCATGCGCGGTAGTCCCAGCTACTCAGGAAACTGAGGCAGAAGGATTGCTTGAGCCCAGGCGTTTGAGGTTACACTAAGCTACAATCCCACCACTGCACTCCAGCCTGGGCAACAGAGCGAGACATTGTCTCTTAAATTAAAAAAAAAAAAAGTTGAGAATTGGTGCTTCAAATCAGTCCTTTGTCCTTGTATGAAAGTGTGAGCACAATGTCTAGGACCTGGGTGGCTGGGCTTGGGCCTCTGGTGAGAAATGGACCAACACAGAGAGACTTATGAAATACAAATATTAATAGAACTGAACTCATGGGTCCTACCCCATGCTTTGAAATATAGCTTTGAAAAAACTTGCCAGCCTGCCAAATAAACAGAAAAGCAAATTAGCTTCTTTGGAGTACAGAGGCAGTGTCAGGCAGTGAGCACTTAGAATCAGGAGCCAAAAGATCTTGGCCCCTGGTGGAATGACCCTGGGCAGTTATAACCTCTGCGAGCCTATCCCCACCTTTGAAATACGGGTCCGTCAGAGGTAACACCTGCCTGCCTGATCCCTGGACTGTTGTGAGGGTCAAATAAAATGATGGGGTTCAAAGGGCCTGTGTAGAAGGTCAGGTAAGCTTCCGACACCTCTGTACCACAGGCATGTCAGAGACTCTGTCCTTGGCCACGCAATGTTCTGAGGGACCCATGCACAGCCTCACTGCCTTCAGAGCTTCACATGGAGTCACCCGGACAAGACCCAGGCTCCCAGCCACCTAGCAACAGTTCTTATCGACCTTCCCTTGGAGAACCAAGTCAAAGTTACTGATCTTCTCCCTGGAAAATGCAAAAGGCACAGACACACCCACAAAATATGCCCCAACCTTGGGTGCACTATTGCCAGGAAGCCCACCATGAACCTAAAGTGAGGACACCCGTTCCACAGTACTTCCCCTCCACAAGGACCAGTGAGAGAGCAGCCACTCCAGGCAGTGAGACAACTTGCTAACTAGAGGGTGGCAGAGAATAAACCAATGAGTGGTAGGTCCTCAGCACTGGGATCACTCATGGACACCTTGGGGTAGACATCCTGACCATCTGTTATGGACTGAACTGTTTCTCCCAAAAATGTATACAGTGAAGCCCTATCCCCCAATATTTTAGAATGTAACTGTATTTGGAGACAGGGCCTGAAGGAGGTAATTAAGGTTAAATGAGGTCAAAAGTGTAGGGCCCTAATTCAAGAGGACTGATGTCCTTATACGAGAAAGACAGGAGCATGGGCGTGCACAGAGGAAAGGCTGTGTGAGGACACGCGAGAAGGCAGCATCTGCAAGCCAAGGAGAAACTAAACCTGCAGACACCTTGATCTTGGATTTCTGCCTCCAGAACTTTAAGGAAATAGATTCCTGTTGCTGAAGATGCCCAGTCTGTAGTATCGGTCATGGCCACCCAAGCAGACGACGACAGGGCCTGTGCAGCCTGCGGTTCACCCCAAATAGCCGGGCTGGGCTGGAGTGCAGGAGTGTGGTGTTCGCAGCACCCAGCCTCACCCCCACAGCTCTCAGCTCACCCTCCTCTCAGCCACGCTGTCCCTCTGCCCTAGCTTGGCAGGGTGGGGTCCCTCTAGCACCCCCATCCCCAAATCAAGCTCCTTACCACCCTACCCTGCCCACAACATCCGCTCATCTCCAGGGCTCTGGATCCACTTTGAGGACCACCATTTTTTCCCTGGTTTTAAAAGGTAGACTTAGTAAGTTTCACCCAGACGGAAATTACAATCCCATTGCAGAAATAAACGACCAACCACATGAGAAATGCAAAAGCAGTTCAGTCAGAGCTTTCTGCACAGCAAGGGAGTCAGCCACCATCACTTGCATATGGCAGAGACTCAAAGGCAGGCAGAGGAGTGGGAAAGCTTTATGATACAGACAATTTCAGGTGTGCCCTGATGGAGGCTGCTGGCCTAGGAGGCTGGCAGTGGCTGCTAGAAGACAGCATCCTCTAGAATTGGTTAGGGGAAAATATTCGGCTTTCTCTGGTGGGTCCTAAGTTAGAAGTGGGTGCAAAGAGTGTGGGAGCCGGCAGTCGCACCAGGTCCTGGCTGTCTGGGCTGTTACAGGGGCTGCCGTTCAGCTTCCCGGACGGCTTGCCCGGGAGGCTGTTCTGACTCCGCACGAGCCTGGTGCACAGACAGCAGCTGGCTCGGGGGCTGGTTGCTGCAGACTGTGGGTCAGATTCTATTGGTGTCTGTGCCCTGGCTGTTGTTCGTTTGTATCCCATTTAATCTTTAATCTTTCACCACAAAGGTTCAAATCAAGGCCTCAGAATTTTATCTAAATACCACAACCAAAATCCTAAAGTAACTATATTTATTGTATCTTCTTTTCACCAATCGTTTTTTACTAGATGCCTGAAGGAAAGCTGACATTTGCTGAGCAACGTTCTTACTCAACTTCCTCATTGTATCTGGGATTGTGTTAAAAATATAGATGAATCCTATATGGCAAAAGTTAAGCGTCAGATCCAGGTAATGGGTGTATAAGTGTTAGTTGAACTATTTATTCAACTTTTAGACACATCAGAAAATTTCAGAATAAAAAGTTGGGGGAAATGGTGGACCTGCAGTTTTGTATAAACACAGCACTGACCAGCAGCTGCACATGAATCACTAGCTTGAATCGCAAAACCCACAACTTCGTTTTTATTTATGTATTTACATATTTCTTTTTACAGAGCAATGCCTGAGAGTCAGGGATCAGCCATCTGTGGCTGGTCCAAGCTGGCCAGCCCTGCCACTGTGCTCCCACGGGGCCACAGATGGCCAGCCCTTGCCGGAGTGGCTTACTCGGTCCTCAGACCCCTACATAAATCCGCACACACCTGGCAAGCCAACCCCCAGCACATGGGCTGCCTGGCCCTTGGCCCTCCCCCCTGCACATGCCTGGCCTCCCTCTTGGGCAGAGTTGCTCCATCTCACTCTGTCCCCACTCCACCTCCGGCCACAGCTGCCCTGTTACACTCAAGGGTGCCCAACCCATCACTCACTCCCCAAGCTTCTTGGCCATCAGCCCTAAGCTCAGGATAGCCACACAGGGCCAAGAGCTAATGGGGCATCTCCATTTGTGTTTCTTTCTAAGTCAATTCATCAGTCAACCAATCCATGTCTAGCTTCAAGGTGCTTCCAGGAGCCAGTCCCTTCTCAGCCCCACCCTCACCACCCTGGTGCCCTAGACCACAGCAAGAGCCTCCCCTGCCTCCCAGCTTCCCCCTGGCCCTCTGTGCGGTCTCCCGACAGCAGCCAGCATGGCCCTGTTAGAACTGAGCCACGCAGGTTACTCTGCTCAAGCCCTCCATGGCTCTCAGAGGAAAAGCCAAAGCCTTAGCCATGGCCTCCCAGGACGTATGTCAGGGGATGGCAAACTACAGCCCACAGCTTGTTTGTAGAAATATGTTTTGCTGGCACACAGCCATGCACATGTGTTTGCTATCATCCATGGCCGCTTGCATGCTACAAGGTGCATCTGGGACCATCCCAGATGTTGCCTCGAAATATCAAGTAGCCCCACGAAGAGGCCAGCAGGTGGCACTATGCTGCTAGCCACGTGCATGCTTGGGACAGGGGTCCCCCAGCCTGACTGGCATCTGACACCAAGCAGAAAATGCCCAGCCCAGCCTTTCCCAGGTGCCTGAGTCACAGACTCCACAGGCATAACACGTACACTGTTGTCTCAGGCACCACGTTTTGCAACAGAACTGCGTGCAATCTCATTCTGCCACAAAGCCATCTGTATACATATAAAAGCATGTGTGTAAATATATACATGTAACGCCCTACAGAAATGCATTAGCGTGGACTTTGTTTTAATTTACTTTCTCTTTTCCTTCTTTGCTTGGCTCCACACTTCCGCTTCTCCCATCAAGGTCTTCCTCCCACATATCTGATATCATAACCTAATTTGTATTCCATCCATTCTCCATATTTTTCCTTCATACTCCTATGTAATAATAAACATGTATGCACACTGATACACACATACATCTACAGATGTGCACATACAGAGGTTTCGGGTAGTTTGTTTTACAAAGCGGGATCTCGTTTCACATACTTTTCTGCACCTTGATTTTCTCACTCAGGGATGCCCTGTAGAAGTCCCTGTGAAATCCGCCGCTCAAGCTCTGGCCAGCTCTCTTCCATGCCTGCATTATGCTCCACGGTGTGGATGGCCAGAACTTACCCAGCGCTCAGTGACAGGCGGTCGCTGTGTTACCTGTTTGGGGCCCACGGTAACGTCCCTGCACACAGGGCCTGACCCATATGTGCCATGTCCTGTGCCCAGAGGGGGCTGCTGGGCCCGTGGACAGAGGCACGTTAAATTGTAACAGGTGCTGCCCAGCTGCCTTCCAGGTGGCCTGATGTCGAGCCCTGGGAAGACCTGAGCTGCTTCTTGCTGTGGACACAGGGCCTCCAGGCTGTGCAGGGCTGTCACCAGCTGCATGGGGTCCAGCGTGCTCTAGGTCCCCACAGGTTCAACGCAGTTCAGTGCAAAGCCTTCAACAAATCCATGTGCTGTTGTTTCTCCACCTTTTCTCAGGCCCAACTAAACTTCATCAGCTGATCAACACTGCTCGGGTGCAGATAAAAATCACACCTGAACTCCCCTTCTGAGTTTTGCTTTCAGAGAAGAGGCGCTACCCATCAGTGCTCCAGCAGGACGCTGGGCAGCCTGGGCGTCCGCTGCCCATTCCTGCTCCGCATCGGGCCCTCTGGTGTCCTGCTTGTCCAGGGGAACTGCCAAATCAACACACACCGTGGCCCCCTGCCCTGAGGAAGACTTTTTTTTTTTATTTTTTTGGCACCAGAGGTTCCCTGACTCTGTTATGGAGGCCTTGGTGTCTTGGAAAGTTTTCAGGGCATCCTAGGTCAAAGGAAATACCTAGTAGATTCATTTATTAAGTGGTTATGTCCAAACCACCTAACAAGTCTGTGTATGCTAATAACTTAGTAGCTGTTTGAGAAAGTGATACACAAAAGCTGAAAGAAAACTATCCTAACTATCTTAGTGGTTAGGAGAGAAAAAGAAAGGAAAACTAGTTTTATTTTTATTTCATTGGTGCTGTGAGAGCTCACAGCAGCTTCAAACTCCTGGGCTCAAGTGATCCTCCCACCTCAGCCCCCCGAGTAGCTGGGACTACAGGCATGCGCCACCACACCTGGTTAATTTTCTTTATTTTTTGCAGGGACAGGGTCTCGCTATGTTGTCCAGGCTGGTCTTCGACTCCTGGCCTCAATTTCAACTCCTGGCCTCAAACTCCTCTTCCTGCCTTGGCCTCCCAAAGTGACAGGCGTGAGCCACCGCCCGCCCTTCATTCTTAAATACCTGCAGTGAGTTACTGACAGGATTGAAGGCTTGCTGGGCACTGCGCTACTTTTCAAACCCACCCGCCCTCATTTGCCTACTCGGCATAGGAGGAAGGACACCGAAAGGGCTGCGGCGTCCCCAGCCTGGAGCCTGCAGGCCGCCAGCAGTCCCCGCGCCCAGCAGGGCTCCCTGCTGCCCGTGGGAGAGCCCCGCGGGCCCCTCCTGGACCGGAGGAAGCGGCCTCGCTCCCTGCCGCTGCGTCCCCTGGCCCTGTCACCCGAACCCTCCAGGCCCAAGGAGTCAGGAACCAGGGAACTCGAGGCTGGAAGCAGAGGCGGGTCCGTACCTGGCTGCAGCCTTGCTGTTGGGCCGCCCCAGGGACCTCACATATGGATGGCACAGTCCCTGGCGTGCTGCTCGGCGGGGGAGCGCGGGCAGCGGCAACCGCGAGGGTGCGCTGGGGCCGGACCGGCGCGGGCCCCACGGGCCGCGGGGACAGCGGGAAGCCGCGTCCTGAGCCGCCGGACGCGGAAGCCGGGACCAGACTCGGGCCAGCAGCTAGCGGGGCGCCGTCCCTCCGGCGGCCCCAGGGCCAGGACGCCCCGCACGCAGTGGGGGACACAGGAGAGGCTCTTGAAAGAAAGGGCTACGCAGAAAGAAGACATGAAAAATACGAATTCTCACACTATTTCTGAAGTGGAAATATAGGCTCTTTTTCTTTTTCTGCCCCTTTTAGATTTTCTAAACTATGTGGGTATCCCTAGAAAAGCTTCCTAAAGCGGAGGCCGCTTGCAGAGGCCGCGCTGCCTCCCGGCCGAGCCCCCACCCCCGGCGCAGGCAGCAGGCGCCCGGCCCACCTGCGGGGTCCCCCTCACCTGCGGGGCCTCCCTCACCTGCGAGGCCCCCCCTCACCTGCGGGGCCCCGCTCAGCTGCAAGCCCGACAGGCAGCAGATGGGGCCCAGCGCCCGGTGCAAGCCCGCTGCGCAGATGGGGCCCGGGCGGGGTGCGCTCGGGCGGGCGCGCGCGGTCACTGCGGGCGCTGCCCCCGGTCCCGCCTCGTGTCACCGCGCAGCGAAGCCGGCTGCCCAGCTCGGGCGCGCGGGAGCGCTGTGCGGGTCCGCAGGCGTCCGTGGAAGGCGCGGGCGGGGAAAGGTGCTGGAGCAAGGCGGAAGGCCCAAGGGACAAAAAGGCAAAGGCTGATGTTTAAAAACGTCTGCATCAAAATTAGGTTCTCTTCTTTAAAAGACATCATAAAGAGAATGAAAAGAAAGCAACAAACTGGAAAAATGATATTATTTGGAACACATACACCTGACAAAGGATGCATACCCAGAATATATGTGGTTTTTTAAGTCTATTAACTAAGAAGAAAAAGACAACGGATTCAGCCGTAGAATACGTCTTCCTGGAGAGGAGCCAGGAGGCCATTAAATGAGTGAGAAGGTGTCAACTTCATTTGTTATCAAGGAAATGTCAATTAAAACAATGAGATGCCACTCCATACCCACTAAATCACAGAATTTAAAATCTCTGTCACCATGAAGTGTTAGGAAAGACTTAGAGAAAAAGGAACTTCCATACCCAGCTGGTGGAAATGTAAACCGGTGCGATCACTGTGGAGCAGAGCCGGGCATGACCTGGCGAAGACGAACAACCAGCCCGGAGCCCCCGCGGCCCGGCCGCCCCACTCCCCCAGCACTCGGGAAGCCCGGCAGGTGCAGCAGCACCCACTGGGAGAATGCTCGCAGGAGCACTGTCTGTACACGACGGAGCCTGAAAACAACCCTACTTACTGGAGAGGAAGCAGGCAAGAAAACTGGTATGTAGACAGCGAGGAAAAGGAGTGCACTGCACGGGCATGCTTGAACCCCAAACATTCAAAAAACAGGTAAAACTAAGTAATACTAGGTTAAACCAATGTTGCTCAACCTTTTTTTCATTACAAAGGAGCCTATTTAGGCATTTGTTTTCCTAGTTGCCAACTTCCCATGAATGTTACTACCACAGATGTATCAGTACTCCGTATATCTGCTCATACATTGCGACTCTTTGGAGCATAACAAGCCACTGGAATATCTAAGGTTTTTGCCTCCCCCCAACCATAAGCCAATTTTCACTCCCCTGGGGACAATATTGCCCCAGTTGAAAATGCATGGGTTAAACCATCTGAAATTGTGTATATTCAATTTTATGTAATTCAACCTAATACATTGCTTAAAATTACATATGTGGGAGGGAAAACTATAAAGAAAAGTAAGTGAATGAATGACACAAAAAAAGGGAGAGGGAGGACTGTGACTGAGAGGGGCACCCACGATGGGGGAGTTGTTCTCGTCCACGTAGGTGGGATACATTGTTTTATCATGAATCTTTAAACTGGACAGATGTGTTTTAGACACTCTTCTTTGTATAAGATATATTCCAAAATTTAAAATTTAAGAAGAATGTAGTATAAAACACAACACAGGTATGTACTATGGCACATTTTCTATGTGGTTGGTCTGTATTTATTCATATGCAGGCACAACAAACATTTGCTGAACACCTACCAGTTGTGTAACCATGAGCAAGCTCCTTAATGTCTGTGCTTCAGTTTCCCCATCTGTCAAAAGTGGGGACTAAAAATAGCACCAATCTCAGAGGGTTGTTGCAAAGACTAAACGAATTAACACCTGTGCGGTGTCTAGCACAGTGCCTGCCACGTGGAGCTGGGCTAGGGCCCTGGGGAGCTGCCTTCCTGGGTATTCCTCAGACCCACACCTGGGAAGTCAGGCAAGGAGAAGCTCAGATGCTGGGGCCCCTGACCCCTTCCTAATGCCAATCACCATGTAGATGGATCAGAACCCACTTGGAGATTCCTGATCATCAGGAACAAAGCTGTGAACTTTGGCCCCAGAAATACATTCATTTGTTCATTCCTTCATCCTTTCAGCCATCTGGCACCTCCTTCATGACCGTTGCTGTGCCTGGGCTGGACGAGAAAAAGGGAGAATCTTCATGGCCCAAATCTCCATCCTCAAGGGGCATGCCTGGCCCACTGGCCCTGCGTCTTCCGTGCCTCCAGTCCCCACTGTGTAACAAAAGATGTGCAAGACCCATACACTGAAGCTACAAAATATTGCCAAGATGAATAAAAGAAGACCTAAATAAATGGAGAGAGAAACTGTGTTCATTGATTGGAAGACTCAGTATCGTTAAGAAGTCACTTCTCCCCAAATTGACCCCAAAATTGAGGCAATCCTAATGAAAGTCCCAGCAAGCTTTTTTGTAGAGATTGACAAGTTGATTTTAAAATTTATATGG
>JAQIFY010001264.1:0-14320 GCA_028533085.1 Varecia variegata | reverse complement strand
AAAGCCAGCTTTCTTTCAGAATCAAAATGCAGAACAAATGAAAAAATTATGGTATTTAACCTTCACAAGTTTGAGCCTCCACAAATAATGCAACCAAGATTTACATTTTTAACAGCCCTTCTACATACACTCCATCTTCTCTATCTTAGTTCCAAGTTTTTAATCTTCATTCCCAATTATGCCAATTCCATTGTTACTCAACAAGAAAAAGCCTTCCCAGTTATTGTCAGAAACTATTTAGCTTACCCCCTCCACTACCCGGCAAACTGCAGAGAGGATGGAGTGTAATATGAGCAGTACAGAGTCTTATGCAATTCATGAGGACCACTCAGTCCTTACATGAATCTGGTTGCTAACATTTCTATTATATTGTGACAATGACTCCCGACTGTTATTCTCTGTGAGAAATGGGGGGAGTAAATTCTTAATAAAAGACACCAGGTACAAAGCAACATTTTACTTTTGTTGTGATAAAAAAAAAAAAAGTCACATTTTACAGATAAAATGTAGAACCCTGAAATACTGACACATTCTCTTATCGTGCACAATGCTGAGGTTCTCTTACGATTCACTTTAAAACTGCAATTAAAAATGTACAAAAAAGAAAAGAAAAAAAATCAACCCACAAAGCTTCTAAAAAAGGAACCCGCAGGCACTTCCTCTTGTGGAATGTTTAAAAAGTTAGCCTACTAAAGAAAACAGTCGACTTCTTGTGAAGGTTTTGGAGAAATATGTATCAGTTCGTTTTATTTGGGTATTCAATAATATCCTTGGTGATAATGCTGACTCCATGGCTTCTGACCCCAGAATTGCTGTAAGAGAAAATTTTTTTTTTAAAGAAAAAACATCAATAAGCCACTCAAACTGCTTTTAGGAAATGACAATGAATCTAATTCAGAGTAACTGCTGGAAACAAATTTATACCTGTCATACCTCTGATTTCTATCAAACCACATTTAGTTAGTTTTAATATTCCATTATTATCAATAAACATTACAAAAGGAAACACGCCATGACTTGGTTAGTTTACACAATTAAAGCTAGTAGTAAAAAGAACCATATGTATTACATAATATTACTTCATTAAAAAATTAAGTTATAGCAAACTCCACCTATCAACTGCAACACAATTCACACCTCATCTATTAACACTTCTAAACACTTCAATGTCTGGAACAAGATCTCTTCCAAGACTGATTCTTAGGAACTCAAAATACAATTAATGTACATAAGCACGTAAGAAATTACTTACACCCTGCTGCCACTGGTTGTAGCCCTGAGATTGATTTTTGTAGCCACGATTGTTTCCTCGTCCTCTGAAGTTCTACAAAAAGGAAAAATTCAGGAGCTCTGAGCCCAACTGCTTGTTAGGTCAGTGCAGGCATAAAGGGGGCAGGAAATGGACAGGCTGCTAGCTGCTGATCTTAGGGGAATACAGAAACTCTCTGCACCCTCTGCTGGCTTAAGTGTTTTAATTTTTATTTACTATGAGAAATCTACCTGACTTGTTGCTAGTCAGTATACCTGAAAAATCGAAATTAAGTGGATTAATTTTACCATCGCTAGTTGCATTTTGCTAACGCCAATGCATACACAATGTTCCTTACAACTACTGAGACCCCACGACATAGGCCTACAACTTTCCAGACAAAATTATGCACATGTACCAGTGCCCTCCGGGGATCTTAAATCATTACCTGGTTGTAGTTCCCTCTGTTGGGCATTCCGCCTCTGTTGTAGTTCCCTCTGTTTGAATAACCACCTCGGCTGGGAAAAACAGGGCCACGAGGGTATGGATAGCCGATTCCACCACTTCCGCCACCGCCACCACCTCTCTGTGGCATATTGCCCCTCCTATTATATCCACCACGATTACCAGGAGCTAAAAGACATGAAATGTTTTAGTTTTGTTGTGTTATACCCTACTCACACACAAGATTAGTGTTGTGGACCATTCCTTCATTTTTGAAAAAACACAATAGATGTTTAAGGACAAAAGTAATGTTTAATTTTAACCACTCACTTAAAAAGTGTATTTAATGTCAAATTACAAGAATACTTTAAAGCAGGACAGCACAGCACCAGAGGAACAGACTTTCTACGCTAAATTTAGCTAAACCCATTAAGACTATGACTTCTTTTCCACCCTGAAGTAAATATACAAAACCGTCAAAATTAACTTGCCTCCTCCTCTGAAATTTCCACCACGCATATTGAATCCTCCTCGTCCTCTATGGCCACCACCTCTGTTAAACTGGTTCTTGCCACTCTTGTTTTTATTACTCTTCTTTGAGCCAGTGTTTTGTTTCTTTTCTGGTGGAAGAGCCTTTTTGCTTTCTTCCTTATATTGCTCCAAAAGTTTTTGGGCTTCCTCCTTCTGAAGTTCAACATAGGTTATTTCATCAAAGCACTCAGCTACCTCTGGGAGGGTAAAGTTTCCTGTAGGAATCAAAGTCAAATTATTAGCTTAGAATGCCACCTCAGCAAGTTATCTCCAATTCTAAAGCTTTCCATTCTTGAATGGCTTTAATTCTTTCAATAGATTGCAGTATCTACTTATGGCTTAACATTTTCCTAAAAATAAACAGAAATAAACCAAAACATACTCATATTTACCAAAAATTATTCTAACTCCTGAAAACAGTATAGCTGGAGAAAATGTTAATTTTTCAGATATAAATTATATAAACAGATTTAACATAGTAATAGTAGAATTAGATTCCATGCCTTTCATTTTGAGGACTGCATGTTCTGGTAGGTCTTTCCCCTCTACTTCTGCTTTCTTCTGTGTTCTTTGCTTATAGTCTTCATCTTTTGGGCAAACTACAACAGCTTTTCGCTGGAAGCCTGCAAACAGGCACATTTTTCTCCTCTGGGCAGCAGCCGAGACATTTGTCTTTAAAAAAAAAAAAAAAAAAAAAAAATTTTTTTTAGAGTTTATAACCCTAAACATTAATTCTTCACCAAACCCAATTATCAGTTAACATTTTTCAACTAGAAAGCTACAGCTTACCTGATCCAGAATGAAATTTCTCTTCTTTCGGGCAGCAATCTCAATAAACTTTCCAAGACACTGTGGTGCTCTCTGCAACAGTGTGTTCAGTTTTCCAGTATCTGCCATCTGCTTCTTAAAACCTGCCACCTGCATTTTCAAAAGTTAAAATTTTCCTTTAAATTTGTGACTCTAAAGTCAAGCCTTTAATACCAGCTTAGATCTATTATGAAAAGCAGGCAATTATAATTTTTTATCTTCATCTATATTGCTATAGAAAAAAGGTCACTTAATCCTGTAACAAGACCCCATGCTATTCAATCCTGTTTAGCCACAGATGCTTAAGAGTTCAAAAAAAAAAAAAAAAAACAATCTATTGGAAAAACACAAGCCTAGCCACTGGAAGGCAGTTTACCTTACACCTTAGAGCTTAAGTAAAAAAATTCTTCATTACGCCCACACACCTATCTTTAAGACATTGTATTAACAAAACGGATAGTACTAATGGGCAGATGAGTTACTTACCCCGAATACCTCCAGGTATATTTTAAATGCTGAGATCAGGCCCTGAATACTTTACTTACCATCATTTTATCCATAATGGTATTTGTTCCAAGAATGTTGTATTTCCCTGGATTTTCTGCTGCATGTTTAGTAACCCAGGTAGTTTTACCAGCTCCGGGCAAGCCAATCATCATCACGACCTATAATGGAAAGAAAAAATGTTATTTCACAGTTTAATCACTAGAGGCAACCTAATATTTAAAAATATTATTTTAAAGCTTGCACTGCTTAACAATGGGTAGCTAAATTTTCATAGTCCTTGTGCTTATTTGTTTACATAAAGTTTAACATTCCATGTAAAGGAAAAAGCTACTTAGGGAAAATCATTAGTTGAGAGCAATATGTACGGCAGAACAAGATTAATCCAGCTCTTCTAAATGCCATTTTCACCAAGCAAAAGCAATGTTCAATCAAATGCTGCAGTTCCCTCCCTCCCCCAAAAACCACCACTTACTTCACAATCTTTCTTTTCTTCAGGCCCCTTTGGTCCTCTCACTCGATCCTCTAAGGGAACATTCTGGATGAAAGTATATTCTTCAGGTATTGGAAAATATGGCTTTTCCTTCTGACCAAAATTAAATTCAACTGCACAGTTGTGGCAGAGAACGTGTGGGAAGAGTGGGCGCCCAGCAAGAACCCCCTTGCTTATTTTGAAGGCAACGCCAAGATCTTGTCCATTCTTAGCATAGGAGAGTTCTACTTCATCACTTTCAAAGTTCTGTTAGACAGGAAAAATAATTCAAGAGTTTAAATAAAGCTACCTCCTATAAGCTTTCTAAAAAACTTTAAAATTCAGTAAGGAAGCTTATCCTGTAGAAGATATATTTAAGTTAAACGTTAAGAAATCTCAGATGGTTATAAACAATGAAACACATACATATCCCAAAACCAGAAATGATATTGTCCTGGAAGACGGAACAGACTTTCAGGTCAACTTCACGTTTAATACTTTTTAGTCAAAATGATTTAGTGATTTCTCCCTTAAATATTTTCTGTATTCTCCCAGTTCAACTGCTAAATTAAGTCTTTAACCCAGGGCTGGTTCACGTATTTACAGAACACACTGAAGGCTCACAATGATGCAGCTTTTTGAAAATTCCTACATGTAGTTTCTAATTTGCCATTTATACACAGAAATTTAGCTGTAACTTACAACAAAACACGTAATCACATCATTTTCATCAAATTTCTCTCCGTAATCTTCAGTCTCACAGTTGCATGTTTTTATTCCTTTTAAAGAATACCCATAAGAAAATTCTTCTTCACCTAAGAAAAATAGTTAACTTTTAAAAACAATTCAATCTATTTTGTATTATGCTTAAGCTGTAGGGTGCAAGAGAAATGAGTATGTAACTTAATAATCTCTTACTGACATTTTCATTTATCTACCTCTGTACTAAATACTGAACTGATGATAGGAGATATACATACACACACACACACATATGTAAATTAGTTGACAAATTGTGTCATGGGTAAGTCTATCTTAGCCATCGGTCATAAACTTAGTCAACCACGAAGGAACAAAACCTAAAATTTAGCCTGTGTCTGCACCTGCCATGTGCTAGTTATTACCTAGTTCTAAAATATGAACAGAATGAATGGATAAAAACAGGCCAAAGTTTTAGAATGCCTTCTATTATAAAATACTTAAGTCAGACCCTAAACATTCATCAACCCATGGAAGTCAAAAATAGAAACTTTACCAAGCAACATTCCACTCGTGGTTAGTGACCACCCAATCCGAACTTCATGGATGTCAATATCTTTTGTATATAAATGCCTTACTGGGATCTTCTCTGTAACCTGAAAGTCAAATCATTAAATGACTAAACTATAAACCCAGGAAAGTAAACCCTTAACTCTGGCTTATTTCATACGGACTCTGGGCTAATTCTTCTCTAGCTGTTATACGAAGACACCCAACTCTGCCTCACCTTTCCCCTCCCTATCCTCAACAATTACAGGAACTTTAAAAATTGATGTTAAGTGCCTACAACTTGAAATCAAAAAAGTCTGAGTTAAATATTTGCCTGACTCGCATTAGAAAGAAAACAGTTAATATTTTTAAGGTACATTTCTCAATTCTCAACTTAAAGCCAATTTAAATATACCTTTAACGTGTTTTTCTAACAAGAATCTAACCAAATTTTTCTTTTAACTCTTTGGTGGCCATTTCAAGTGCCTGATAAAATGACCTGGCTCTATATATGGAAAGTCCTGATATAACAAACTTGTCTGTCTCAAAAACAAAGGTTCTAAAGCCCCTAAAATTCACAGAAAACTGACACTTAGCTGTGTCAGGCAAAAGAAAATTCACGAAGGCTCTTTTAAAGAGAAAAGAAAAAAAATCCACAAAATTGTTTTTACCTTCATCTCAAAACAGACTTTGCCTTTTGACACACCATAAGATGCCCTTCCTCCAGCCCAAAGAAAAGCAAAACTCTCCATAGTAAGGGAAGAAGCACTGAGGCGATCTCTTGATATTTTAAAATGCAGATCACAATTATCTGTAAGCATATCAAATATCGTATTACTCATTTGATATCCAACGTAAACGTATCTGCTATGTAGACAAAACTTGGTTATTAAATTTTTGCATGTATTTCTTCATGCTGCAGAAAACATTTTTACAAATCACACCGTTGTTCCAATTTTCAGTTTAAGCCCCACCCCCACCAAGAAGTCACTCTTGAATTATGTACTAAAGCGTAAACTGCCTATGAAACTAATACCAAGGCTTAACATGGGTATTTTAAGTTTATAAAATAATCAAGACAAGGTGACATTAATACATACCTGCTCTGCTCTTTACCTTGATTTAGAGGCAAGCAGTAGAGGATAGCAGGAAATCAAAGTGAAGCATGCCAGAACCAGGTAGAATTTACCAGTGCCACAATAAAACTGAAGGGAGGCCACGACCAAATATTTTAAAATAACATATGAGCTGGCGATTCTGCACTTTGTAACTTAACACCCGGGGTCTAGGTCCTGAATGCTTTCCTAAACCTTGCGGAAGACAGCCTAAATCTACAAAGTACAAACTTGGTCATCAAATGCTGTTAATACTACAGCATTCTAGGTCCTCTTTCTCCCGGTTTGCCTGTTAGTTACAATTAGGGATTAACCACTTCCCGGATTATCCAAATCCAAAGTGTCTTTAACCTAGCTACCTATGGGTCACTGGCTCAACTAAAGTCAAGTTAGAAAGCTGTTTTTTTTAGGAGTTTTTACTGATGAGGGGGAATTAAAGCTAGTTTGGAATTTGTTAAATTAGCTTTGCTCCTAAAATTTCTAATCACTGGTAGAATTTCTAATTCAACAAACTGTGTCTGAACCCAATATTGCACTCAACAAATTGATATTCCCAGCTGATCTGTTAAAAGCCTATGACAGCGGAATTACCTTCTTAAATCAATGCTTCGGTATCCCGCCAATTCCTAGTAACAATACTTAAGCAACTAAATTTGACGTTAATCTTCTGAATCAACTACTTTTCCACCTGCAGTTTTTTCTTCTAAAAGGCTCAAATGACTATCTCAACTTAAGGAATATGCAGTAAGAAATCCCGAGTTTTACATTTACACTCTCTAACAAATCTGAATAGAAACATTTGTACCAGAAAACATGAGAATCTAAGCTTCAACTCCTTACACCTAACAAAGCACGTTGACATGACACCTTACCCCTTATGTTTCAAGCACTTATTTCTACCCTTTGTTCGATTTATCACAATGAGAGTTGTGTGCTTTCTAATTACTAAACCAACAACTTTTTTTTTAACCAAAAAAATTACAAGTCTGACAGCCAAGGCCCATTTAGAGGTTTGCAATACTTCCTCATACTCAATTGCAACCCAACTGGGTAAAGTAGCAGTATTTACAGTGCTGCCCTTGATACCATTCGCTGCTGAAGAAAGCTAGTGGCCCAGTGATAGCCCACTGCTGCTGCCCCAGGTCTTTGGAAGAAATCAACTTATGTTAAAGCAGCAGCTACTGAACTGGAATTGAGAACAAAAGAGCAGTTATTGAAAAAATAATATTACAATCTTTTAGAATAGGGAATATACTGGTGTGCTAATGGGAAAAGTCATCAGCAAATACTTAACTAGCCCAAATAGCTCACTTAATATACTTCCACAAAAAATGAAATTACTTTATTGTAGATGCCTACAAGTTATAGGTAGTTTTGTTACAAGTTTCCATTAGCTAGTCAAAAATTGACATTAATTTTACATTCCTGAGAACTTCCAAGTCATAAAAACATAAAATGCCAGAGCCTGTAAAATAATCAATACAATCCATGCCGAAAGAAATATTAAAGTCCTGTAATGTGAATATAAGCCATTATCTCCCTGTTTTTAAAAAACTAACCTAAGTTTTCTACACTTAAGTTCAACATACTACATTAAGTTTTTTAACATGCTGGCACCAAAAAAACCACCGCCATTTGATAACATGGGGAGAGGGGGAGAAATAGCTTCACTTACAAGTGTCAAGACAAACCACTGTGTCATCGAAGTGTTCATCTTCTTCTTCAACAGGTGGCTGAGGAGATTTGGCTCTGCAAGACAGAATTGTCTCCTGATACAGCTCTCCCATCAGGGAATAAATAACGGGCAACAATCAACTAGGTTAGCATCCTCTACCTGCTATACTTGTTCTCTTCAATGTACTCAAAATATCCGCGGCCATGATCTTCTCGAGGTCTTTTAACACCTCTCTTTTTATCTCCGCCTTTCTGCTCTGTTTTGCCGTCTCCTAAAACACACAACACCGCTATAAGAGGCCAAAACTCAAAAAAAAAAAAAAAAAAAAAAAAACCCCTCAAAAAAAGAAAAAAATTAAAAGGCCACCTTTTCTCTTTTGAGGCACAAAGCAGCTCGACTTTACCGGTTAATGAGATTTTAACCGATGAAGCGAATGCTAACTCAAACAACAATCAGCTTGGAGTTAGTGACGCAGTCTAAAGACATTACTGATTTTCCCAGGCTACTCGATTATTCCAGAAAGGTAAAGAAAAACAGCGCGGCCCGGGCCGGAGCCCACGTGCATCCCGACGAGAGTTCAGGAAGGGGGGAGGGGCCGAGCGCAGCTCGCGCGGCCGCCCCTCCCCCACCCGGGCCCGCGCTCCCCGCGGCCGCATTGTACTGATCTTCCGCCCCACTCCCCCCGCCGGCTCCGCCCGCCGGAAGTGACGTCACGCCGAGCCCCTGCGTTCCTTGCACAATACAGCGGCCAGGAGCCGCCAAAGCGCGCCCGCCCCGGGACCTCGGGCCTCTCCCCTCCCCCCGAGACATGTGCCCGCACCGCGCGCACGCAGCGCGACGGCGCCACCGCGGGCCGACGGGGCTCCCTCCCGCCGCCCGCGGCTCCTCCCCCTCCAGCGGCAGCTGCAGCTCCCCCCGGCTCCCGTGCCACATAATGGAGGCGCTGCCACCACCGTCACACACGCACCGAGCCCGAGGCCTCCCGGCTAATCCGGGATTCCCCACCCCCTCCCCCACCGCCGGCCTCCGCCCGCCACCCGCACAGCGGCCTCCGCCCGCCCGGGGGCTCCCTCCCCCCCGCGGGGCTCCGGCAGGCCTGGGGCACGGTCCCCACCCGCGCGGGCCTCCCGCCGCGCGCAACGTACAACGCAGCACTCACCCGCCGCCGGAGCCCCGGGGCGACCGCCGCCTCCGCCGCCTTCCGCCTTCTTCTTACCTCCCGCCTGCTGCTGGCCCTGCCTCGCCCCGGGCGGCGCCACCGTCACCGCGAAAAGCGAGGTGGGGCCGCTGCTCTTCCCCGCGGCCTCCTTGGCGGCCCCGCGCTGCTGTTGGGTCTGTTGCTGCGGCGTCGCCGGCGGTTGAGGCTGCTGCTCCCCGTGCCCGTTCTCGTCGCCCGCGCCTTCCTCCTCGTCTCCGAGCTCATCCTCCCCTTCCTGGAAACCCTGATCGTCGCCGTTCTCGTCTTCCGAGGCGGCCTCCTCCTCCATCGGGCCCGAGTCGGCCGCCCCCGCGGCCCCGTTCTCCTCTCCTATCTCCATCTGGTCGCCATCCAGGGCGGTGATCCCTTCCTCCTCCTCTTCCTCCTCCTCCTCCTCTTCGTCGCCGCCGGTCGCGGCCTCCTGCTCGAGGCCTGCTCCCGAGCGCCCGGCGGAATCTCCGCCCAGGTCTAGGCTGCCGTTCCCGGGCTCCATGGCGGGGCGGCCCCCGGCCTCCTCGTCGTCCAGCGCGGCCTGGAGTCGCTCCATGAGCTCGGCCTTGAGCCCCTTGTCAGAAAGGCGCCGCTTCCTAAGCTCCTCTTTCAGCTCCGACACCTTCAGCTTTTTTACATTAATAGGCGAGGAACTCATGGTGAGGGCCCCAATTCACCGCTAGGCGCTGGCTCAAACTGGGCTCCGCTCGCTCGGCCACTGGTGGCGGCTGCTGCGGCTGCTCGTCGGCCCGGGCGGCGGCTGCGGCTGCGGCTGGAGGTGGGTTCGTGCTGCAGAGCGGATCCGCCTGGTGTCGAACGGCGCCAATTCCTTTCACCGAGTTCGCGAGGGAGACGCGGAGACTCGCCTGGCGCGAGCGAGCACGCAACGTCCTCTCGCCGGGGCGGCGCCGCGCACGTAATATAGCCGCCCCGCCCCCTGCGCCGTCGGGCGCGCCGCGCAGGAGGGAAGCCGGAGCGCGCCCGCGCTCGGCCCCGCCCATTGCCGTACTCCCCTCCCCGCCCCCACGCCGAGCCCGGGGCGAGAGCGCGGCGCGGGCCGCGCAGTGCGCTTCCAATTGGGACCGAGCAAGCGGGGGGAAAGGAAGCCGCGTTTCGGTTAAACCGGCCCACTGCAAAGTCTGTTGGCCTTTCTGGTGCTTTGGTGGCAGTCCTCGTTTTGCTCTTTGCCTTTCCAGCCTGGAGGCTGCTTTGCCCACATGCTTTCCTTCCGTCTTCAACTTGGCGTTTCGACTCGAATCTTCCACCTTTTCTTCCATCTTAGATCCCCTTCTTGTGTGTTTCTCCAGCTATTCGTTTAAAACTCCTTAAAATTTTGTTCGATTTTGACTGTATAGCACAAATTGGCAAATCTTATGTGGAGGTTTTTTTTCTTTCTTTCCTGCATAAAACTGCATTTAGGTTAATTTTTGTAAGTCCTGCCTTGCGAATTGAATGTTGAGTTCGAGAAGGGCGAGGGCAGAGCCTTTCTTTTGTCTCTTCCACAACCCCTTGTGCAGGGCCTGGGAATTAGAGGCTTGCTTTGCTACTCCGTACTGCAAAACGTAATTCACCAGCCTTTTCATAGCAGCTATTCTGATGGTATTAATAGCCCTGGAATAAGCCTCGGAGTTGCATTTGTAAGTTTTCTATGCCTACCAAAAAGACGGCCCTTCTGTAAGACTTGTTCTGTCCAATTTAGGACCTAGTCGTCTGGTTATGAAGTCCCAATAGATAGATAACGGTGAGGATGAGCCCCAGCTAGGTCATACGCTTGGATCGTCTTCTTATTCCTGTAGAAAGACTCTTGACCAAATCATGCTGAAACTCTTATAACTCATGAAGAATAAAGGGCTGTGATTTTGTTAAAAAAAAGCAAAAATTCGACTATCTTTCTCGGGGGAAAAAATCCATCATTTTGTTGTATTTTTGAAGTTTGATTTTTCTCTTTAATAAATGAAGGGTATGGTATATTCTTGAAATTTTAGATAAGGATGCCAGAATGTAGATTTGTGATACAAGTTAACATCTTAAACCCCAGAGAATCTGCACAGTGTCCAGCCTGTGTTCTACTATCTGACTAAGGAAATGGGTTGTACCCGCTGCTTGGTGCTCTCGCAGGCACAATATTACTGGCCCAATATTAATTTGAAATTTACAAGTATAGAATTGTGAAATTTCTCCCATAGGCTAAGTGATTGATAAATTTTATTTTTAGTTTCTTTTCAGTAGCTTTTAAGAAGCATTGTATCACATGATGCAAGCATGTACAAAGATGAAATACTAACATTTGTGAAATGATTTGAGTTGAAATTAATAACAGTACTACCAGTAATCCTCAATTCAAGTTAGTGAAATCCTCAGTTCAAATTAAGTGGTGAGGATAGCACCCAAAATAAAACTTCCAAATAGTGCCAAAACCTCATTTTAACCTTTGGTTATAATGTCTTTGAAGCTTATGACCAATCCACAAACTGGAATTTGAACCCTTCTCTGTTCATGTTCAAAAATGGGAAAGAGCTACAGGGGACTCACACGTTGACACACCAGCTAATGAGTCTTTTAGTGAATCAGACTTAAATACAATAATTACGATGGTTTTTTTATGTGTCCTTAGATACTGTTTACATTTTTAAATATGAGTGATATGAAAACAATTTTTATTTAACCAGAAAAAAGTAAACTATGAAAACTAAGTTTATGCATCTAAGTATAATAGATCTGTAACAGTCATTCTTGGAACATTGAGTCAGTTGCAATAATAAACATGAAATACAACTTTGGATGCACACAAGATGGTTCCATGGCTTTATCTTCCGAAAGCTTTACAGACTTTTAGAGCTGAGTGAGACCTAGAGATCACCTTCAGCCTGCTCATTTCACAGCCCAAGAGCTGAGACCCTCCCTCCCACACCAGTGCTCCTGCCATTACCTTGTGCTGCCTTAGACGACATCTGAAAGAAAAACGGTTGTTCTAAATGCTTAAAGAACCGTCATCTTGCTACTTGTCCTTTTCACAAACGGGAAATCTGCCATTCTATATTTTATGTTACCACTTGAAAGAACAAATGGTGACTTCATTTTACTAATTATTTTTGCTTCTTATATTTTTAATGCTATGATAGTCCTGCTCTACAGAGACCAGTAGAAGTACAGGCCACTTCCTCTAAATCTTTGAGGTACAAGGAACTTTAAATTCCCCCTTTTTGAAATCCTGGAGACTACCAAGAATACAGAGTGGGAGAAGAGACAAATTAATTCTCAATAGCAAAAAATGATTAGCAAATTACCTATGGATAATAGATCTGTGACAGGTAATTATAAAGTTATGGTGCTCAACATATATAACTTACATTTTAAGGTCAAAGCAAAGGAACATACCCAAACGCTATACTTTGCCACACAATTCACTCAGCAGATATTTTTTGAGTACCTTCTCTAAAACTGGCACTAGTCTACCAGGGACATGACAGTGACCGTAATTATGCCTTTACTCTCTTAAGGAGTCTTAACAAATAAAATAGAGATAATGACAAATAGTATAGAAAAAAATAAACAGGAGATCTCACTCATGGTATCTTATAAAAAAAAGAAAAAGAAAGAAACAGGAGAGAGGCAGGGTGTGGTGACGGAGGGGTAGGGTGAGTTTTTCAGTTATAAACGGGGTGGTCAGGGAAGCCTGAGAAATAAAGTAACATTTTACAGTGATACAAGATGAGTAAGTGCCAGAGATCTGCTGTTCAACACAGGGCGTACAGTTAACAATATGATATTGTGCACTTAAAATTTTGTTAAGAGTATAGATGTTAAATGTTCTTACCCCCACAAAAAGAAAAAAGAAACCCAAAGGGACACAAGGAAACTGTTAGAGGTAATGGTTATGTTCATTACTCTGATTGCAGTGATGGTAATACAGGTGTATACAACTGTCCAAACCCACCAAGTTGTATACATTAGTTACGTGGAGTTTTTTGTATACCAAGTATACCTCGATAAAGCTGGGGGGGAAAAAGACAAAAGAAATCAGGTAACATGAAAGCAAATAACCTAGAATAGGCGGAGGAAACAGCAAAGGCAAGAGCCTAGGGGAGATGACAGGATGCTTCGTGCCATGGACTGAATGTTTGTGTCACCACAAAACTTGTATTTTTTTTTGAGACAGAGTCTCGTTCTGCTGCCCGGGCTAGAGTGCCGTGGCATCAGCCTAGCTCACAGCAACCTCAAACTCCTGGGCTCAAGCGATCCTCCTGCCTCAGCCTCCCGAGTAGCTGGGACTACAGGCATGCGCCATCATGCCTGGCTAATTTTTTTATATATATTTTTAGTTGTCCATATAATTTCTTTCTATTTTTAGTAGAGATGGGGTCTTGCTCTTGCTCAGGCTGGTCTCGAACTCCTGAGCTCAAAACGATCCGCCTGCCTCGGCCTTCCAGAGTGCTAGGATTACAGATGTGAGCCTCCGTGCCGGCCACAACTTGTATTTTGAAACCTGTTCCCTCCTGTGATGCTATTAGGTGGTAGGTGAGGCCTTTGGCAGTGAGTAGGATGAGGGTGGGGCTCTCGTTGATAGGATTAGTGCCTTTCTAAGGAGCTGAAGACACCAGAGTTTGCTGCTTCTACCATGGGAGGCCAAGACAGGAAGGCATCCTCCATGAGGAAGTGGGCCCTTGCTAGTCACCAAATCGGCTGGGGCCTTGATCTTAGATTTCCCAGCCTCCAGAATTGTGAGAAATAAATTTCTGTTGTTTATAAGCTAGCCAGCTTATGGTGTTTTTTTATAGCTGCCCAAACAGACTTAAAATACCTCCTGTGAGGTTAGCAAAGGAATGACGTGAATTGACAAGAATGCTAAATTAAATGGACTTCAGAGGGTATTCCATTTAACTGTTATTTTTTTTTTTTTTTTTTTTTTTTTTGAGACAGAGTCTCACTCTGTTGCCCGGGCTAGAGTGAGTGCCGTGGCGTCAGCCTAGCTCACAGCAACCTCAAACTCCTGGGCTTAAGCGATCCTACTGCCTCAGCCTCCCAAGTAGCTGGGACTACAGGCATGTGCCACCATGCCCGGCTAATTTTTTCTATATATATATTT
>JAQIFY010001263.1:0-14321 GCA_028533085.1 Varecia variegata | reverse complement strand
AAGGTTTAAGCCTAGTCACTAACATTCTGAGAGTTAGGTGAAAACGGAGGCTGAGGTCTCTCTCTGCAGTACACAACCTTCCATGTAACTTCCCTGTTTGCAGCTAATGTCTCAAGTCCAGAGTCTTTCTGTTTCATCTCCAGTCTTCTAACAGATGGGCAAGGGAACTCCTTGAACTTGTGGGTAGGGGGACAGTGGGTACACTTCCAGACAATCTTCTTGTTCTTAGTGTCATCAGCACTTTCACTTCTAATTCTTGAGTCTTTCAGGAATTCTGCAACATGAACTGACTTCCTTCCTGCTGCTGCTTCTGCTGCGAGCATGTGAAGTTTAGGTTTCTGTACTCTCCCAGTCAGATATCACTGGGCCATCTGCTTTTCATCTCCTAAACTTTTGTTGACATCTTTTGTCTGCTATTGTCTACTCTTCCATTATCTTCATTCTTACAAGTTTATGCCTATTTATGTTCTTCTCTTCTCATTTTATTAGTCTTTCAAGAGGGATCAGAAAATCATAAGCCAGATGGTGTTGTCCTTTTCAAGCTTAGCTTCTTTACCTATGATTTTTCAATAATGTTTTCTGATTTTAAAACATATGTGTATAAAAAATTACTGAAGAGCTACCAACAAAAACAATTTTTTTTTTTTTTTGAGATGAGGTCTCACCATGTTGCCAAGGCTGGTCTCGACCTCCTGGACTCAAGCGATCATCCCGCCTCAACCTCCTGGGTAGCTGAGACTACAGGCATGGCCAACACATCCAGCATACCAAAAAAACTTTTGATGGTGGTTGCTTTAAAGAAATGGAAATGAAATATTAAGGCATGTGGGAAATTTTAATTTTCATTTTATATGTTTCTATACCTTCATAGTGCCATGTACATGTATTACTTTATCATTTTAAATCTGATTAATTTTTAAGAGCTATTAAAAATCAAAAAGTAATAGGTGTTATTGAAAATCTAGAAAATATAAGAAAGGATAAAGAAACAAATTAAAAGTTAAAAAATTATATAACCATATAGAGAAAAATACTATTAACATTTTTTCTCACTGTGATCTTGATGTTACATTCTCAGGCTTTCTTCAAAATTGACACATACTAATCAATTATCCTGGTCCTCTGGCATCTTCAAAAACTCTTTCTTAACTAGATACTTAAATTCTTCCCATAAAAGTAGTGATTTCTGTACCATATTAAAGAAAAATTGCCTTAAATATGCTACCTCTTCAAGATGTGATAAAATCTCTCTGAAGATTTTTTGCAAACAAAATATCTCAAAATACTTTCTGCCTTCATTTCCTCACCATCCTCTTTACTTGCCTCCAGTGCATCACCTTTGCTGAAACTTCCCTCTCCAAAGTCTTTAAAGACATCCAAATGATGGTATCAAATCAAATGGCCTTTCCTCATGTCTTACTCATCTTGGGCACTGTGGTATCTGACATGGTTGACCAACTCCATCCTCCTCACCAGCTTCCCTGCCCAGGAGACCCATGGTAGTCTATCATCTGACCCATCCATCTCCTCTCCAATTGCTTTTTCTCTCTTTCCTGCTAAAACAGCACTTCTTCTTCCCATCACCTACATGTTGTTACGTCCTAAGGCCCAAACGTTGGTTATCAGTATTTTTTATTCTGACTCTAATGAAGGACTGAATCACAGCCCCATACCTTGCACCCATCCCAAAAGAACTAATAATATTTTTAAGAGAGATATGAAACAGAACAGAGCTAGGATGGCCCATCAGGAGATGTCAAACACTGGAGGGTAGGGCTGAGACAGTGGCCAAAGGAGGATCCAGAGGAAAAGGAAGAAGAAATTAAGAAAAATATTCATGGGGTGGGGGAGGGGACGGGTGTTTACCTACATGATGAGTGCGATGTTGGGGGAATGGACACCCTTGAGGCTCAGTCTCGGGGGGTTGGGAGGGGCATGGGCAATATACTTAACCAGAACAGTTGTACCCCCATAATAAGCTATAATAAATAAAAAAAAAAAAAGAAAAAAGAAAAATATTCAGCCGGGCGCAGTGGCTCATGCTTGTAATCTTACCACTCTGGGAGGCCAAGGCAGGAGGATCGCTCGAGATCAGGAGTTTGAGACCAGCCTGAGCAAGAGCAAGACCCCATCTCTACCGAAAATAGAAAGAAATTATCTGGACAACCAAAAATATATATAGAAAAAATTAGCCGGGCATGGTGCTGCATGCCTGTAGTCCCAGCTACTCGGGAGACTGAGGCAGAAGGATCACTTGAGCCCAGGTGTTTGAGGTTGCTGTGAGCTAGGCTGATGCCACGGCACTCTAGCCTGGGCAACAGAGTGAGACTCTGTCTCAAAAAAAAAAAAAAGAAAGAAAAGAAAAGAAAAGAAAAATATTCAGTTTTTACTATACACAAGATACTATGCCAGGTCCATTCATATGTATTACGTAACCCCATGAGTTAGGAACTCTTATTTCTCTTTACAGGAATTAAGCAGCAGCACAAAACCACGCAGCTATGATCCGGGTTAGGAGAGGAAGAAGCCAGAATGGTGTGATGGAAAGAACAGAGGCTTGGTGGTCTCATGGCCTCAACTCTGCCACTTACTGCTCTAGAGCTTCAGTCAAATGCAACTCTCTGGTTTTCAGTTTTCTCGTTTATAAAATGGAGACAAAACTAGTTAATTATAAATGAAAGATTTATAAATAAGATGTGTAAAGTACCTGCTTTAAACATAGGAAGTGCTCATAAATAGGTGTGGTGGTTGTTAGTCTAACTCTAGAAATATGGGTTATTTTCATAACAAAAAAGAATGCTAGGGGAGTCAAAGGAAGAGAGAATTTTAAGAAGAGGCACTAATGTGTCTTTCAAGGCATAGACCCAAGCCCACCTGAAGCCCAGGCCTCTGGAGGCTGCACCACCTTAGAGACAGGGCGGTTCGCAATTCTGTGTCTATAGGGCGTACGTCTGTGAGGCCTTTGTCTTTAGGCTGGTCCCCCCACAGCCACTGTGACTAAGCAGGGATCAGAGAAATAACTCGTCACAGTCATCTTGGGATGTCTCCTACTGCCTAGAGACCACATTTCCCAAAATGAGAGCACACGTGTCACCACCGAATCTTATAAGAAGCTGTGCCTCTGCTTCTTGTAAGAAGCAAATAAGTTGTTTTGATAAATTTTTTTAAAGGCAAAAAAAAGTGCGCATTTTTGAAAGGAACAATAACAACAAAAAGGCAAAGCGTCATAAGACTCTATGGCTTTAGAAAGATCAGACTATGAAAAATGTTGAATCTCTCTATAATCATTTATTGCATGTCTTACATTCCTTTCCCCCATAAAAATAAATAAAAATGTGATAATCAACATGGCAACCCCAAATGAATGGACTAAAGAAAAACACAGGCTGACCAGAAGAGCCGAGCAAAGCATTATAGCCCATGCAAGTATTTCAGAGGGCAGCTGCAGACTGTTCCCAGACACTCTTGATAAAAGAGAGCATAATTAGTTTTCCTCGGCAAAGAAAAATAGAAGAACTGATGAGGTCAAAACCCGTAAATTAATTCCATTCAATGAATGTTTGTGTTTGTTTGAATAAATCCTATGTGCTTGAAACTGTGGGTCACAGAAGATGTACAATACAGACACAAAGGGCAGAAAGGGTATCCAAGTAATCACTAACTCATTCATTCATTCCTCTATTAAATACTTATGATGCACTGAGTGTGTGCCACAGACTACGTGCTAAACTTTGGGAATGATGGTAAATAAGGTGCAGTCTCTGTCTTCAAGAATCTCGTGGTCTTGTGGCAAAAGAGAGCAACAAACAACCCCAGCATGGTTTATTATTACTTGGAAGAGGACTCAAGGATTGAGACAGAATAGATGACTGGTGGGGGCAGGTGAGGTGGATGAGCATAGGTGAGAAAGATAGAAGAATTTCTAAAGTCAAGGTATAAACTGAGAATCAAAGGACCAGGAGGATTTACTCAGACAGGCAAAAGGCTAAATAGCATATATCATATATGCTATCGTAAATAGCACATACAAGGCCCCCAACAGCAAAGGCCAGTGCCAGTCCATAATGAGTTCTTCATCTCTGGCAAAATGAGGAAAATAGAGGCAATGAGTGAGGTTTTCACATGTTATTTTAATTAGTGGCCTTTACTCTGAGATTATGCCCTTTCTATTTTTTGACGTTAATATAGAAAGACTTTAATTAAATGGTGGCATTTTACAATTTCCTTACTTGCCAAAATACAAAACCATCAACATTGTCTATTTATTTATTTAGTTGGCAATTTTCGAGTCCACTAAATCCTCAATTTGGGAAACTCTGAGCACAATGCACTACCAGAACTCCCAGCACTTGGCATCTTCAGTAAGCAGAGGACACGTACAAACAAAAACATGATAGTTTACATAGGAGGTTAAATTCAGAAAGTAGGCAGGGACCTCATATGAAGGGCTTTACGTGGCTGGGTAAGAAGTTCAGACTCTATCTCCTAGGCAAAAAGGAGGAGGTGACCTTCAAAAGGGTGATGAATTCACAAGTGTAATGCTAGGCAAGTCACTTACACTTTTCCTGGGCTCCTTTGGAAAATGTTGATGCTGGTAATGACCCCACTTACCAACACTTGTGGGTGCATAATCACAGTCAAGATGAGTTGATGAAATTCTCCACAGACTCCAGTGTGTTACTCCGAAGGTAGTAGAGGGTTACTATTGATAAGATCCTCCCTCTCCTCTAAATTAATATATAAACTAAACACCTTTTTAAAAATCTCCTCTCCTGGCTCTTTTTCCTGGATCACTTTTGGCCAGGATACTGGGTTACCAGTGTCCTAGTGACAAAACACGAAGTGATGAAAACAGAAAGACACTTCTTGGGTTCTAATAGATGAATGGCACATCTTTCCATAGACTGATTTTTTTATTTGTGATGGGAGACCACCTACTAACAATCTACTAAGTTAATTTTTAAGAATTAATTAAAATTTAGCATTCAAATACCAGAATTACCACATTTTGAGAGTTTACCAAGGATTCTCATTCAACATTCTCCAAAGAAGCCTGGCTGCCATGCAGCACTTGGCAATGTAACAATGCTTCCTTTGTGCACGAACACATGCACGGTTTTGAAATTCCCACAATTGTCAGAAAAGACATGTTTTATCAGTGCATCATCAGTGTTGTGGGGACTTGGCTATGATTTTCAATTGCTACTGCTCTTGTTGGTAAATATAAATTACTTTAGTCATTGCTGAATTAACCAAAAGGCAGAATTATGTTTGAATTTGGTGTGCCAACCAAGTAGGGGCATCACAGAAATGGAAAAAACAACAAATTTGTAAAAATAATTTGATATTTCACTTTTTTAAAAAGCATGGACGTAGTAATGATGGGCAATTTCAAAGCTTTACTAAACCAAGTAGACCATATTCTTTTCAATGCTTAAATCCTCTGAAAGCTGTAATCAGAACTTTTGATTAACTTAGCAATCAACTTTAGTTTCTTGTGAATTGCTGGCCTAACCATTTGCTATATGGAGATGAGAATGTAATTTGCAATATTGTATGCTATAATTTTTGAATAATTTTAATTTCAGACATATCTGTATTATTTACAGTTCAAATAGGAATCATCACTAAATGTGCTGGCATAGTCAGAGGCAAGTTACCCTGAAGTTGAATTCTGGCCTTATCTTTTACTACATGAGACCTCCATAACCTCTCTCAGTTTTCTCAACTGAAAAACAGACATAAAGTACTGCCTACCTCATACATTAGTAGCGAGAACTAATTAAGATCATACGTAAAAATCCCTTTGCATGGAACGTGTCACATTTCTCTATCAAAGTTGGCCATTAGTAGTTGTAGTATTTGAGTTCAGTTTTGCAACAGAGAGTAAAAATAGGTGTGATTAAAGGACAAGAAAGCTCAATGCATTAAAGCCACCAAATAAACACACTTGAGTTTTGCCAACAAAGAAAATAGGAAAAGCACAGAACAAATGTTGGAAGAGTTATTTCCACACAGAAACCATCAGGATAGAAAATGGGATAATATCCAAGAAAGCTGAAAATGAGAAGCAAGAGGATTCCAGCCTGTGCCAAAGGGCATGAGTAACCACTTGTCCACAAATGTCACCCTGTTTCAGTGAACCTAGGTAACCAAGCTAGATACTCCCAATGTTCAACTAAAAAGAATCATTGGAATGCACACTCAATTGCACCAATACTGATGAATTTACACATAAGCCCAATTTACCAATTTTTATGATTAAGTACTTTAACTTTCCACACAGGTGCAGTTTTATCTGGAATGTGCTAGGAATGTCCATGGAGCCAAGGGCATGTGTTGCCAATGGGAAGGTGTCCCGGGCCATATGGACTGACCAATCAGTGGTCAGATACCTGGCACAAGCAGATACGCTCTATTTATGCCTTGGTGTTAGCACATCATGCAGATTTAGAAATTTTCAGTTTTTTCAATGTCTGCCTCTTGAAAAAAAAATATTTTGGTTTTATTTGCTCCACGTATGTGTGTGTGTCTGTGTTTGGGTTTGTGGCAGGACAAGGGGTGCACTTGGAATAAGCATTTTGTGGTGCTTAAAGCATTGAGTTGGTTTTTCTGAGGAGGTTAATAAGGAAGTGAATAAGGATGTCAGGAAGCTGTCTCTCCCATCCCTCCAGACCCCTGCTAGCTCGATCCCACCAGGTGCACAAGCAGCCATGCACAGGGGGCCAGAGCAGAGGAACTAGCAAAGTGGCCATGGGAAACCTTGCACTCTATCACACTCACTAGGGCTAGCATTCATTGGAGATCTTTAGCCATCCAAAAGCTCTTAAATCTAATTATCCCACATTATCAAAATATGTTAACCAAAAGAGAGATGGAAGCCAGACAGTATCCTTCCTAACACAGGTGTTTAACTTCCTCCTTGATTTGTTTTCATGGTGGTAGCTTTAACTTGTCACTCACCAGAGTGTCTGCTGGGAGGAGAACTCGAAAACAATTCAACACATAATTGATAAAAGAGCTAAGGGAAGGCATCAAGAATCCTATCTAATAACTGGAAGAAAAATTTAGAGAAAAAAATGAATTATCTGGCTCAACTGGCAGAAGAAAACATGATCCCAGCCCCGATTCCATGATGCAGGGCAAGAGTACCTAGGTAGACTCAAATTTGCCTGTCTACCCAGTTTTGAGACTCAAACCTTATTTATTGCTATTGTCCTTCTCTTCCATGAACTCCACAAAACCATTTCCTTATTATAGACGGTTTTCTGCTGCAACTCTTAGACCTGCCCTTTCTATGCCATTTCCATTGTCTGCACCCCAGATCGGGCTCTCAGCATGACTGCCACTTAACCCACATCCCTACCTTCATGCCTGCCTCTGCCGAATTTGTGCTCCTAATCACAGTTGTCACATTATTTCTGTACTCCAGAGCTGACAATGCTTCTCAAACTCCTGTTCAACCTCATCCTGACTGCCCAAGATTTTCTTTCATTCTTCCCACTTACATAATTCTGCTCAAACTAACCATGCAGCATTAACTCTCCACCAAAAACCATTTCTCAGGCTCTTTCCCAGGCTCAGAATATGCCATGACTATTTCTCTGCCAATTCAGATCCCACTCATCCATCAGAAGTACGGTCAGCACTGTTCTCTACTTCCAAGTACCATTACTTAGTTGTCTGATCCACTAGCTATAATCACCTGGAGGTCAGGAACTATGCCTTACACTTCCTTTGTATTCGCCCTTGAAGCTATCATAGAGTAGGAGTTCAAGAATAATTTGTTGAACAAAAGAAAATGTGCTAAGCAGAGTTGTAAATTCTATCACTTAAGTAAGAAGTTTCTATTTTTGTCATTTTTCCTACTCCTTATGCATCCCCGTCCCAACCACCCATCATAGACTTGTGCATCACTAACAAAGGACTTGGTTTAGAGCAGCCAATCTCTCTCCCAAGTAAGATTCATGCAGTATTCCCACTGCTAAAAAAACACAGCAAAATTAACACATATCAATTTTTTAAACCTCGAGAAGACATTTCCTCTCTTCTGAACAGAACATCTATTTTGCCTTTTGCTTTCCATTTCCCCACAAAAATCTAAACTATTTTCCTTCCCTCCCTCCTGTACTCCGTCCTAAAATAATGACATTTCCAGAAACCAGACTCATTTGATTTAAGCATCTCCCAGTGAGCTGTGTTTCCTGTTAAACCGAGGACCTTTCGGTAGGGAGGGGCAAGACAAGAATATGCAGCAGCAGTCCTTGAAGTAGTCAGGGAACTAAGGGCTTTTGAACAATCCAGAAAAGATCAGAGTAGTTAGGACAAACACATAAAGTCAGGAACCCTTGCTTCCCAAGATAAAAAAATCCCCTCACAGAGAGGCAATGCTGTGTGATGAAATCTGTTGTTCTTAAAGTTAGAAATCCACCGTCCCTGGTTTCTGGATGCCTAATGCACCAACTGCAGATTTCCACCACGGCTATTAAAGGGGCTGCATCCTGGAGTGAGGTCTGCTGACTAGATTGATAGTATCCACAAACAATATGCAGAGAGAGGAAGGAGGGAGGAGGGAGAGAGACTGGAAGCAGTAAGCTTCCAAAATATTTTATATAGGCAATAAGGGATACTTCTTAGAGAGTCAGCCCTGAGGTCCGAGAATCTTGAGTTTAAATCCTGGCTCAGTCACTCACTCACGGCCTCTCTAAGCTTCACCCTCTTCATATGTTAGTAAGGTCACAGGGCTAGAAATTGCTGAGGGATGAGATTTAACTGAAAGAGGAAGGAGAGAAATCCAGCATTGCATTTATTAAAGAAACACTAACAACATGCCCATTAAAGAACACAAAATTTAAAAAGTAAACACTAGAAGAGTGAACAAATTATCATTATTTATAAAATATGTAAGTATGTAAGCACCTATGTGATAAACTCCAGAGGATAAAAAATGCATATACTAAGAAACTTCAGTAAGGGGGCTGGCTATAATTAAAAATTAATGACTTTCCTATATAAAAACAGTAATCACTTAGAAGTAATGATAAAAACAAGATGCTACTGGGTATAATAATAGAAGCACCAAAAACAAAATATCTAGGAATAATCTCAATAAAAAATGTGCAGAATGTCAGAAAAAAACTAAATACTCTGTTTAGGGAAATAAAGATGGAATATATAAGTAAATATTAAATGTATCTTATTCCTGGACAGAAAGTTTCAATTTTGTAATAATAATACATAAGTTAATTCAATTCAAATAAAAATTCTCAATAGGAATCCTTTGAACTTGAAAAACAATCTCAATTGTGGCTAAAAGAAAAATATGACAGAAGAGGGGTCAAGATGACAGACTAGAAACAGCCTGCACATGCCACTCTCATAGAGAAGATCCAAAGTGGCGAGCAGAGATTAACCTTCTGATCAATTACATAGGAGAGAGAATTGGGAATGAACAGAGCGGCAATGAGAGGCACCCAAATTAAAGGAGAGGGAAGTGGGGTGACTCACTCAGCAGGACTGGAGGTACCCAGAGAAGGTGTCTGCACATGGGGAAGGGACCGAGAAGAGAACCCCAGGGTGACCCCTGAGAACACTGCTATCTGAGCTGCAGGAGGCTTCCTCCACTGCAGCAGGCCTCTGGACCGACACAGGGAGCTTCCTGGAGATGGTTTAGCAGCACTGCCCCAGAGAGAAGGCACAGCAGGGTCCCATGGGCTTCCAAACCCTGGGAGCTGCAGCTGGTGCCCTTCTGAGGTCCCAGCCCCAGAGAACTGCATCTACCCAGGAGTCAAATCCACTGCTGCCACCTCCCCATCACCCCTGCCAGACCAGAGAGGGAGCAGGGAGGTCAGGCACTCTTGCATGCTCCATGAGCCGGTCCACAGGACCTGGGAGGAGCATGTGCCCACAGCCCCTGGCACCCACCACTGCTGACTGGATAGTGCAGCCACACTGCTGCCATCTGGGTAGTACCACCACTGACAAACCTGGACTGGGAAAACAGCCACGCCACCTTACGTTACCTGCCCCCTGCATACCACCTGTCTGCTACACACCACTGCATGCTGCCTGCCCTCCATGCACCACTACTGCCACCAACCTGGGTGGAACAAACACTCACAGCCCTAGCACCCACTCCTGCTGCCTAAGAAGCCCCACCCAGCCACCATTGCTGCTGCAGCCAGGGGATCCAGGCAAAGCAAACCTCCATAGCCACCCAACTCCACAGAGGGGGACCTGCCCTACCCCCACCCAAGCTTTCAACAGTGACCTGAGGATCGGCCCATCCCTCCACATGAATATCCCCCAGCACCTGCTTGGACTGTGATAACCAAAGGAGGATGGGGAGACGCAGGAGAGAAGTAGTATTTCAGGGTCACAGTGCATCTGCTCCCCTCCTGCCTCATCAATCTCCCAGAGCAGAACTCGGGCATACATCCAGAGACCTCTCCCTCTCTTCACTCACAAGAGAGTACCCAGCAGAGGAGAGCAGGTGTACTGCAAAGCTCTCTGTTTTGAACTGAAAAAAGAGGCTCCAGATAAGAAGGAACCAGCATAAGAACTCTGGTGACATGAAAAAACAGGCTGTTTTGAGACACACCCCCCTCTAAAAGATTATGCTAGCTCTCAAGCAATGGACTCCAACCAAAAAGAAATTTTTGAAATGTCAGATATGGAATTCAGAATAGGGATGGCAAATAAGATCAATGAGATTGATGAGAAAGTTGAAAACCAACACAAAGAAACCAAAAAAAAAAAAAAAATTCAGGATATGAGTGAAAAATACCCTAAAGAGATAGATAATCTAAGAAAAAATATAATAGAACTTCTGCAAATGAAGAAGTCACTTAGGAAATTTCAAAATAAGGTGGAAAGTTTTAACAATAGACCAGAACAAACAGAAGAAAGAATTTCAGAGCTTAAAGACAAAGATGGTCAGTACATAATAATAAAGAGATAAATTCAACAAGAAGATATAACAATCCTAAACATATATGCACCTAACACAGGAGTTCCCAGATTCATAAAACAAATTCTACTATATCTAAGCAAAGAAATAAACAGCAACATCATAATAGCCAGGGACTTCAACACTCTGCTGACAGAACTAGACTGATTATTAAGACAGAAAATCAATGATGAAACACTGGATTTAAGCAGGTCTCTAGAACAAATATACATACAGACATTTACAGAACATTCTACCCCAAAACTGCAGAATATGCATTTTTCTCATCAGTACATGGGACATTTTCCAATATAGAGAATATGTTAGGTCATAAAACAAGTATCAACAAATTTAGAAAAATTGACATCATACCATGTATCTTCTCAGACAACAGTGGAATAAAACTACAAATCAATTCCAAAAAGAACTCTGAAACCTACACAAATGCATAGAAATTAAACAACCTGCTGATAAACAATCCTTGGGTCAATGAAGAAATCAAGATGAAAATCAAAAAGTTTTAAAATTGAATGACAAATGTGTCACAAGTTTCCAAAATCTCTGGGATACATAAAAAGCAGCACAAATAGGGACGTTCATAGCACTAAATGCCTACATCAAGACGATAAAAAGATCACAAATTAACTACCTAATGTCACACCTCAAGGAACTAGAAAAAGAGGAACAAACCAAGACCAAAGCTCGCAGAAGAAAAGATATAACAAAGATCACAGCAAACTAAATGAAATGGAAACCAAAAACACAATACAAAGAATCAACTAAACAAAAAGTTGGGTCTTTGTAAAGATAAACAAAATTGGTAGACCACTAGCTATATTAAGCAGAAACAGAAGAGAAAGGATTCAAATAAGCTCAATCAGAAATGAAAAAGGAGACATTACAACTGACACCACAAATACACAAACAATCACCAAAGACTACTATGGAAATCTCTACCCACACAAACTAGAAAATCTAGAGGAAGTGGTTTAATTTTTGGAAACACAAGACCTCTAAGCTTGAATCAGGAAGAAACAGAAATCCTGAACAAACCAATAATGAGGAGTAAAATTGAAACAGTAATTAAAAAATCTCTCAACAAAAAAAATCTCAGGACCAGACGGATTCACAGCTGAATTATACCAGACCTACAAAGAAGAACTGGCACCTATCCTATTAAAACTGTTCCATAACACTGAGAATGAGGGAATCCTCTCTGACTCACTCTCTGAAGCCAGTATCACCCTGATACCAAAGCCAGGAAAGGACGCAACAAAAAAGAAAACTACAGATCAATATCCCTCATAAACATAGATGCAAAAATCCTCAACAAAATACTAGGAAACTGAATCTAACAGCACATCAAAAAGATATAGTTCACCATGATCAAGTAGGTTTTATCCAGGTAATGCAAGAATAGCTCAATATATGCAAATCAAAAAATGTGATTCACCACATACAGAATTAAAAATAAAACCATATGATCATCTCAATAGATGCAGAAAAAGCATTCAATAAAACCCAGCACCCTTCATGATAAAAACCCACAATGAATTAGGCATAGAAGGAACATACCTTAAAATAATAAAAGCTGTATTTGACAAACCCACAACCAACAACATACTGAAAGGGAAGAGTTCAAAGTATTCCACTTAAGAACTGGAACACCACAAGGATGCCTACTGTCACCACTTCTATTCAACATAGTACTGCAAGTCATAGCCAGAGCAATTAGGCAAAAGAAAGAAATAAAGAGCATCCAAATAGAGAAAGAGGAGGTGAAACTATCCCTGTTTGCCACTGATATGATCTTATATCTAGAAAACCCTAAAGACTCCACCAAAAGATTCCAATAATTAATAAGTACATTCAGTAGTCTCAGGTTACAAAATTAATGTACACAAATCAGTAGCATTTCTATATGCTAATAACTGTCAAGCTGAGAGTCAAATTAAGACTCAATACCATTTACAATAGCTGCAAAGAAAATACCAGAATATAATTAACTAAGGAGGTGAAAGACCTCTACAAGGAGAACTATAAAACACTGATGAAAAAAATCATAATGACACAAATAAATGAAAAAACATCTCATGCTCATGGATTGAAAGAATCAACATTTTAAAATGTCCATATGGCCTAAAGTGATTTACAGATTCAACACAATTCCCAAATACCAACTTCATTTTTCACAGATCTAGAAAAAACAATTATAAACTTCATATGGAAATAAACAAGAATCCAAATAGCCAAAGCATGCTTAAGCAAAAAGAACAAATCTGGAGGCATCACATTACCCAACTTCAAATTATACTGTAAGGCTATAACAACCCAAACAGCATGGTACTGGTATAAAGGTAGACACATAGACCAATGGAACAGAATAGAGAACCCAGAAATAAAATAATCTATCCACAACCAACTGATATTCAACAAAGCAGACAAAAAGTACTCTGGGGAAATGATGCCCTATTAAGTAAATGGTACTTGGAAAATTGCATAGCCACACGTAGAAGAATGAAACTGGATCCCTATATTTCACCATATACAAAAATTAACTCAAGATGGATTAAAGACTTAAATGTAATACCTGAAACAATAAAAATTCCAGAAGACAATTTTGGAAAAACTCTCCTGGACATTGGCCTAGGCAAAGAATTTATAACTAAGACCCCAAAGACAAATATAGCAACAACACAAATAAATTGGACTTAACTAGATTAGAAAGTTTCTGCATAGCAAAGGAAATAATCCACAGAGTTAACAGACAACCCACAGAATATAAGAAAATATTCGCAAGCTATACATTTGACAAAGGACTAATATTCAAAATCTACAAAGAACTCAGATCCACAAGAAAAAACAAATAATCCCATCAAAAAGTGGAAAAAGACATTAACAGATTCTTCTCAAAAGAATATAGACAAATGACCAAAAGAACCTATGAAAAAATGCTCAATATCACTAATCATCAAAGAAATGCAAATTAGAACACCAGTGATATACCACCTTACTCCTGTCAGAATGGCCATTATTAAAAAGTCAAAAAACCGTAGATGTTGGCGAGGATGTGGTGAAAAAGGAACACTTATACACTGTTGGTGGGAATGTAAACTAGTATGACCTCTAGGGAAAACAGTATGGAGATTCTTCAAATAAATAAAATTAGACTTACCATTTGATCCAGGAATCCCACTACTGGATATTACCCAAAGGAAAAGAAGTCATTTTATTAAAAAAGATACCTGCACTTGAATGTTTATTGCAGCACAGTTCACAATTACAAAAGACATGAAATCAACCTAAGGGCCCATCAATGAAGAGTGGATAAAGAAAATGCGGGGTGTGTGTGTATATTATCTATACGAGGGCT
>JAQIFY010001262.1:0-14321 GCA_028533085.1 Varecia variegata | reverse complement strand
GGCCGCCGCTCCCCCAGAGCCGTGACTGCAGGGAGATGAGACGGAGCCCGGCCGAGCAGGCTCTTAGATGCTCATGAGGCTCTGACGTGGTGGGGGCAGAAAGGGTCACAGGCTTCACGTGCCCGTCATCTCAGAGCCCCCCTGCTGCTTCTTGCCTTCCCCCGCCCTTCCCTAAGAACAGGGCCACCACGTGGTGGTCCCTCCAGGCCTGGTCCTGGCCCCTTGTAGACTAGTTTCATGCGGTAAGCAGGTGTCACAGCCTTGGTGAAAGTGTAAACGCATTTTTAAATCTCTGAAGGAAAGAAAGTGGGAAAAGCAAGCCTCCCAGCTCACGTCGCTCTCCCTCTCCTGCCTGCCACCCTCTCCTCTCCTCAAACGTCCCCGCAGTGCGCACCTCAGCCGCCTGGAGCGGGGAGGCTGGTGCAGAGGAGCTGCGCCCCGCCTGGCTCCTGGCTGTCAGCACCCCCGGCTGGTGGAATTGCCACAAACTCTGTCGCTCTGACGGCTGATAAAGCCCCACAACCTGCAGGTCTGGAGCCTGGGCCGGGCCCTGATAAGCCGGGCCTGTCAGCGCCGCGTCCACACCTGCTGCAAGGGAGCGAGCGCCGGCCGTGTCCCACCTCCGCTCTGGGCGTCTTGCGCCTGGTCACAGCCCCGCTTGGGCTGCCATGCCTAGGCCAGGCCACAGTCACCTTGAGGTGACCCCAGGGAGCGAGGCTGACAGGAGCAGGAGTGGGAAGAGTTCACTCGATGCACAGAGCGGTCCGAGGTGATGGGGACTTTCTGTGCCCAGCGCCGTCCTGGGCTCCTATTTCCAGATTCGTTTCCTCTGATCTTCTCCGGGTCTGTGTGGGCTGTTGGAGAGAGGCGGGCCGGGAGCTGGTCGCACACAGAGGCCGGGCAGCTCGAGGGCCCTTCCTAAGGCACCCAGCAAGACCCCTGGTGCCCAGGGGGGCAATTTTGTTCCCAGAAGACATTTGAAATGTCCGAGACATTATTGGTTGCCACAACTAGGGAGGGCATGCTACTGCATCTAGTGGGTAGAGGACAGGGACGCGGCTAAACATCCTACAGTGCACAGGACAGCCCGCACTACAAAACTCACCCGCCCCAAAATGTCAATAGTGCCGAGGTAGACAAACCCCAAGCTGGACAAGGCAGGGGCCGGTGTGGCTGTGCAGCCTCCGAACACCTCGCCCAGAGATGCCAGAGCCAGGGCCAAGCCCTGCCTGGGAGCCTGGGGTGGACCAGGGCCAGGGAGGGTCCTCTCCTCGGGGACCAGATGCCTCCAGAAAGGCCAGACTACCCAGCAGCTCCCCGGCTGAGAGCCAGGCCCTTCCCTGTCCTCAGGTATCAGACGCAGGTACCTCCTGACCTGCAGCCTCTCAGCCCAGCTTATCCAGGAAGGACATAGGAAATGACAGCAGTCATTTCCTGAGTGCCACCCACAAGCTGGGCTCTGTGCTGAGCGAGGGAGGGATTATTACCACTCCCATTTTACAGATCAGGAAAGTGAGGCTCACAGCTGTTAACTGACTTACCCAGGGTCTCTGTTGTGGGTTAAGTCATGTCCCCCCAAAAAGGTATGGTGATGCCCCACACCCCGATCCCTTGGAATATGACCTTATTTCAAAATAGGGTCTTTACAGAGGTCATCAAGTAAAAATGAGATCCTTAGAATGGGCCCTAATCCAAATGACTGGTGTCCCTATGGAAAGGGGAAATTTGGGCTCAGACAAGCACACGGGGGAACGCCGTGTGAAGGTGAAGGTGGAGACCAGGTGCTGCTTCTACACGCCAAGGAGCAGCAGAGATGGCCAGCGACCACTGGAGGCCAGGGCAGGGGCAGGGAACTGTCTTCCTACAGCCCTCAGAGGGAAGCAACCTGCCAACACCTTGACCTCAGACTTGCAGCCTCCAGAACTGTGAGACAATAAGTTTCTGTTGTTTAAGTCCAGTTGATGACACTTCATTATGCCAGCCCTAGAGAACCAACAGTCACCCGGCTCTGGGGTGGGCTCGGGGACACTGGGCCCAGATCTGCCCAACTCTGGCACCAGGCTCTAGCCATGTTTCTACAGTCCCTTCCTTGGCAGGACCTTAGCATTTTACAGGTCCCTTAAGTAAGGCTATCGCTTCCAGAAGCTTCATTTAATTTCTGCTCATTGGCAGGGACCTTCCTTCAACAGCTAAGATAATGCCACCAGAGAACACCCAGTAAAGCAAGGTCTCATGTGAGGCTGTGCAGCAGGATGTTTGTGATTAATGAATAATTTGTTTGGGACCACATGGCCAGTAGGAATGGGTAGGGGAGTTAGGAGTAGAGCTCAGGCTCTAGAGGCCTAAATGACAGGCCCAGGTTCAAATCCTGGCTCTGCCACCCACCAGCTGTGGGATCCTAGGCAAATCGCTCAGGATCTTCCAGTCTTAGGTTTCCCAGTCTGTAAAATGGGAATAACCGTAGTGTCTATCTGATGGGGTTTCGTGAAGATTAAGTGAGATGATGCCTGCAAACTGCAGGGCACAATTCTTGGCACACTGTGTCCCCTCGATGCCCAGCTGTTCTTAGGATCACAACTATTGCTATGCCTGTGTCTTATGGCCCCAGGAAGACGGGGGGAGTGGCAATTGCCATCAGCTTTGCCCACTGGATTTCAGCTCTGCGTCCCCCTCCCACCCCACCTTGCTTTTCAGCACCAGACCTGGGGCTAAGAAAGCCTGAGAGAGTCAGGACGGGGGCGCTGGGGCCCACCCGCCACTTTCCTTCACACGGCTCCCTGAGGAAGTCACATGGGTGGATCACACGCAGAGCATGAAGTGCTGTCAGCAGCTCTGACACATTCCCGGGATGCTTGAGCCCTCAGCCCCATGTGGGATCACGGCCAAGCAGGAAGGGAACCGCAGGGAGAGTCTCTGCCCCAGAGCAGGATCCTCTATGGCCGGCACATAAGTGGGCACCGCGGTTCTCCGTCCCGTGCCCAGGCAGGCATCGCTGATCAGGCCTGGGGCCACGTCCCACCCAGTGGACGCCTCCACTCGCCACAGCCCACGGCGCGGGCTACGGGATGGGCCACGTTTGCCGTCCCTGGCAGGAGAGCTAGAAAGGGGGGAGGGCAGTCGGGGACAGGTGCCCCTACGACATCCTGCGGGCGCTCTCCTCCCCTCCCCTGGGCTCAGTTTGGCGAACACCTACTGACACTCACCGTGAGCTCCACACTGTCTTGGGCAAAGGTGACCCCAAAATGTCCCCATCCTCAAGGAATTTGTAGTCAAGGAGAAAAGAAACCAATACATTTTTGTTGTTTTTTGCTTTGCCATTTTATTAATTACCAGGCCAGCATCTTACAAAGTTTCCCACCAAATCCCAGAAATCAGTGGTAGAAAAACAAAGGAAAAAGCCCCAAACCATGTAATAAAAGCCTGGGAGCCCAGGCCAGCAGGCACAGGGGACGGGGTGGGCCTCGGATAACTGACATAAAAAAAAATTTTTTTGAAAAAATGTAACACATGTTCATAATAATAAAAAAGAAATCAAACTTTCGAAAAGGGTGCACGATTAAAGGTAACGATTAAAGGTCCCCATCCGGACCAGCCCCTCAGTTCTACCCCAGTCCCAGAGAGCACTGATCTCTGTCCTACACCCCCTTCTGCAACGTTTCTCCACAGCACAGCACCGCCCACGTCTAGCTGTACATCTGATGTTTTGCATATTTCTACTATTTAAATGATAAGCTATTCAATTACTAAATTAAGTTGCCTTAGAAACAATTCTATGTAAACATATTTATTTATTTATTTATTTGCGACAGAGTCTCGCTCTTTTTGCCCTGGCTAGAGTGCCGTGGCTTCAGCCTAGCTCACAGCAACCTCAAACTCCTGGGCTTAAGCGATCCTACTGCCTCAGCCTCCCGAGTAGCTGGGACTACAGGCATGCGCCACTATGCCCAGCTAATTTTTTCTATATATGTTTTTAGTTGGCCAGATAATTTCTTTCTATTTTTAGTAGAGACGGGGTCTCGCTCTTGCTCAGGCTGGTCTCGAACTCCTGAGCTCAAACAATCCGCCCACCTCGGCCTCCCAGAGTGCTAGGATTACAGGCGTGAGCCACCACACCCGGCCTATGTAAACATATTTAAACCTAATAGCAAAATCATGTCCCATAAAGCCCAAACCAGGGTGCTGTGTGCATGGCGTGGGGTGATATTAACGGGCAGGCAATGGATGTGAACCAGGACCGCCCTAGACAAACACATCCTAGAAGGAGCCGCGAGAGGAGCCAGCTAAGCCAAACTGGATGCAGTTCCAGCCCACTGACCACCGCTCTCTGAGCGTTTGACAAGCCTAAGCATGGGACCGGGGCCTGGGGGTGGGAGACGACTGGGGCTGGGCTCTGGGCCCCCCTAGGCTCTGAGCCATCTCTCCTAGTGGCTGGGAGACAGTCTGGGGGTTCAGAGAGGAACGAGTGTGCCAGGTTTGGGGGGAGACACGTTCATCATTTTTCTCAGTGCTTCCCCCCACTTTTGCTATGGAAACTCCCGCAGACTCCCCAGGCCTCGATTCAAGGCCCATCTGCTTGTCCACGCCCGTCTGTCAGAGGTCTCCCGGAGCCAGGCTAAAGAGGGAGGGCAGGACAGGGGCCCACCGGGACTGGCCACTGGGTCACCATGTGGCTGAGCATGGTGGACACTGTCCCCAGGCCCCATTCCGACTGTGTCCCTGTGTCATCCTTCTGGCCTCCCTCGGTAGACCCAGTCTCGCTTGCCCGGGCAGCCTGTCTGCAACAGGGCACAACCTCTTCCTAGATTTCCAGGCCCCTGTTGGCCAAGAGTGGGCCGGGCACTGCCCTCTTGGGTTCCATCTCAACTACCGCAACCAGCATCTACTGTTTTCCAGCACCTACTCTGTGCCAAGCACTGGAGCTACACTAGTGAGCCCCCCATGGCAGTTTACACAGAGCTTGTGCTACGACGGGGACAGCAGCACATGGGAAGAAGGGTCCTACGGAAGCAGACAGGAAGGAGATTGGACCTAGTGTCCGGGCCTGGGCTGGCCTTTCTGGGGAAAGGACATTTAAGTCGAGTAAGTGGGGCTCGGCTGGGCGACGGGGACAGGGACGGTGAACTTGGCGTGCCGAAGAACGCCAGAGACAGCCATGGGTCTGGGGTGTGGGGCGGAGGCCGGCAGGGCTGGACTTTGTGGGGCCTTCTGGACTGTGGTGAGTTCAGACCTCGTCCCAGAGCCGCGAGCAGTCGCTAACGGAATGTAAACAGGACTAAAAGTGACAGGACCCAATCCGCCACCCTCCCTCCCCTGCAAAACACCTTGGGCTAAGAGGACACGCAAATGACGAAACCTGACCCCAGGCCAGGGCCCAGACAGGGCCTAGCGGAGTGGTCTGGGAGCAGGAAGTCACTCTGTAAGGAGCCCCCAGCCGCATCCCTGAGGGCTGCGGCACTGCAAGGCCAGAGACGGAGGCAGAGGAAGGAAGTCTGGGCCTGACCCCGGGGGACGGGGCCTAGGCGCTGGGCTGGGGATGCCAGGCCCCTCACAGGTACTCTCAGGGCCCAGGAACGCCAGGCTCCAACATGGCTGCTTCCCCTGCACCCCATCCCCAGCCCGGGAATGGAGCAGAAGGCACAGGAAGCGAACAGGACATCAAAAAAGGGCAAGGCAGCCTGGCAGGTCAGTCCGTGCCGGGAACGCAGCTCTGCCCCCTGCCTTGGCGCTGGCGTGGCGCAGACACAAAGCGGTTGGAACCAGCTCCAGAATTTTGCAGGTGGGGCTGGCTGTGGGGGAGGTGGCCACGGCCACGGCCCGGGCTGTCCCATTGGCCCTGCAGGCTGACCTCATTGCCCAGAACCGCGGAGTGCTTCCTGGGGTCACATTCCGCGCTGAAGAGCCCCTCTTCAAGGCCTTGGTTGGCGCCAATGTCTTTTTAGGAACCAAGGCTCTAATTTTAGTGTTCCAGCCTTTGACACTTTATGGAAATAGCTCCCTGTTTTCTCTTGTGTCCCTGCCCCTTCCTTGGAGAAGGTGAAGCCCCTGCATCCCCGTGACCCGAGCTGGTGAGCACAGACCCAAGGCCTTGTATGGATTCCGGTGGAGGCACCCGTGTCCCTGCAGTCCGTTCTGCGTGACTGGGCCCAGAGGACCCGCCTCTGGGAGGGCAGCTCAGAGCACCCACCGTGGCAGGGACCTCACAGCAGCCAGTCCCACTCCGCCTCCTCCCCATCAACCCGCCATGCTCAGCCGTGGCACAAACTCATGTGACCCCAATTCAGGTCCCCGACCCCTGGAAATCAAGGCTGCCTAACCCAGCCTCTGGCTGTAGGAGTCATGGGTGAGCAGCTCCTTGACCAGGTCAGGGCGGGGGCGTGGTGGGAGGCCTCTCTTTTCCTTGTGCAAGTTCAGTGCCCTTCTGGTGCCAATACCAATTGCTAAGCCTGTTTTGAGCGCTCGCTACCATGGTGCGAGGTGCTTCTCGTGCGTGATTCCATTTAGTCCTCTCAGCCACCCTGGGAGGTGGGTGTATAATTGTCCCCAAGGTCATGGAGCTGCTGAGGGATAACACCGGCATTCGAATGCAGGAAATCTGGCTCCCAGCCCTCAGTTTCATGGCTCTTGTGGTGCTGTGAGCTAAACACTCTCCCTGGATCCCTGCACCAGCCCTGTCTCCACTGCCTTTGTCCCAGCCCCTTCCACTCAGATTCTTCCAGGCCTCGTAAGCAAGGAGACCAGAGGGGTTATCCTGCTTGTCTGAGGTCACACAGCAAACTAGTGGTAGATGAAGACACCTGGCTCCAGAGTTCTAGAGTCCAGGTGGCATACCCAGAAGGAAGCCGCAGCCCAGCCAAGAGGTGACGGGTCTGAGAGACGATCACGTGTCGGCCCACAGGTGGTCCCAGGAAACAGCTAGGCAGGTGCACTGGGGCCTGGGAAAGCGTGGCCGGCAGCATTTCCCCCAACAGGCACACATTCTTGGCAGCAGAAAAAGCTTTCTAAAGGGGCCACCAGCTGGCCGAGCGATGGGTGTCTGGGAAGCCTGATTCGGCAGGCTCCCAGGGACAATGGCTATTAGGACCCTTATTCCACCGGGAAACGGACACATTGCAAAGGAGAAAAGCCAGGGTGGGCTTCCCAGGCCTTTTGCCCAGGCAGAGCCCACACCCCACATCTAGGTGCTCCCTGGAGGGACTGTGAGTGGCCAGAGCTCCCGCCTGGGGCTCCGAGACCTGTCTCCTCTGACGGGTGCCCTGCAACCTGGGAGCCAATCACAATGACCAGGATGGGGTGGGGTGGGGGGCAGGGTGGCAGTGATGGGGGGAGGCCCACTCAGCCGCAGGAGAGCACTTGAGGGCCTTGGAAGCTCCTTCAAATCCCCCAAAACTGTCAGATTCATCCAAGCAGCCCTTGGCTCTCAAGACAAGGAAATGCAATGTATTCTCTGAGTGGATCATGGCCACTCTTCTGAGAGGAACCAGAGTCCAGCAACTTTCCTAGACGCTGCCACCTCCAGGGCACACACGCAGGGCCAGAGGGAGTGCCAGGAAGAAGAGAGGAGGCATCACCCAGCCAGAAGGGGTGCCCAGGCTTTAAGTTATGCCAGGCTTCGAACTCAGACACCTACAGGGCCCAGACGGGGAACGTAATGAGGGCAGCCAGCCAGGTGACAAGAAGCACCTGACCCTCAGCCTAGGGGCTGGGGACACAGCAGGGCATCTGGGGCATACGGGGACTGGAGGGGCTTGTCTGAGGGAGCAGCTCAGTGTGCCTGAGTACTGTCTTGTGGGAATGCACCTATACTGTCAAGCACAGAAGTAAATTCTTACAAATCTTATGTAAAAATTTCATTTTTTAATGTTACCCAAAAAATTAATTTTTTTTTTTTTTTACTGCTGATTGTTTCAAACAAAACATGTGCAGGCAGGGTCCAGATGGCGTGAGGGCTGGGGAGGCAGCATTTGCTGTGAGATTACGCTTTTCTTGTTTACAAAGCATATTGTCTTGTGTAATTGTCACCCCGACCCAGTGAGGCGGGCTGGGCAGGTCTGCTGTGCCCATCTGACAGATTAGGAAAACTGAGGCCCAGATGAGCAATGCACTTTGCAAGTGTCACACACCACCGGCAGAACATCGATTTAAACTCAGGTGTCTCTGATTCCAGAGGGGTGCCCTTCCCACTCTGCTATGTCAAGGCTGTGCGGCCAGAGAACAGGGGCAGCTTGTGGGACCGGGAGCCACTTCCGGCTCCCTGCTCTCAGCACCATGAAGAAAGCCAAGGGTGGAGATAAGGTAGCTGAGGTGCTGACGGGGCATGTGACGCGGAGATTTTTGCAGCTCTGAAGACGGCCCCCACCCTCCCGGGGCTGGCTGCTGGAATGCAGGACAGAGGGGCAGCCGGGGGCGTCGGTGACGGACGGATTCCTGTGTCAGTCCCATGCCCCACCTCAGAAACCGCCCTGCGACCCACAGGCTTCCTGTGTCCCAGCTGGTCTGGCTCTTCCCCCTCCAAAGGGTCCTCACACCACTGGGGCTGTGACCTTGGGGTCCTGCAGCCTTAGATCTGAGACCCCGGTGGGGGAAGGGCAGCCCAGTCCCCTCCCATTGGGCTCGTGTCTCCCACAAGGCAAGAGCAAACCCATTTGCTCTGGACTCTGCCTTCAAAGACCACCCACCATTCTGGTCCCCTACATGAGGCCCAGGAGAAGGTATTCAAGACCAGAGACAGCCCTCCCCGCTCAGCCCCAGCTTCCCAACCGCCAGGACACAGACGCGCTCTGGGAACACCTGTTAGGTGTCTCGCCTGGCTCGGGACTCCTGGCCTTGCTGCCAGCCCGCTCGCAGCTCAGAAACACCCCAGCACCAGCTTGCCGGTGGGGACAGACCCAGCCTGTCCAAGGGGACTCGACTGCATCCCCCACCTCTAGGCCTGGGTTTTGCCGTGGTGGTTGTTTTTTAATCCCTGATGTGTATTAATATGATGATGGTTGCCTTACCAGGCCTTTTCTAGAAAAGCAATTATTTCTTAATTTGAATTTTCCCTCCAGCCTGCTGTGAAAGAAGTAGGAGTTATTGGAAAGTCAGGGTGTTGTGCCCAAGTCCCCAAAAGGCGGGGAAGCTATTAGTGTGGCCGTCTGTGGGCTTGAGACTTTCCTCCGCCTACCCTTCAGTTCTGTTTTACTAAGAGCCCAATTCTGTCTTTGTTTGGAAACAGAACAGAGGGAAATACAGCCCATGCCAGACTCTGACGCTGACAGGGCCACCAACGTGAGGCTTGTGGATGGCAGATAAACCAGCACTCACTGACCACCTAGTATGATTTGGTGCTGACCCATTTAACCCCAATGTTAACCTGAGCAATAGGAACTATTACCCCATTTCACTGATGAGTAAACCGAGGCTCAGAGAGATGAAGCAGCTTGCCAAACGTCACACAGCTCTCAACAGGCAGAGCTGGGATTTGAACCGAGTGTGTGTAACTGCACGGTCTGGGCATCACTCTCAGGGGAGACGGAGGGAGGTGGACTTGACCACTGTGCAGCTGATCCTAGACCAGAAGGGGGACAGGCCTCCTGCACAGCCCGGGAACACCCACCCAAGGGCCGAGATCTCTTTCCTGAGTTCCACACCTCACCTGCTGGCCTGGGGTTGGGGGTGATGAAGAGCCCCACCTGGCCTCAGGCTGGGACGCTACCCTGTCTTCCCCCATCTGGCCAGCCTGCTTCTTCCCAAACTGAGGAACAAGCAGGCAGTGTCACCCAGGTGGGTGGGGGTGGGGGAGAGGATGGGGGGAGAGAAAGAGAGAGAGAAAGGTAGACTTCAGCGCCACCTGCTGGAGGTATGGTAGTAGTGTGCTCCAGGGGACCCTGCATCCCCAGAGTGTGTCTGAGGTGAGACATGACTGAGGGCAGGGACGGCGGCCAGAAGACCTCTCAGGAGATTTCTCCTTTACTTGACCCTATGAACAGGTATGATTATTCCTCCTTCTAGAACCTCAGAAATTTGCAGCTGGAAGGCTCAAAACAGGGGCCTGACCTGGCAAGGATGGATGGAGGCATGGAAGGGTGGGTGGCTGGGTAGATGGATGAATGGATGGGTGGATGGAGGCATGGATGGATGAATGGAGGCATGGAAGGGTGGGTGGGTGGATGGATGGGTGCATGGAGGCATGGATGGATAGATAGGTATATGGATGGATGGATGGATGGGTGCATGGATATATGGATGGGTGGATGGATGGATGGGTGGGGGGATGGAGGCATGGATGAATGGATGGGTGTGTGGGTGGATGGATAGATGGATGGAAGGATGTATGGGTGGATGGATGGATGGGTGGGTGAAGGTATTGATGGATGGATAGAGGCATAGATGGAAGCATCTCTGCTGCCAAGGATCAGGACAGGAAGAACACTGGGTAATTGCCATAGCTTGGAAACAAGACAGTTCTCTGCAATTTTCTGAGCAATATCCTGCCTGTTTGAGTCCAGAGAGGAAGAAGATTGGAGGGGGCAGCTGGGCCTCATGGCATCCCTATTTCTCATCAGTCCCAGATTTTCATAACAATCACAACCATCAGTGAGCCTGTGACCACTGCGACTATCAACCTCGCCTATCTTCCCTCTCCCAGCCTAGCTCCCCACACAGTCTTGAGGATGGGGAGACTAGGGTGACATTGTTCCCATGAACCTGGGAGAAGCAGACAGCTCAGCTCTGGGGGGGAAAAGAGTGATCCTGTGTGTCCTGTGTGTTGAATCCTATACCCACCACACTACATACACGGTCTTGTTGACTTTGGCTGTGACCATGAGAAAGGCAGGGAGCGGGGATTATGCCCAGAGTGAGGCATCAGTGTCCCCAGCCCTCTGTCTGCATGGAGGTTCCCAGGACCCAGTCCTGCTGACCACCTTCTGCTGTGCAGGCCACAATGGGAGAGACACCAGGAACTAGTTAAGTGACCAACCTCAGGAGCTAGGATGCCTGTCCTGGTCATCGCCAGTCAGCCATGTGATCTTGAGCAAGTTGCTTAACTTCTCTGAGCCTCAGTTTCCCCACCTGTGAAATGGTGGTTGTAATAGCACTGACCCAGGGCTCATGGTTAGGGCACAGGCAGAATAATAGCCGGTGTCAACTTGGACAGGTGATTGGGCCATAGCGTTGTTACAGTTAAAAAACAATTTATTATAAAAAACGTCATATAGGCCAGGTGTGGTGGCTCATGCCTGTAATCCTAGCACTCTGGGAGGCCGAGGCAGGAGGATCGCTTGAGGCCAGGAGTTCAAGACCAGCCTGAGCAAGAGCGAGACCCCATCTCTACTAAAAATAGAAAAATTGGCTGGGTGTTGTGACACACGCCTGTAGTCCCAGCTACTCAGGAGGCTGAGGCAGGAGAATCACTCAAGCCCAGGAGTTTGAGGTTTCTGTGAGCTAGGCTGATGCCACGGCACTCTAGCTCAGGTGACAGAGTGAAAATCCGGCTCAAAAAAAAAAAAAAAGTCACACAGTCCAGCCTGGGCAGAGCAAGACCCTGTCTCTCTCTCTCTCTCTTTTTTTTTTTTTATTTGAGACAGGGTCTTGCTCTGTTGCCCTGCTAAAGTGTAGTGGTGTCATCATAGCTCACAGCAACCTCAAACTCCTGGGCTCAAGGAATCCTCCTGCCTCAGCCTCCTGAGTAGCTGGGACTACAAGTGCGCTACTTGTAGCGCACCACACCCAGCCGATTTCTCTATTTTTTGTAGAGATGGGGTCTCGCTCTTGCTCAGGCTGTTCTCAAACTCCTGGCTTCAAGTGATCCTCTCACTTCGGCCTCCCAGAGTGCTGGGATTACAGGCATAAGACACTGCGCCCAGCCAACGCTGTCTCTTAAAACAACAACAACAAAATGTATATTCAATCAGCACTCAGTGAATACCAATTATCACTATTATTGACAAGGGGCCAGGTGAGGAAGACCAGGGCAACCCGCCTCTCTTACTGAATTTTTATTTTCTTTTACAAAAGATAAGCAGCCCACTCTTCACTCCTTGAGGAGGGAACATACCATTCACAAAGCAGACCCACGTCATTTAGCCCCTGTGAGCCTCAAGACAGCCTTGCAGTTAGCTCAGAGACGTCACGAGTGCGTCCCAGCAGAGTGAGCCTCGTGCAGACAGGGCCATGTCAACGCAACGACTTTTACATCTCTACACCGGGAGCCCATTTCGGATCAAGACAGGGAGCACTTCCAGCACCCCAGGAGGTTCCCTTGGGCCCCTTCTCAGTCGGTACTGCCCCACAGGTGACACTATTCTGACCTCTGTCACTGCAGAAGCATTGGGGAAGCACTGGTGTTTTTAAAAAGCATCCCGGTGATTCTAATGTTCAGCCGGGGTTGAGAGCCAATAATGCTGAAAGCTGACTTTTATTGAGCACTTACTGAATACCTGGCTAGAAGCGTTTCACATGTTAACTCATCTAATTGTCACTCAACCCTGCGAGGTTCCTAGTCCTGTTCTTCAGGTGGAGTAATTCAGGCAGAGGATTCGAATTTGTCCCAGGTGAGGATGTTCATTGACTGCACCACCTTGTAAGGTAAAATTGGGGAGGCTGGCGTTTGCTCAGTGTTGCCCCAGATCTGGGCTCTTTCCCCTCTGCTCCAATCATCCCTCCTAACCGTGGCCTCAGCGGCTCAGAGTTCTCACTTGTGCTCGTGCATTGCTGGGGCACAGACCTGGGCAGCACGGGGCGCAGCAGGTCCTCAGCTAGCCACGGCTCCCCCTGCAGCACCGCAGTCCTCTCCCAGAGGCCCTGGGGGTAGGCCTGGACCCAGTGGGCCATTTTCCCGAAGAAGACCCGTATGATGGGGTGGCAAGGCTGGCCGCCAGGCTGACAGTGGAGAGCTCCACCTTGGCCTTGCTGCTCGGCCCCCGGAGCCATACTCCCACGTGAAGCCCTGCAGACCCGTGAGGCTCCGGCCAGAGCCTCTGCCGGTGCTGGGGGTGGGAAGAACGTGCAGGGAGGAGGGAGGAGTGGGGAGGAAGACAAGGCTGCTCCCAGACAGGGCCCAGAGGAGAAGCAGCTTAGCGCCCACCCTCCAGCATGCCTGAAGTTTCTCAGAAATCACCAAAGCAATGCCAAGGTGGGTGGGGGCAGCTGCCAGGCTGGAGGACAAGCTCTTGGGCCTGCAGAAGGAACCTCAGGGCCCCCCTTCAGCCAAGGCAGGTCCATCTTCAGGGCTGTGAGGGATTCCTCAGGGTCTTCCAGGAGCCAACGCAGCTCAGAGATGGCTCCTAAGAGCAGCAAGCTGGGCTCAGAGCCTGTCTGCAAGGGCACATCGAGGCTTCACGCTGCCGTCTCCATGCAGAGCTCACGGACGGCCGGTTCCTCCTCACACCAGGCTTGGTGGACGTGTACCCTGCCCAGCTCTGCCTGACAGAGGGCCTCTGTCCTGCTGAGCAGAAGCCGGCCAAAGAGCCAGGACTGGTGACAGCATCACCCAGTGGGCCCAGCAGCAGGGGTCCCATTCTGCCTGGAGCAAGCGGACCAGCGAGGCCAGGAGGATGTGCCTGAAGGACAGAGCACCAAAGGGCTGTCCCACGGCCTACCATGGGCCCAGGCTATCCTGCAGATCCAGGACGACAGCTCCCACCAGGGTCACTGGAGGAAACACACAGGGAACCAGAACCCTCCAGAGCGGCTGGCTGGCTCCAGCAACAGAGAGCGGGAGACCCTGGGGTGGGGAGACCACCACTGAGATCCCCAAGGGTGGGCAGCTGGACACCAGGGGTTCTAGGGTGGAGGTTGGGGGTGGAAATAAGAACTCTACAGTAGTTTCCAGGAAGGGCAAAGGATCTGTGGGAAAGTCAGTGTCCCTGCCACACCCCCATGGGAGTCAGTGGGGGTCTTGGATCTGGGACTATATAACTTCATCTATCGTGGTGGCACTGGCCAAGTTATATTTCTTCATCTGCAAATCCCAAATGCTGGCAGCATTTGGCACACTGTGAGAATTAAATGAAAGGCTGTGTACGACGCCCTTGGCCCATGGGAAGGGCTCAATAAGTGGGAATCTTTAGACTATGAATGAGGGAGAGTAGTGTCCTGGTTAAGAGCGTGGACTCTGGGGAGAGACTCCTGGGTTCAAATCCAGGCTCTGGCATTTACTAGCTGTGTGCCTTCACCACTCCGTGCCTCGGTCTCCTCATTTGCAAGGTGAGGATGGTGACAGCACTGCCTAACTCTTGGGGCCTTTTTAAGCATTAAAGGAGTTAAGGTAACTGAAGCTAGTTAGCACTGGTGTAGTAATCCTGGCGTTGGTGCTCAGCTTCCCTCTTGACTGGGGGTGC
>JAQIFY010001261.1:0-14322 GCA_028533085.1 Varecia variegata | reverse complement strand
TTAACAATTGATATTAATGTGTCTGCCATAAGCAGCCTCTTAATCGCTGCTGTGTGTGCTGGATCACTAGGTGGCTGTGAATGACTGTTTTAATGTCCTCTGAGTGGGCCTTAATCGTCATTTAAGAAATTTATGGCATGGGGATCTGGTCTTCCAAACCCCTTTGTCAGATGATTTAGGAAGCATTTTACACCTTACAATGAAATATAATGACTCTGTGTTTCCTTCTGCTTATATTATGCCCCCCACAATCTCGTCAGCCATACATTTTGAATATACAAATAGTGTATAGTCTGCCAATTTTTAAAATTTAAATAGGAATCTTCTAGTTTGGTGGAAAGCCTTGCCTACCTGCGGGTCATCTGGGAGCCAGAGGAATTGATTTGAGAATGTGGCAGCCAGCTGAGTGCCACGTTTATTGTATTTTGAGCAATAAACATGACATGAAGAGGTAGTTCCCCAGGGACCCACAGAGATGGCCTTGGGCACCTTGTGTGTGTGGAGGGGGGAGTGCCTATCTATTAATAATAGGACACAAAACACAGTGAGTAACTGCGTGGCTTGGTGCTCTCCTCCCAAGCCTGCTCGTCTGTGGCTCAATAGATTCTGGCCAATCCTTCTACCCTATGCGCAAATTTATAAGCATTGTCCTGGCAAGAGACTAAAGCATCCTCCTGGAACTGCTACCCATATTTCAAAAGACTGCAGCCATCATCATTTTCATCCTCATGTGTCTCTTTCATCGTCATCATCATCACTATTATTATTGCAGTAATATTTCTTATTTATTACAAACCGTGCATGGGGTTAAGTGCTTTACCTGTGTTATCTTATTCAATCCTCAAACAATCTTATAGAGTAAATGCTGTTGTTATCTTCATTTACAAATGAGGAAACTGGAGTTCAGGTACATGATATACTTGTGCAAGGTCGTGGAGCAGGGAAGAATCCAGGGCTGATGCTGGAGCCCAAACTGTTGGTCACTCTTGTGCTACCCGTAATTTAGATTAGTTGCATTGTTAAATCAGGGAGCTAAGTATGTTTTATAGGCATTGTTAGAAAATTAGTGCCGATCCACCCTGTCTTCTGTTGGCAGAAACAGCACCATAATGTATGTGTGTGCATGTGTGTAAGGAGATTGCGTATTGTTCTATGACTTTGTGAAGATGCTCTAATGCTCTAAGTCTATCACTAAATGCCACAACCTCAGACAAGATCAGCGATGACAGGTTCAGTTGTCCTTGCTGTTAAATGAAGGAAGTGAATAATGCCTATTTAGTTTCTGTGTTACTAAATAGGCTACTCTTGAATAACAGTACCTCTAAAAATGCAACGCTGTGGAATTTAATAATGTGCCAGGTCATCTGAGAAGACAAATATCTCAGTCTCTTCCTTCTTCCTGCCCTTCTCAAGCAAAATACAATAAAGGAGATTGGAAAGATAATATTCAAATGTGATCTCCATGATCAATAATTTAGATGACAGTTTCCTCATCCCTAGGAGGTAACTTGTACATTATATGCTCAAAACCTGATGAGTATTTTGCTGTATGCATTAATGGTTTTTAAAACTTCAATTGAGGCATCGGAGGCCCAGTAGTGCTAAGCTCTCCTTGTATCTGAACGCTCACTAAAGTGAACAGAGAAGCCAAATGCCAGGACTAGGGGTAGGGACTTCCGGGTCTTGCAGCTGGAAGGACTAGCAAGGAAGAGGGGAGGCTGCACCTTATTCTAAAATAATTTCAAACTTACAGAAAAGTGGCAAGAATAATACAAAGAACTCCCATATGCCCTTTTCCCAGACACACCATTTTTAATATTTTGCCACATTTATTTTGTCTCCATTTACACACACACACACACACACACTCTCTCTCACACACTCACACACTCGCACGCTTTCATTTTTCTGAAACATTTGAGAGTAGAATTCATACATCATGTTGTTCTTTATGGCTTTATACTTTAGTATACAGAAATAGGGATATTCTGTTACCTAACCACAGTATAGTTATTATATTCAGGAAACATAGCATTGAAACTATTAATATTTTTTATCTATTCTACTTTCTATATTCAAATGTCAATTATCCCAATAATGTCCTTTTATACCATTTTTCCCCTTGAATACAGGATCTGGTCCATGATCATCATTGCATTTCATTGTCATGCCTCTTTAGCATGACAGTTCCTCAGCCTTTCTTTCTCTTTTGTAAAATTGATACTTTTGAGGACTACAGGCCAATTTAAAAAAAATAAATATTCCTCATTTTGGAGTTGTCTGATGTTTCCTCATGATCAAATTCAGATTGCTGATCCCTGGCTGACATATAACAGAGATGATGTGTCTTTTTCTGGGTATCCTACCCAGAGGCACACAGTCCACCTGCCTCTCACTTATAATGAATTTTGATCTTTTGGTAAGGTGCTGGCTAGTTTTTCTGCTGCATTTTCTCCCTGATAACCAATAAGCTTTGTTCTTAATCATTTCCAGTCTTTGGGGATACAAACAAAACTAAAAGCTGATGGTTGAAAATCCAGAAGCACAGTCCAAGTGTCGAAATATCTTGATGATAAGTCATAAACTCATGAGATGTTATAGTGGATAAATTATTCAAATCACATTCAAATTATATATTTGAATTTGACTATATATTCAGTTTATAAATTATTCAAATTTTATTCTAACCTTTCATCAGATCTGCTTATTTGAAACACCAAACCTTAGAATTGGCAAATGTGTGTTAATTTTAATAGAAATTTTTTTGAGCAGTTTTAGGTCCACAGCAAAATTGAGCAGAAAGTACAGAGACTTCCCATAAACTCCCTGCCCCCATATAGGCACAGCCTGTCGCACTGTCAGCGTCCCACACCAGGGTGGTGCATCTGTTACAATCTATGTACCTACATTGACATGCCATCATCACCCAGAGTCCTCAGTTTACCTTAGGGTGCACTCTTGTATTTTGCCAGTGTGTTTTATTTTAACAGTCAAGGTATTGTGTACATGTGCTGCACTCAACATATTTGGGGCTATTACTTTTCTAAATTTGTTTATAAGAAATTAACTTTTCTGTATTTCATTTTTAATTATGCTTCTTCCTTTATTCCTTTTTGTAATGATTATATCTCTGTAGTTTACTTCACTTTAAGGTCAGCTTTTAATATCATGTCAACGGAGAGAGAGAAACTGAGGCAGCTGATGGAGCAGGATACCTCCTCCTCCCCTTCTGCTCAGGTCATTGGTCTGAAGCATGCCCTGTCATCTGTAAGTTACATGTCTGTGTCACAGAAATGCCTGAAAATGTGTCCAGGCTCATGAATTGTTTTGTATTTTTTTACTTCCATGGTTGTGTTGAAAATTCATCATTGTCATGGTCTGTGTTGAAAATTCAGGAGAAAACCAAACAAATTATTCAAATTATATTCTAACCTTTATCAGATCTGCTTATTTGAAATACCAACAACTTGGCCTACCTCAAATCTTAGTAGCTGATATTTTACTAAATGTTAGATTCCTTGAGTTTGGTTTCCTCCGATTTATCTTAATTTTTCTGTGTCTCTAAAACTTTGTATGTTTGTGTGTGTGTGTCTTACAGACACTTGTTTGTTAATGCTCACAGAATCTGACAGTTTGGAGGAGGTTTTGTGGCCCCAAGACACCACTAGCTTAGACTGGTTTTTCCAAATGACAGGTGGCAGAGCAAAATTTCCAATTCACACTCTTATCTTCTCTATTGCAAAGCACTGATCCTATTTACTGCTCTTTCAAAGACACTCGAGTTCTTTTATTTGGTTAGATGGTACAAAACGTTTAGCTGCCCCCCAGCGCCGTGGCACAAAGAGATGAGTCATACAGGAGTGTCTGTCAGGCAGTCATTGTGCCTTCATAGCAACAGAAAAACCACTGTTGACGCCTCCAGTGTTTTTCAGTATGTCATCCTGTCACTCCTTCCTCTTTTTCATCAGTTTCAGTTTATTCCTCAGAATAACTGGGCTCCGTGACGTGCTATGTCCTAACCCTATTTGAGTAGCTGAAGTTGTCTGGTTTTCCACCCTGTGTTTGTCAAGAGGCTAGAAAACTTTTGAAACAGCATACTTATTTGTTCTTTTTGCTTTGAAATTCCTACTTTAAAAAGAGAAAGAGTATGTGCCCATAGGAAATCCCCACCTGAAGCAATTCTGGATTTTCTATTTCAGGTCAGGTAAGGGAGATGGTGAGCTTTAGCATCTTGTTACCAGAATCCAACGCAATCATTGAAAGAACTAGGAAGTGTCTGTTCATATTTTCTATTCATCATGTTGCTGAGTAAAGTAATGTTCTTGGTGTAATGTTAATGATAAAATCTTTTGCCAGTAGCACATATAGTTGTAGAATATTTAAGGAATATTGTGGACCATTCCGAGTACGCTGTCTTTGAGAGAGACTAAAAATAACGTTGGCCTAGCCCATGTGTAAAGAAGAGTCTTGATGTCATCTTAAAGTCAGAGATAGAAACACCCGCTTTTGGATTGTAGTGGACGGCTGGCCACACACTGGGTGTTTCTTCGGTGTGAGAGGAGCAAAGTGGTTCTTTTTCTTTTTTTAAGTTTTTTAGTGGTACAAAGCATTTCTAGGTTGGCTTTTAGTGCATTTAGAAGGTATCTCTGATGGGCTCCTGAAAGTCCGTCTCCCTGTGGCCTTGCTCTCCCTGCCCTCCCTCTGCTGGAAGTCTGGCCGCCTCTTGTTAATCTGCCTGTACGGCCACTGAGACCCATTTGCTGTGCTATCCTAGGGCAAGGTTGTTCTCGCCTTCACTAAGGAATTTATACTCTCACCCATGTTGGTGATTTGGGAAACTTCAGATAAAACGGAATGATCTTTTCTTTCCTTTTTTGGCTTGGATGCATGATTTTTAAAGGTACAATTTTTAGAATCCCATCAGAGCTATCAGAATGGATATGTTGGTGCTGTCTGTGCAGTCTTGGTATGTTTCTTTCTTCTGCCTGTGGCTTGCAAAGGAAATAGGAGCTACTGAGTTAACACATTTCCAGGCTTTATTAAGATTCTAGCCACTGTCCCAGCAACGTATGGGCCAGAATAAAGTGAGTGCTCCAGAGAGATTATTACGTGTGGTTGAGTGATCTTAGTTCTAGTGCAATGTTTCTTAAATGGTCCTCAAGGATTTTCAAATAACCCATACACGCTGTGGCTACTGAAAAATAAAGCCAGAATCCCTATGAGAGATCCAGCCGGTAGATTAGGCAGCACCACATCCTTCTATGCTCTCAGCAGATCGGCCCCGCTGGCCCTGATGGATGGGGACAGCTCAGAGCTTCTTGGAAGAGAGGCAGGAAGACAGGCAGACGGGCTGGATTTGTGTGCAAGCACCGTGGAGCTGACCGTGGGAGTGTCTGGGGAGAATTTGTCCAGAGAATTTGTCCCCTTCCATGGACAGACCATTGGAGAGCAGGTGGTCTGAGTCTGAAATGCACAAGAATATTAGCGTGAAGGAAACATTTTCCTTTACCTTTGAGCCAGTTCCCTCCTAACTGAGAGGGTGAGATAGGGAATGGGACCTGCCCAGGGGAATAGAAAAGAGGTCTGGGGGTCTCATATTTGTTCACTTCTCACATTAACCCATTCCCAGGGCCATGGGCCTTAAGCCCTGATGCAGGTAAGTGAGGTTTGTTTTTTGTTTTTGTTTTTTTTTAAATAAATTGCCTTAGTCCTGAAGAATGAATAAAATAATCAATACCTATATTTGAAAAGAGTAAAATTAATCTTTGACAAAGTCCTGCTTCTCAGCACACTTCCTAAGATCTTATTCAGTGGGTGTGATAATAACATTGAAAGATGCTCAGGTATAAGGGGCCGGGAGCCGCATCTTTTTCAAGGGTGAGAGAAGCTGGGACTGCCTCTTCCTTGAAGGGAGAAGGGAGTTGGCCAAAGAGACTAATAGACAGCTGGGAAGAAGGCGGAGATGCCGTGGAAACCCTAGTCTAAAACCCTAGTCACTGACGGTGTCTGTGACTTCCCTCTCTGTTGCCCTCACTAACCCTCCTTCCCTGTCTGGAAATGAGATGAGAGAAGGAGCATCATTTCCAGAGTTTCCTATTTGCTGTCTCCCAGGCATCTCAGAACCAGTGTCCTGTTGGAGAGCATTCAAGGAAAAAGTCCAGAAAGTACCCTCTCAGGGCTCCATCTCTGAGAGGTTTATCAGGCTCTTAGAGATCTTTCCTGCTGGGCCCACTGCTGTGCTTTTCTGAGACATCCATTTATTAACGGAGCCCCACTATTTTTAACATGTTCCAGGCCCTAGCACAAAACACAGATCTTAAAGAACGCTTACGCAGAATCCATGCCGAGTCTCTGCTCCTCGACACCCCCGCTGTCGCCAAGTCGGGGGACAATCTGGCAGAGGTGGGTAGGTTTCTTGTCTGGTAACATCTCCTTGACCGTCACCCCCCTCCCATGACACCCTCTGTCCAGTTGCACGGCCTCCCTGCTTCACCCTCATGAGTGGTGTGTACATCTCCTGCCCTGGGTGCTGGCCACAGCGGCCAGGGTCGCAGAAGCTTTCTTGAGAGTATGCTGCTAACTGTACTTTGAAACTGCTTTCCCCCCAGAACTCTTCTTCCTGTTGCATTTCTTCAGCCCATTTCCCTTCTAAGTATCACCCGTTTCACTAGATGTTACTGGAGTGGGAGCTATAGAGAAACACACATTTTCTCCTGTTGATTCCTAAAGAAACCTATATTTCTCTGACCTGCAGTATCCCTGTTCCTTGCCCGCATCCTTTGCTCCCTCTGTAAGAACCACTCTACCCTTTCTTTTCTGCTGTCTCCTTTTCCCCCTTCCTATGTTTGTTTGTTTCTTTAATTTTATAGAACACAGTTGTACACTTTGAGGGGAAAAAATATTGCATTACAATTGAAGTATCTTGGTCCGTAAAAAGGTCTTTTCTGAAGACGTGGGATGTTTATATCCAAAATAGTCTCTGAATGTGTTTAAAATAAGAAATTTCAGAAAAATGCAAGTGGATTTACTCAAAAAATAAGTAAGAAAGAGTTAGTGAAGGTAAAAACGTTTTTAGTTATATTTTATATGTATATGCCTGCCTCAGATGTGCTAAATTTTTTATTAACAAGTTTATGAGACTGAGTACATTTAAAATAAAAACTAAGGAAGGTAATAGACGAGGGGTGTGTGTTTATATACATTTTTAAAAGAAGTTTGTCATGTTTAATCATAATCCTCTTCCTTCTTTTCCTGCCCTCAAAGAAAACAAACCCTCGCACAGGCCTTTCACACCCTGGGAGGCTGTCGTGTGTGTGGGGTGACGAGGAGAGTTGAGTCCGAAGTCAGTCAGTACATAGACCGCGAGGCCCCTTTGAAGTCCAGACTATGCCACAAATGGAGGGGACCATCTCAACCCATGAGAGTCACCCTCTCTCTGCAGAGGCCCCGAAGCCTCCTATTACTTCCGCGTCACATGATAGTGGTTGAGTGTGAAATTTCTCTACAGTTGCACTCTCCCCAGAGATTACTTTTCAGTTATTTTAGCCCAGACATGAACTGTCACTTGCAGGATTGAGCACCTACACATTACTTATGGTGGCCTTAATTTTAGGCCAGATTGGGTCCTTTTTTGAATGTGCATATTTGCTAAAAGCAGAGCCCAGTCATGGTCATGACCATCCATCATTGAGGGTGGTTTGCTGCAAAGCACCATGGCATTCTCCAGAGTTTTGTGCATGTTTCCTGATGGTACTTACTTTTTAAGTAGTATTTTTACATAAATTACATTTATCTATTTAACAAATTAAATAGGTAAGCTTCATTTATGCTTTTATGACTTTATGCTCAGCATGTATACTTGGGACTATTTGCATTTTGGAAAGGAAACCAAAATTACAAGTCTTTTAAAATGCATATATTTAAACTATATATGTAAAATGCATATTTTTTAACTGATCTTGAAAGCGATATACCTGAAAGCATAAATGCTTTAAAAAGTATAAAAGCTGTCCTTGAGGGGTGGCAGTAATATCCTCAAACTCACACCTTCTAAGACAGCCTTCTTGAGTCTCCAGTCAATGGTACTTTTGTCTCATTTATCTATTTCCTCTCTGAGAGATTTTGTTTCCCATAGTTTACCCTTTCTTTCACTGAGTGACTCAGGCTAACTTTCCCAACAAGGGAAAAGCTATTGTTGCATTCAGGAAATAAGGAGGAGCATACGTGGAAATGGCCTCCTAGACTGAAAACTTGACTCCTTTTTATTTTAGGTGGTTCCCAGGCACGGCCAATACTCTGTAGGGGCATGACAGTCCCCCACGGTGGGGTCAGCCCAAGGTGCTCTGTTTTTGGGACTGCTCACTTTCTTGACTTACTCTGTTAGCTTTTCTTTAGTTGCGCAAATTACTCGTCTTTGGTATTGTACCTGGCTACTTGAATTCAAAAATCCCCGCTTTGCTATCAGAAAGTCCTCCAGTTTTATATTCCTGAGTATGAAGATTTAATATGATCAGGTTGTTAGTTCTTAGATTATCTTATGTTATTTTAGATTCCAAATGAAAAGCCAAGTGACTTTTGAAGGTAACATCCTACTATATCTAAAGTCCATTTAAGAGACTAAGAAAGGCAGAACTTTAAAGAAAAATCTGAAAGAGAAGGGAACTTCTTTTAAGTGCCTACCTCTTTACTATGTCCCATATGCATTTGAATTCATTATCCCACAGAGTCCCAACCATTACTCCATGAGGTAGGTGGTGGTAGTTTCATTTTAGAGACAAGGAAACTGAAGCCCAGAGAGGTTAAATAACTTCCCTCAGACACACAGCTTGTAAGAGACAGAGCTGAGATTTAACATCAATGAGACCAAAATACTTGTTTTCTCAATAGCATCACACTGCTATATAGTGAGGATAGATATACCAAGCCAGAAATAAGTATATGGGTGGAAAAGGCATCAAAAACCAATGGGAAAGAGATGGTTTATTCAATAAATTAGGTTGATGCAGCTCAAAGCAATTTAGAAAGAAGTTTAAATCTTTCCATTTCAAGCTAAAGTGAATCACCAGTGAATTAGAGTTAAATATAAAAATTCAAACTGAAAAATATCGATTTAAATATTAAACTGCTAGAGTAGGGAGGATTGGGGGAGCAATAGAAAAAATTGCAAAAGGAATGTTGACTAGATTTGACTATATTTTTTTTTAGGAAAAAAATAGGGCATATAAGGAAATTAGAAGGCAAATAGTAAACTGGGAAAAATATTTTCAGTGAAAATGACAGACTTAGATAATGCTAAATCAATGATAATGTTTTTAATATGTAAACAATAAACAAATAATATCAAGGAACTTAAGACCTCAATAAGGACATGAAAAAAGGACATAACTCACCCCAAAAAAAAAAAAACCCAACCAACCAAAGAAACCCCAATACAGATTGTTGTGGGGTTTTTTTGTTTGTTTGTTTTTTAGTTTTTATTTCACAATACAAATTCATAGGAAAGTACAAAGACATACAGAGGAAGGTTCCATGTACCCTCCAGCCTCTCCCGATATTAACATCTCTACAGCTTGTTTTTTAAAAGGAAAAAATGTTCAGCCTAATGAAAATGAAAACAATTGGATTAGCACAAACATTTTTATAAATTATGGTATTCAGTGTCTTTAATATAGAGATGTAGAAAAAATAGGGGTTATTACTTGTTGATGTGATTAAGAAATATATATTTTTCCTTAAATGTTTTTAATAATTCTACTTCTGAATATTAATTCTAAGAAATAATGAGATAAAGTGAAGACATATTTACAAACATGCTCACATCATCTTTGCAGATTTGGAAACTCCCTTAATTTCCAGTAAAGGGAATTGTAGCCCTATCATACATACATGTAATATCAATCAATTAAAGTTCATTGTCTTAAAGAATTTTAGTGGTCTGGGAGAATATTCACAATATAATGTTAAGTGAATATGGCAGATGATATATAGACTAGGTACAATTTGATCCCAATTTTTCAAATTAAAATCTATACACAAATATTTTCATGCAAAAAAAATACACCAACAGGTTACTAGGAACCACATCTAGGTGATGGGACTTGAAGTAATAAATATTTTATTTATATTTTTCAGCATTTTTTATTTTGAATACATATTACTCTTATCCTCAGAATACATTTTAATTTTGAAAAAATCTATTTTGGTATTGTTTGGGAGAAGCTTATAAAATTACATATCTATGTAAATAGTATGATTACAATTATTTTAAAACAAAGCCAAACTACGTGTATAAAAAGGATTGGAGAGAAATGTGTCAAAATGCTTATTAAAGTGGTTGTTTTATGGTGATTGGATTCTGAGCATTCCCTTCCCTCCCTTGTCTCTGCTTATTTAAACTTTTGCAATGTAAACAATAAACAATCACTCATATATTACAAACATGAGGGGAAATTATTGAATTAAACTGACACTAGGTTAATATTTTAATAAATGAGGTCCTGAGTTGTTCAAGGCACTGTGCTAGGGAGTATTATTTTCTGTGTTTGTCAGCCGGGAAATCCTTCTGACCCATCAGTCTAGGAGAAAGCTAGAGAGAGAGCAGCGGTGACTTGTAATAAATTAATGAGTAGGACAAGTAAATAAATCATGAGCATCTTATGTGGCAGGAGCACACCAAAGACACAGGACGGTTCCATTGTTTAAGTGAGCATTAAAGGGGCTATTCTCTATGGTGTCTTCCAAATCAATAGCTTTGTGCCTGGCTCCTTTGAGAAAAGAGCCCTTTTCTTTGAAGATGACAGTTGTGACACTTACGGATTCTAAAGTGATCTCTTGGTTAGGGTAGAGAAGAAGCTTGCTTTTCAGAAGGCTGTATGAGTGTTAACATGGGTAGGATCTATAATACCTTGGGCAGATGACTGATTTAGGAAAGGGATATATATTTCAATGTGTTCCTGAGGTAAACACTTCATAAAGGGACCACTTGCCATTGATTAATTATGAAAGTCTGTGGTTCTCTTGTCATAGTATCTATCCCTTGCGTGGCTATAACATGTTTATTAGACTGGGGAGTATATCCTGAACCCATAAAATTTCTTAGTGAACCATAATCTGCCTTAACCTTTGTCCCCCAAATTATTCTGGGACTCACGTATCAGATACATAATAGAGAAGCAACTCCTTTACCAGCCCAGTGAAAAATGTGAGCAGTTGGGAAAGGCAGGGGAACAATCTACTCTGTTTCAAACGAATCGAATCATCTTGTCCTGAATCTGTTCTTTTTCTTCAGGTGTCACCTCTGTGAAGCCCTCTCCATACCAAAGCCCCCTAATCAGAATCCATCTCACCTGCCTCTCTGTTTTTGCAGCACTTTGTCTATTCCACAGTCTAGGTCTGGTGTGTGTTGGTTGCATTCTTCACACTGCTCATTCTGGCCAGAAAACCTCATCTCACTCATTGTTGTCTCCCTCCATGGCCAGCTCAGGACTCTACAAATCGTTTGCTCAATTTATTGCGTTGATTGAATTTTCACTTACAAACAGAATAGAAAATACACTCCCAGAGTATTTAGGGTCTTCCCTCCCAGAGGGAAAGTTGAGACCCAGTGGAGTGGAGAATGGAGGGGCCATGCCAGATGAGAAAATAGTGACATTCTGTTGTGCTGTTTATATGGAGGCTTAGAGAGAGGAGTGAGGATTTCCTTCCCTTGAAGAGTCATTGTGGGTGGAGGGAGACAGACAAAGAGAATTTATGGCATTCATCCATAAATAATGAATGATCTGCCACCAGGGGCACTTCTGGACCAAAACACACTGTTTATTTGTCAAGGGATGGCTCAAAAGCAGCATATTGGCCTCTGAGAGAGCACAGGGGCAGAAGAAAGCTATGTTGCTCTGATCCAGGCATGCAGGGACATGCCTTCGGTGCAATTCAGAGCAAATTTTAGGATGAAAAGAAACATCCAGTGGTGGTAGAGAATAAGAGGATATGATTCAGAGAGCGCTGGAATTTTTCCCCCTTTAAACGGAACAAAGAGTGACCTGGATGGTCATTTTTTGTTTTGTGATTTGTTGTATGTGTGTGAACAGTAGTAATGGTGCCTGTAAGTGAGGTGTCCATGTGGGGAGAACTTCATGCTTCTTTTTGTTTTGCATGAGGCTTATTTCTCCTCAATGTTGGAGCTGACCTCTGCTTTGAGTTGCTTGTTTGCATGGGCCTGTGACCTCGTGTATTATGCAACTAAATCATTTGTTTATTTTGCTTCTCTTGAGACTGTTCCGAAGTATATGCATTTTTTTGTTTTTGTTCGTCAAACAGGAAAACTCCAGAGACGAAAACCGAGCTCTAGTTCATCAACTTTCCAACGAGAGTAGACTCTCCATCACTGACTCCCTGTCAGAGTTTTTTGACGCTCAGGAAGTTCTATTATCTCCAAGCTCTTCAGAAAATGAGGTTTGAGCACTGTTTTCAGTTAGGTGCCTCAGAAATCTCTTGTTTCATTGTTTGTTAACCTGTTCAGTAAACGTCCATATTTAGAAACACTAAACTCAGCGGCCTCTTTCCATCATTATATTCTGACAGTCCTCTCATAAGTCACACCCAAAAAGTACAAAATGATACAATATGTTAGAAGAAAAAAGTTGTAAAAGTAGAGGGTGTTGATTATTTTCTTGTTTCTGTTATTTGATTTGTTTCACTTCTTTTCAAGTACAAGTTAATAATTTTGACTTCTACCTATTTAATGATGTAATATTTCTAGTACAGAGAACAAAAATTAGCATCTTACGTATTTTGTCATAGAATTTGACCTATACTAATTTATAATGTATAATTCGTTTTAATTCAATATGTAAAAATTATACTTTCCTAAATAGGCAGGTATCATAGTTAACATTGCTGTATGTGTGTGCTAACAATTTTACCCCTTAACATAGAAGTAAGTAGTAATCTTGTTTATGTATTAATTCCCATAGAAGAGTCTTTTTTTTCACAAATAGTTCAAAGACAAATTGTACTTCCTTCTACTCAAACACTAACAAATTCTAAAAATGCAGTCTGAATTAATAAGAATTTTTATAATAACAAAAATCTTGAGTTTACTTGGTGTTTTCCTTGCAAGAACTAATCAAGAATTTATAAGAATTTTAATAATAGGTATTTGCTGTGAACACCTCCTAGGCAGATTGGTGTTATGGACCTCTATGAAAATAGCATCCAAAAGTATTTCTATAGATTTGTAACGTGGCACTCTAAGTGTTTGATCATTAGGAATAAGGGTTTTATGAAAATCTGCCTCTTGTTTCCTCTTATGCTGTTGTATGTTATTTCTTCTTTCCTGTAGATTTCTGATGATGATTCCTACGTCAGCGACATAAGTGATAATCTTTCTTTAGACAACCTCAGTAATGATTTAGATAATGAGAGACAGACCTTGGGTAAGATTTACATTATTTGACCTCCGAAAAGTTTGGATTTTCACAGAATACTATTAAGCATATATAGTTGATCCTTAAACAATGTGGGGGTTAAGGCACCAACACCTCTTGCTGTCAAGAATTCACATATAAATTTTGACTCCCCAGAGACTTAACTACTAATAGCCTACTGTTGACCGGAAGCCTTACCAATAACATAAATAGTTGATTAGCGCATATTTTGTATATGTATTATATACTGTATTCTTACAATAAAGTAAGCTAGAGAAAAAATGTTATTAATAAAATCATAAGGAAGAGAAAATCTACTTAGTATTCCTTAAGCAGAAGCGGATCATCATAAAGGTTATCCTCGTTCTTTGTGTTGCGTAGGCTAAGGAGGAAGAGGGGATAGGTCTTGCTCTCTTGGGGGTGGCAGAGTGGAAGAAAATCTGAGTGTAAGTGGACCCATGCAGTTCAAACCCGTGTTGTTCAAGGGTCACCTGTATAGAGTACCTGCTGCAAGCAGAGACCTATAGCTAGTACTACGTAAGGAAATTAAGACATGATCCCTACCCACAGGGTTTTATAATACAGGTGAGGAGACAGCACCCACATGTGAAAGATGTATTCATTCAAATTTTTATTTTATAAAGATATACCAATTATCATGTAAATATTAAAAAATAATGCAGCAGATATCCCTTTTGGTCTCTTTGCAGATATATTAGAATATAGATTTTTACCTTAGATATCTCAGGGTTTTTATAATTTAGGAATTTGATAGGGCTTATATAATGAAAGGTCTTGTCTAAGAGGTAATTTAGCTTCAGATTCTTTAAGATAAGAAATTTTAAAGTAACAAACTGCTACCTCCTAGAAGTAGGAACCCCTCCAGTTATACTAAGAT
>JAQIFY010001260.1:0-14323 GCA_028533085.1 Varecia variegata | reverse complement strand
GGGCTGGCTTCCCAGTGGTTAGTCCTGGGTGTGTCTCCAGCCCAGTGGCCACCACTGTAGATCCCAGTTCTGGCCTTTAGTGTACAAGCTGCCCTTCAAGCTTCCTACAGATGTGATCCAAAGACACGAGACCTCTGGCAGGCAGCTGATACAAAACAAAGAACTTGACAGAGGCAGAGACTGTCTCCTGTGTGAAAATTCCAGGTTGACGTGAGACTGATAATCAGGCACCTTGGGCTTAATTGTTCTACTCCTTTCCAAATTTCCCCAGCTGTGCAGTTCAGCCCACAAAGTCCTTTCAATTCTGATTTAAAGTCACTTATTGGTGTGTTTTTGTATTCTCCTCCTCCTAATAAAAACAATATAATTTTGAGTAGAGAATTTGGAAATTTGTGACAATATACAGCAAAGAAAATAAAATTCACCTGTATGAATATCATTTAGGGACAACATCTACTAACTTCTTCCTTCTCCTTTTCTACATATTTTTAGCAGAATTGAATTTATTTATGTATCTGATTTCTAACATTTTCAACTTACTATTACATAAGGATTTCCCCCTTGCTACTAAAAACTCTCAGCATTATTTTAATGTGTTTATAACATTCTAACTTTCCCATACTTCTGGAATGTAGTTTATTTCTAATGCTTTTAACTCCAGTACTTACAAAGAACCTCATATATTGCACATTTTAATGTAAGGGGCTTCTTTTGGTCCCCACTGTGCACCTGGCTTCTCTGGGACATCAGTGCTTGTGTGTGTGTTGAAGAACCCTCTCTGCGTTTGCTCAAAGTTCAGCATGTAAAGGGTGAGTGTTTGGTGTTAACTGCAGAAAGCAGTTACAATGTTATAATGCTTTCTTAATCCCTTTAAAACCACTCATAAACACAGTCTCGCCCAACCTCGTTTCCATGTGAAATCTCATTCTCCATAACACGACAGCAGAGCTGCAGCACTGAGATGTGTGGCTGGTGCCCCAGAGCCAATCACTGGGGGTCCACAGCAGGGTCACATTCTCTCAGCTGTTTTTCTCTGCTTTACATTGAGTCTCTGACCAGCATCTGTGTGTCTGTTCCCCTCAGGTTTGCAGGAGATAACTTATTAGTCTGTTGAAGGCACATGCTGAGCCAGAAGCTGAAACCACCAGCCTTCCCGGGGGAGCTACGCGGAGCTCCCCGAGTGATGGGCAGGCCTCAGGTACTGCCCTCATCCCACACTCTGAGAAACCTTGGTCTCAAAGTTTGTCGTACCAGCTCCTATTTCTGTTGACTTGTTTAAATAAATCACACTTGCCATTGCCTGCGTGGTGGGCCTCTGCTGCTCATTCTGGACTCCACGGGGTGGGCCGGGGTTCACCTCTGTCACCTGAAGCCAAGGATCGTGAGTCCCACTTTGACCTTGGCTTACTCCCTGTGAGCCAGACTCGGCTCATGACCTTGTACACATTTGGGGATTTATTCCTTCACATGTTCTTTGTTGTGGAACCTGACCTTGTATCTTGCCCCCTGACCCTTGGCCTCCACCAGATACTGGGGCTCTTCTCTGGCTCCTATTTCTGCCCTGGCCTGCTTAACTGCCGCCTCCATCCTGGTCACTGTGGCAGGCTGAGGGAGGGCCCTGAAAATGTCCACGTCCTGATCTCCAGAACCTGTGTAAGTTCTGTGGTGAAGGGAGTTTGCAAATGAGGTTAAGGAACTTGCTGTGGGCCTGATGTCATCACAAGGGTCTTTATGAGCAAGACAGAGGAGGGGTAAAAGGGGAGGGTGGTGATGAGGGAGGCGGAGACTCTGGAGTGATGTGCTCAGAAGACGGAGGAAGAGCCATCTTTTCTTTCTGAAAAGAACAAGAAAACAGATTCTCTCCTCAGAGCCTGCCAGACTCCAGAAGGAACCCACCCTGCTGACACCTTGATTTTAGCCTAGTGAAACTGATCACAGATACCTCACCTTCATAACTGTAAGATGATACATTTGTGATGTTTTAGTCCATTAAATTTGTGGTAATTTTTTACTAGAGCAATTGGACACTATTACAGTTATGATACAGATGAATAGCCACCCCCCCAACCACTCCCCATCCCCTGGAGATACTGCCCCACAATTCAGACACACAAGGCCTGACCACACCTGAGGAGCTTTTTGGTCATGGGACTGGGGCTGTGAGCCTGAACCTGCAGGTGCAGGGTGACCGTCAGGAAGCCCCCTGGTGCTCTTCTGTTGGAGAGGTAGGTAACTGACCTGTCTTCCACTGTCTGGAGTCCTTAGATTTGTGTCCCCTTAGCATGTTATCCACTTGTGGCGTTCCTGTGGATGGGAGGTGGTCCCCTGATAACGGCACAAAATAAAACTGGATCATTGAGAGGCTTTTAGTCTTTCACTATTGAGTGTGATACTGGCTCTGGATTTTTATATATGGTCTTTACTATAATGAAATATTTTCAGCCGGGTGCAATGTCTCACGCCTGTAATCCTAGCACTCTGGGAGGCCGAGGCGGATGGATAGTTTGAGCTCAGGAGTTCGAGACCAGCTTGAGCAAGAGCGAGACCCCGTCTCTACTAAAAAAGAAATTAGCTGGACAACTAAAATATATATATAAAAAAAAAAATTAGCTGGGTATGGTGGCGCATGCCTGTAGTCCCAGCTACTGGGGAGGCTGAGGCAGGAGGATCACTTGAGCCCAGGAGTTTGAGGTTGCTGTGAGCTAGGCTGATGCTATGGCACTCTAGCATGGGCAACAGAGTGAGACTCTGTCTCAAAAAAAAAAAAAAATTTTCCTTCTATTCCTATTTTGTTGAGTGTTTTTATCATGAAAGGATTTGAATTTTGTCAAATGCTTTATCTGTATCAGTTGAGATGATTGTGTGGTTTTCCCCTTTGTTTTGTTAATGTGGTATATTACACTGATGAATTTTTGTATGTTGAACTATACCAGGAATAATTCCACTTGGTCATGGTAGATAATCCTTTTAATATGCTCTGGAATTTGGTGTGCTGCTGTTTTTCTTGTAGTATCTTTGTCCACTTTTGGTATTGAGGTAATGTTGCCCTTTCTTTGTCGAGAAGTCTTTAATTAATTATTTAGTATCCTTACCAGTTAAGGTCTATTTAAATTTTACATTTTTTTTTTATAATTCAGTCTTAGTCTGTTTTCCGTTGCCATAATACTTGAAAATATGCCATTCCTGTCAAAGCCTGGGTAAAACAACCAGTGTCTCCAGTTGTGTCCGGTTATAAAAGAACGCAGCTCTTCTTGAACTTAGGCAAATAACTATATTGCTTAAAGATACTCACAAATAGTTTGAGTTCTTGAGAAATTAAGAGAAATATTTCAAATTTAGCTCACAAAAATATATTTTACTCAATTTGTTGTTTGCTATACATAGCTCAGAAGGAAAAAGGTTGTGTTGATTTCTGGAAAACAGAAAAATAAGCAATGTTTCAAGCAAAAAAGTCATCAGAAATTATTTTAGTCCACTATTAGCTTAGTCCTATATGATTAATTTTCTGTTTGAGATTGGGTTAGCAATCCTCATCAATGCTTCAGCTTTTTCCTTAAATTTTTGGAAGTTTTCCTAGTGTAAATTAATGGTATGATCTCCACAGTAATCAGAAACCTGTAGTCAAGAGTACATGTCAGAGTCCTTTTTGTGACTATCCGTGAAGGACCAATGTTTGGACTGTAGCCAGTTAAAAACTTTTGAGATGAATTAAAGAAAAATAATAATTCTAGATGACAAAAACGATAGCCAGTGTTAAAGAGACATTTGACAAAGAAATATATATCAAGACATCAGAATTTTAGGAATCTCCTACAGTTTTCAAACACATATTAATAATGCATTTCTATAAGTATAACCAAGAAAGTTAAATACCAATTCATATTTAACAATGCTTCCTGCCTGGGAGATTTGTTTCCTCTCCCTCATTTATTTATCAGTATCGATTCAAGGAAATGTTATAGTTTGGGTTATAAGCCAATACTACCTTACTTTGTCATGTATAGGTTTTTAAAAAAACTATCAAACTGGTTTTCAGAGTGGCTGAACTTTCCCACCGGTGACATATGAGTAATCTGGTTTCTCCACATTTTGTGTTATCACTTTCTTTTTCTTAAATGTTAGCTATTCTGATAGGTGTGTGTGCATATTTGCTATTTGTGTATCCTCTTTGGAGGTTACATGTTTCTTCCCATCTCTTGCCCATTTTCTAAGGGGATTTGAGTTTGGAGAGCTCTTTATATAGTCTAGGTATTGGTCCTTTTTCAGATATGTGGTGTACAAATACTATCTCCCAGACCACAGCTTGTCTTTTCATCCTCTTAACAGTCTTCCAGACAAGCAAAAGTTTATATTTTGATATTCAATTTTATCAATTTTTATTTCTGTGAATCATACTTTTGGTGTCAAATGCCTTAACTTAGATGGTGAGGCTTTTCTTCTACTTTTTTCTGAAAGTTTTACAGTTTTAGGATTTATATTTAAGCCTGTCACATTCATTTTGAGTTATGAGATGTGAGACTTGGGTTGAAGTTCATTTATTTCCCTATGAGATGGCCAGTTACACCAACATAATTTGTTAAAAAGACTATCATCTTTCCTCCATTGGATTGCTTTTACACCTTCTTCCAGATTGTCTTTTTCTGCATATTTTGTGTTTTTTGTCCTGCTCAGAAAAATCTTCCCCATTTCAAATAGTAAAAATTACAGTTCCAGTGGCTCATTTATGTATTTCTTCCCCAATTCTAAACTATTCTAATTATTATGATTTAGGTATCTGATAGAGCTTGTTTTTCTCTAATTCTCTTCCTTCTCAGAGTTCCTGGATATTCTCACACATTTACTTTTCCTTTGGATATTCAGTGTTGGCAGATTTAGTTAGTGATTTCCCCCCAAGATTCAATTTCTCCTTCCATAGTGTTTTGGGTGTGGGAGCTGCTGCCCAGTGTGAGACTACGTTTCCTAGTCCCCTTTCATCGAAGCTGTGGCCATATTACTGTAACTAACATGGGTCACTTTTGGCCTGATGTGGCTAAGAAATGGGTCTACCCCTCTACCTTTTTTGTTCTCCTTTTCTGACAACCTTGGAAGCCAATTATTGAAAATGGTGGAGAGACAAGATGGAAGGAGTTGGTCCCTGAATCCCTGCGTAGATGGCCTCCTGCTCAACACTCGGAAGTGGTTAACAAAGAAAACTCATTTCATGTGTTTAAGTCATTGCGATTAAGAGTTTGTGTTATAGCAGCTAGTGTTATTATAACCAATATATTTAATATCATTTTGCCAGGTTCTCCCAAACTCCTGTTGTGTCTTACGTAAGTTGAGGTGAAGTAAAATGAAACCTTAAGCTTCCCAGTCAACTGCATGGACCCCTTCTTGGCCAAGCAGACCCCCTGCAAAATAAACAAAAAACCTTAAAAGCTGAGTTGCCTGCAATGAGAAGAGAGGTTAGACGTGTCTAGTGATACCCTGTTCCTCTTGGAGTTATTTTTTGTAACAATAAGATACAACATCATGAAGCCTAAGACAAAGGTTAAACCATACCAGTAAGTCACCAGTTTACTTCAGTCTGGTCTGTGGCTGGTGGCTCATCTCTGATTAACAGACTTCCTTGTTTTAAAACATTCCAGGCCTTTAGACAAAGCTTTATTTCTTTAACCAATTACAAATCAAAGAATCTTTAAACCTACCTATTAAGCCCCTGCTTTGACATGTCATGCCTTTTGGGGCCCAACGAATGTATGCCTTCGATGTATTGATTTTTGACTTTAGGTGTAATTCCTGTCTCACTAAAATGTCTGAAATGAAACTAACAAACCCCAAGGAGACTACTTGCTCAAGGCTTCTTGGGCATGGCTCTCTAGCCACGGTCACACATGTTCTGCTCAGAATAAACCTCTTTATTTTACAGAGTTTAGGTTCTTTTCTGTGGACAGTAGCATTAAATTTATAACTTTATAATATTGAACATGATGTCATTCTATTTAGTTAAGCCTACTTTTATGGTCAAAGGTAGAATTTACGATATATATTTTGTACCAAAGATAGTGACAGTTGATGCATGGGTAATCGTATTTCAGATATCTCCATGTAGTCACATTTGATTTTATCAAATTGGAATATGATACATGCTGTTTCTGTAAACTGCCAACCTGTTGTAGATCTGATTGTAGAAATGTTGGAACAAAACAGTTTTGTTCTTAAAGGGCCATCTAGTAAATATTTTAGACTTTGTGGAACAAGAGGGTATTATGCAAATACTGGGTAACGATTTAAACTGTAAAAACGTTCCTAGCCTGCAGTCCATAAAATAATAAGCAACTACCCATAGATGGCCTATAGGCTAAGTTTAGCAACTCCTAATCCATATCATCATTTTAAGAACTACTTACAGCTGGGTGCAGTGGCTCACGTCTATAATCCTAGCAGCCCAGGAGAATTGTTTGAGGTCAGGAGTTCAAGACCAGCCTGAGTAAGACCCCAACTCTAAAAAAAAAAAAAAAGAAAGAAAAATTAGCCAGGCATGGTGGTGCGTGCCTGTGGTCTCAGCTACGTGGGAGGCAGGACAATCACTTGAGCCCAGGAGTTTGGGGTTACAGTGAGCTGTGATGATGCCACTGCACTCTAGCCCAGGTGATAGAGTGAGACTCTGTCTCAGAAATAAAAGCAAACCTGCTAATTTAGGTAATCTGGATTAATGTACATTTATGTAGCTTCCATTTTAATTTCCTACTATAATTAGTGTGACAATGAACATGCTTGTATGTAAATCTTTTTACACTTACCTGTTTACCCCCAGGGGTAAATTCTTAGAAACAGAGTTACTGGGTCAAAGCATATTTTACTCTTTGATACATATTGTCAAAATATATATATACACATCCTCAAGTATGTACAAGAGCCTGTTTTACTATATCTTTAACACTAGATTTTATCAATCTTTTCAATTTGCAGCCTAGTAAATTTTAAAAAATTCTTTTATATGCTAATTTCTGTTTAGTCTATGACTATCTTTTTTGTAATTAATTTTTATTTTGCTTGATGGTAGGTTACCAATCCTGATGAATGCATCAGCTTTTTAATTAGTCTTAGAAATTTTCCTATTCCAAGTGGTTCGATCTTACAGGCTATCAGCTGCAACTGTATTTAAAAGTACCTGTCAGAGTCCTTTCTATAAAGTTGCTTGAAGTAAATTTTGGATTGTAGCCAGTTAAAAACTGGTTTTTGAGAAGAATCAGAGTAAAATGACAATTGTCTACGGATGACAGAAAGTCTTAGAATAGCCCTGATCAAAGAGACAATTAACAAAGAAGTTTGGTTAACATAACAACCATAATTATAACTGATGGACATACACCAAGACATAACAGAATTTTTGGAATCTCATGTAATTTTGGACCATACATTAATGATGTGTTTATACAAATGTAACCCAAAGAAAATTAAATACCATTTCATATTTGACAAGACTGCCTATATAGTTTTACTATACCAGATAAGCTGAATGTGTCTCTTGGACTTTCACTGACTCTAATATTTAAAAAAAGCCAGTTTGTAGTTAAAAAAAAAAAAAAAACCACAAAACCTGGGCCAGGCATAGTGGCTCACGCCTGTAATCCTAGCACTCTGGGAGGCCAAGGTGGGAGGATCGCTTGAGCTTAGGAGTTCGACGCCAGCCGGAGCAAGAGTGAGACCCCGTCTCTATATATAAAAAAAAAAAAGTAAAGCAATAAGATAAAAAAGAAAGACAACAGTGAATGAGAATATTAAAAACAAAACAAAAGAAACCCACCCAAAACCTGAACTTAAAATCTGAAATTCTTATTTTGGAAAGTTTATTAAATATTTAGTCAAAGTGATAATTTAAAGTTTTTAAAAAGCAAAACCTTTACTCTTTGATAGGAGACTCAGTTTCCTCAATATTCATAAGACAACATAAAGCAAACAAAATCTGTCACTTCCTGTCTCCCCCTCTTTTTTATTTGTAGTTTACTGAAAAGGTAAATAAAAATCTTTTGCTATCTATTGCACACAAAATCTTGCTCAAGAGACAACCAGATTCTACCTTTGTATTAGTGTATCATTAATGTTAAAGCTAATTAATAAAACTTTATAAACAAACTCATCTAATCTCAATTTTGATCACAAGGTAAGATTTCCATAAACCTTCATAACATTTTATAATTTTTTCCACTTTTTTCTTCCCAATGTTTTTTATATATATATATTTTTAAGAAAGGGTCTTGCTCTGTCCCCCTGGCCAGAATGCAGTGGCCTCCTCATAGCTCACTGCAACGTCAAATTCTTGGGCTCAAGCAATCCTCCTGCCTCAGCCTCTGGAGTAGCTGGGACCGTGGCTGTGTACAACCACACTAAACTAATTTTTCTATTTTTTTGTAGAGATGAGGCCTCGCTCTTGTTCAGGCTGGTCCTGAACTCCTGACCTCAAGCAATCCTCCCACTTGGGTCTCCCAGAGTGCTAGGATTATAGGTGTGAGCCACCTTGCCTGGCCTATCTACCATTTTTTATTATTAATACTTTAAAACAATCCTTAAAAACCTCTAAACTAGGAAAAATTATTTTTCCTTTACCAAAAACCACATTCCTATGTCTTTTTTTATAACTTCTTTATAAGAAATCCACAATTTATAGTCTTTGCATACAGAATTGTTTTTCTTGCATCTAGTAGGTTTAATTACATATATTAACTCTTAATAACTCTTAGTGAAAAGTCTAGAAAGTTAATTTGACACAGCTGGGCTAGGGAGCACAGGAGGCCTGGGTGTTTTTCCAAGGTCTCACCATGATCCTTCTGTTAGACCTCAGACTCTAGAGGCTCAAACCGAAAGACAAGCTCAGAGTAAGAGAAGCCTAAGTCTTTGGAGGAGCCCAGGAGTCAGTCCGTACAGCCTTAACTCACAGACAAATTAACCACGTATTATAAGTATTACAGAAGCAACAGTTATATTTAAAACATCTAGCAGAGATGGTATAAACCTGCCTGACTAGAAGGCTCAGGTGAAAATACCTCAATTACATTTTGAAGATGTTTCTCTTTTAGTTTACCAAGAATTGAAAACTATATTCATCAAAGATTACTGAAGTCATGGGAACTTGAAAAACATTTTGAGTTTAATTTGTGAGTACTCATAAGCCAATTTGGTACCATAGACAAAGACATACACGCATGCATATAAGGACCCTACAGTCTTGATTTCACAATTCTAGCCATGAGACTGGCAACACTCACCAGTCCAAAAGGGCACCTAGATTTAAGCCGTGCCACTGAGAATGGAACAAGTCAATGTCCACTTGTCTCACACTCGGCCCAAGCACTAATTGAGTCTCAAAGAAAACAGGGTATCAATTGACATCTCAAAGCAGAGGGAGAGAGAGAGGCGAGAGAAAATCCAAGAGCGAGAGAGATGTTTGTGCTAGAGGAAGACCAAAAACAGATGCCAAGTTAACATAAGAGCACAGGAATTCACCACAGGACTTTACAAGGAGACCAACTTAGGCAGGCAGCATTGAATCTCGGGCCCCCCAAAGAGAGGAACACGATGGGAATGGCTGCACAACGCCTCTGTAGTCCATCCTGTCATAAAGATATCTAAATGTTTAAACTTTTTTATCCAAATGTACAAAGAAACCAGCAATTCTCTGTAGCAATGACCACCCACTACGAACAACTATTGTTGACTTCCAAAACAACATGGTCTCATTGGCAACAGTCACCTCCAGCTCTCCCAGAGGACCAGCCTTGAGTGTAAGAAACGTCCCCCATATTTCCCCAGAGTAGCCCCAGCCTTGCTGGGGTTTAATCCTATTCATGGCAGCCCCTTTCATCATGCCGTGACAAAAACTAGACAGGCTGGTCTCCCCTGGGCCAAAGAACCCGTTAGCGTCACAGGGGTCTGGAGACCTGCTCGAAGCTGCTACAACCACAGCACCACCATGGGAGCAGACCTTCTCCCCACCCCTGGCCCCACTGCCAAACCAGCAGCTTCACAAGGGGTTTCTGTGGCCCAGTGGGGGCTACGCTGTCTGGCTGAAGCACCAACAACTCCATGTCATCCGGAATGAGAGAGATCTGGGCATCGAGGCCGGTAGGTGGTAATTAGGTGATTAAATTAGCTAGCAAAATCTAGAGTTTAATCAGAGATTGGGATAGTCCTTTGCTAGATCCAGAAGCTCAGATTTTCTCCAGAGAACAAACCCTGAGCTGGTAGTCTTACCATCGCCTCCAGTAATCTTGAAGGGGTCTGGGTAGGGCAAAGCCTGCTGAGTCAGATAGGTAAAGGGGTAGTTAAGAGGGGTCTGAGTATATGGAAGGGGACTTGTGATCTGCAGATCCCCTCCTCGTGGGCTAATTATGTCAACTGAAGAAATGACAAGGTTCATGAACTGGGAAAGGAGAGTTTTATTTTTCATAGTTATAGGCTGCAGGGTGGCCATTCTGAAAGTCATAGCCTCAGGCACAAGCTGACAGCATGTACTTCCTATCTTCAATTTGCAGTTTAATAAAGAAAAAGATCATTGATGTTCATATGCTTTTTTTTTTTAGTCTGTGACTGTCTTTTCACATGAATTCCTTATTTGTGTCTTTTGCTCATTTTTCTCTGATTTTTCACATTGATTTACAAGAGCTCTTTACATAGCAGGGATAGTAACACTGTATCATTTATGTATAATATTTTCCCCAGTTTTTCATTTGTCTTTTAACACATTAACTGCCATGTGAGTTGTATTTAACTCACACTAATTTTGAGCCCAGGGCCTTGTGAAACGTATGTAACTCACAGGTCTCTTTACCATGGGAGCCGCGTGATCTATTTTTCAAGTCACATATAACTCGTGCACAGAAAACACTAAAAAATAACAAAAATTACAAAGGATCATTTTGTTTTCAAAGTTTTTATTCTGTTTTCATAATAAAACATCATGGCCCCAAGGAAAATTTTTTTTCTAGTGTGGCAGTCAATGTGTTAACCTTGTTTCTGGTAATAATTTTCTAGTTTAAATATTCTATATTTTATCTGGGTGAGATCAATAGAATCTTTTCCTTCATGGGAAGTATCTAGTATTCATGTCAAGCCTCTTCCCTCTCATCATTAGAAAGAAAAACACTAAAGAACATATTTAAAATTAACTGTAATCTGACTCTAAAACCCAGATTATATCACTAGAGATTGTTAGAAAACATAAGCGAATAAAAATGTTCAAAAGCCTCATCTAATAAGGTGGTAACTAAATATGAGGGCTGTCCGGAAAGTACCCAGCCATAACATGAAAAATAGTATTAACCATGGCTGGATACTTTCCGTACAGCCCTTGGATAGTTTTAATAATATGTGTAATGCAAAAGGTAACCATTATAAGATATTAACACGTGAGGATTTTAGATGAAAAAGGCTATAAGGGAAATTCTTTTGTACTTTTTTGGTAAATCTGAATTATTTGGAAAGTTTAAAATGTTCTTGATACCTTTCTAAAGGTAGACATTAGCATTAAAAATAGAATGAATACTTTTCAAAACATAAGTGAAAGAAAAGCACAGAAAAGACAGCCCATTCAGGAAAGAACAGAACACAAATGAAGCCACATGGAAGAAGCAGACATGTAATTCTGATAACTTGTTATATCCACTGTTTTTCCTGCATCTTGTAGATGTCCCAAAGCAAGACAAACGTCCCTCTCCAGAGCTAGCCCACAGCTAACTGATTATTTCCCTGACCCTTCATCTCATCTGCTGAAACAGCTGGTTGCCGCGACCGTAGAGTCGGATGTGACTTACTGTCTAGCATGCGCCCATTTCTGTTCAGACATGCATTACTTCATTTAATCTCCCAAACTGTTTTATCAGTAATTTTTCTCTCAGCTCATAAAATAAAGAAACCAAGAATCAAAGAGGCTTAAATAAAACAAACTGCCCCTGTTAAACAACTAGTAAGTAGGAAAAGTTAAGAGTCAAACTCAGGATAAGATTCCAAAACTCACACCCTCCTGACACTCAGAGGGCGCCATGCTCACCCTTGAGTACCAGCTTTACCCAAACTCTACTCATCTTCACTCACAAATGTCTGCTGAAAAGTACCTGCCCCAAGAAAACTGGCAGTGTCATTGAACATCAAGACTTCCCTTCTGCTCTATGAAGAATAAGCCACACACTACAGGCTGTGAAGTATATAAAAGGGGATCCCCAAAGAAGAGGCATAAACACTCAGTTGACAGTTTATTGACCTCGCTCTCTCAACACTCAGAGAGACAACGACTCAGAAGTAAAAGCTAGAGTGACAACCCTGGGTCACTTAGAACGTCCCTAACATTGGGCAGGAGAGCATGTAAGTTTGGACAATGACCACCTGGCTGATGATTCTAGGCTAAACAGGTAAAGAAGAACTTCAACACACAGAGACAACAGCCGTCGCCACACTAATGAAAGGTGAGGTATGAAGATCATCAGTCCTGAACTCCCTACTCCCCTTCCCTTCACCCCCAGAGCTCACCTGTATTTGCACCTGTCCTTACCCTCCCCGCTCAGAAGAATGGGGTCCTCCCCTCCCTGCCAAGGCTAGTTCACCTCAGCCCAGGCTCCACATCCACCTGGCTCTCTCCTCAGGGACCCTATTCCAGTGATGATTTCCCTAGTTGCTCATCTCTTCTATCTTTTGCCATCGATTCTTTGCGTTCGATTTATTTATTTATTTTATTTTATTTGTTGAGACAGAGTCTCACTTTGTTGCCCAGGCTAGAGTTCTGTGGCGTCAGCCTAGCTCACAGCAACCTCAAACTCCTGGGCTCAAGGAATCCTCCTGCCTCAGCCTCCTGAGTAGCTGGGACTACAGGCATGCGCCACCATGCCCGGCTAATTTTTTCTCTATATATTTTTAGTTGTCCATATAATTTCTTTTTATTTTTAGTAGAGACGGGGTCTCACTCTTGCTCAGGCTGGTCTCGAACCCCTGAGCTCAAACGATCCACCCGCCTTGGCCTCCCAGAGTGCTAGGATTACAGGTGTGAGCCACTGCACCCTGCCACTGCACAGAGCCTGCCACAGAGCCACTGCACTGTATTTTTTAAGTTAGAAAACAGTAATTCCTGACATGAACAGTTTACAATAAAAGATACATAAATGGGTTTTAAACATATGAAAATTATGACCAATCTCACCTATAAGAGGAACAGAAAATAAAATAAAATTACAGTAATGTGCCATTTTCATTTATCAGATTAACAAAGAGTAAAAAGTTCATAACACACCTGGTTGGTGAGGATATCAGGAAGTAAGCACTGTCATGTACTGCTGGAAAGGGTGCAGGCTGGAACTCCCTGTAAGAATGAATCTCTACAACCTCAGGCCTTCTGGCTGAGGAGAAGTTGGGGAGGGAGATGGTCAGTGGCCTCTGTTAACGTCAGGGGCTTCCTCTCTTAGTCAGTCTCACAGTGCTAGATGTAAGGGTCATGCCAGTAGCTGACGCTTACTGCAAACCTGCAAGGGATGAAAAAGGAGGCAAGTGGGGAGAGATCAGCAACTTCAGGCCAAGGTTCCATGGCCAAGTTCCCAGGAACTAGGTCAAGAATCCAGAGGAAAACCGTCCACCGCAAAAGGCCAACAAATGCACACATAGTGCCCCATTACAAATGCAAAAGCTATTCATCCTTATAGTCACATTTTCCAAGGTGGTCACTTCTCATCTCTCTTTCCTCATATGGCTAACTTATTTCAGAGAATCCTAAACAGCAAATAACCTCATCTCATATCTCAGATAGAAGACTTGCAACCATGTATTCAATTCAGCAAACTCATTGGCCAGAACTAGTCAGACAACAACTAAACAAAAAGTTCTGAGGCCAGAGGAAGGGAGACTCAGAAATATCTGGCAACCATCACTAAACCCAAGTATTTCTCCCAGCTCTGTACTAAGTGCCAGTCATTTCACTCTTAGGGAGGTCACAGTGGGGAAACCAGGAAAAAAATGAACAAAGCAAGTACAACTTGGAAAGTGCTGTGGTAGCCTAAATTCTCTCTACCCCAGTCTGCACCAAGGAGTTAAAGCTTAGTGTCTCGATCCTGGGAGCTGAAACCCTTATCACTGGAAGCTTTCTAGCAACGATTAGACCCAGCCTTAGGACAACTGAGAAGTCGTGAAAAGAACCTGGATCTCTAAGGCCACGCTCACCTGCTGTGGGACTGACGACTGCTCTACAGCTCAATATATATTTTGTGAGATAAGAAGTCTTTTCACCCTTTAAGCCAACTTGAGCTGGGCTTCTGTTACTTGCAGCCTAATGCATCCTAACTGATACCCTAAGTAATAAATAACC
>JAQIFY010001259.1:0-14324 GCA_028533085.1 Varecia variegata | reverse complement strand
GGGGTCTGGGGCCGGCGTGGGGCGGGGTGCGGGGGGTTTGAGCGGAGGTGGGGGTCTCGGTGCAAAGCCAGGGCGGAGAGGGGACACAGGGCAGCATATGCAATGGCAGGAGTGCTGTGTCTGTCTGTCTGTGTGTCCGTCTCTCCTTCCCCCAGTTTCCGGCATCCAAGCCCCATTTGATGCGAGCTGGTGACATTCCCTTTCAATGCCGTTGCCAACGGAACGGATCAGGAGAAACAGGGGGGTGGGGGGAGGGGTGGATCGAAGGAAAGAGGGGGGACACCGGGCTGCAGGCGGTGGGAGGGGGGTGCGGGGTACGCTTTTGTGTTTTCATCTTCTTTGGCACTTTCCTTTTCCAAAGCATTAAAAAAAAAAAGGGTGACAATTTAAAATGATTTTTTTTTTTTTTTGCAAGAATCAACATGACAGAGATAATGGGGCCTAATTGTGTCGGGCTAAAAGCCAGGCGGGGAGGAAGCGGAGTGGCAGGTCCCCTTCCTGTGCCCGGAGGGGGTTAATGGCCAGATTTGGGGGAACCGGGGTGATTACAAGGCCTGGCGGCCACTTTGCCAGGGACAGCCGGGACTGGCGTCGCCCCCCTCCCGCCCCCGCCAAGGCTGGGGACCCCTGTGCTCAGCGCTTGGTGACATTTCATTCTTTTTGAGCCTGAGGTGTCACAGCTGGGTGCCAAACGAGGCTTTGTGGCCACACACACGGGGTTGCAGAGGAAGCGGACATGGGTCCTTCTGGTGGCCTTTTAGCTGGGGCTGGGGACAGGAGGTGGCCTCAAGCCGTTTTCAGACCCGGCACATAAACCCCCGTTCTCCCCGGGCAGCCTTGCAAAAGCATCCCTCTGCCCAGCCCCCGCCTGGTCGCCATGGCGATGAGCAGAGACGGTCCAGGCACAGCGCCACCTGCTCCTGGAGTCCCCAAGTTGGTCGCACACACGTGTACTCACGTGTAGACCAGAGAGGCGTCCGTGAGCAAGGCTTGGGTCTGTGCAATAATGCATATTTGTTCGCCACACGGTAAGTAGGCGTGTGCACCAGTGGCCATTGTCCTCCACGCGTGGGACGGTTTTCTAAACCCCTTATGTGTCTGTGTGTCTAATCCACACAGTGAACCTTTGAGGTTGGTGCTATTTTTATTATTATTTTTTTTTTGAGCCAGAGTCTCGCTCTGTCACCCGGGCTAGAGTGAGTGCCGTGGCGTCAGCCTCGCTCACAGCAACCTCAACCTCCTGGGCTCAAGCGATCCTCCTGCCTCAGCCTCCCGAGTAGATGGGACTACAGGCATGCGCCACCACGCCCGGCTAATTTTTTCTATATATATTTTTAGTTGTCCAGATAATTTCTATTTTTTAGTAGAGACAGGGTCTCGCTCTTGCTCAGGCTGGTCTCGAACTCCTGACCTCGAGCGATCCTCCCGCCTCGGCCTCCCAGAGTGCTGGGATGACAGGCGTGAGCCACCGCGCCCGGCTGTCATTTTGATGCTTTGATATCTCAGGGTCTCGCTGACTCTGGAGGGTCCCTCCTGTCCCCGTTCCCGGGGCTGGCCGGTTCCTAGAGACGGGAAACGGCTCTGCCCTGCGTTTGACATGAAAACTGGCCAACCCAGAGCCCACACGCCACCCAATCACCCGTCACATTCTGACCACGGTCCTCCCGCGCCGATCACAGCATTGGGGGCAGCTCTGGGTCCCCGGAGCCCCGAAGTGATGCCAACCGGGTCACTTTGCACCTGCCCCCTCCCCGTGCAAACTGCAGCCCCTCCCCTCTGCTGCCCCCTCTGCCTGTCCCCGGGGATCTGTGAGTGCAACCAACTGTCTTTCCCACGGTGGCCTGTCCCCGTGGGAAGATGCCATCTGCAGGCTGTCACCCTCTGCCTTCCAGCGGGAGGCCTAAAGGTGGGTACGGAGGGAGCTCGGGGCATCCTCCCTGTTCGCTCCTGCTGGATGGCCATGATGCTTGCTGCCCGCTCCTCTCCCAGGGGGTCCTTTCTCTTCTCTCCCCCAGCCCTTGGGGTGACAGGGGCTCCCCGCTGTGCTCCACGGTCCCCCCCGGCCCCCCGAACCCCGGCTAGTCTTCGTAAACCATCCTTCAGCGACACGTGCCTCAGTTTCCCCACTCGTGTGACTTCTGCTGCTGCGCCACGCTGCACGGCTCGGGTGACTGTCCTCATGCGGTGACTTCCTAATTCATATTTCCCTCAAACTATCCCAGGACAAACCGCCGAAATGTGAAATCATATGGATCACGTGGGAGAAACACCCCCTTCCTCCCCAATCCGAATTCCCCAGATTCCGCTCCGTTTTTTTTTTTTTTTTTTTTTTTAGGCGCGAAAGACAATCGGGACTGAGTTTCCCGAAATGGGTTCCTTCCTCCACCGCCTCCGCGGTTCTCGCGGATCTGCGAGCCACCTGTACGATTATTAATCCAATAATTACCTTGCACTCAGCCTACTTAAAAAGCCAGGTGTGTCTAATTTGCATAATCGGGGACGGGGTTTCCGTGCCGTGTGGCATTTACCCCTTGGAACGCGCGCTTTGGGGCGAGCTCCTGCAAATGCACGCGGTCACCGAGCCGGCACCCCAAAACCTGGCTTGGTACCCCCCCACCGTACTAGCCTGTCCCGTCTGCAACCTCCGGCCCCTGTCACCCCCTGCCCCGATTGCAGTTCGTACCGTTCCCCGGGGTCCTGCCTTTCCAGAGTGTCGCCTGGATGGGACCAGACCACGCGTGGTGGCCTTTTGTGGCTTGTTCCTTCCGCTTAGCGTCATGCTGTCCCCACTCGTTGTAAGATCCAGCCAAAACCACACCCACCATGTATGCATTTCACTGCACGATGTTCGTGATTTTGCACGTTGCGTGTCAGAATTCGACAAATCAATGGCCTCTCGGTGTCATTCCAGAGAGTTTTTTTTTCACAAGTCAGGTTATTGAGGTGTAATTTACACGCTGTTCAATTCTCCCTTCTCAGATTTGCGTTTTAATTTGCATTTCCCTGATGACTAATGACACTGATGACGCTGAGCATCCTTTTAGACGCTTATTTCCATCCTCTACCTTTTCTTTGGTGGCGTGTCATTCCAGTACCGCCGTCTAGCACCGAGGTGGAAATTCACCCGCTTTTCTCTTACCGTATGAGCTCTCTTCTAGAAACTTCCCTGGAGAAAATTTTTGCTGTGTGTCAAGGGTTGGAACCCCGGGCTGTCCTCCCAGCCATTGCTGAACGCAAGGGAGGCCAGGAGAGAGGTTATCCTTGCAGGCTGCAAAGAAAAGTGGAGAAAGCATATTTGTACGTGCAAGTGAAGAACTTTCTTTCTTTTCTTTTCTTTTTTTTCTTTTTGGGAGACACAGTCTCACTTTGTCGCCCGGGCTAGAGTGCCGTGGCGTCAGCCTCGCTCACAGCAACCTCAGACTCCTGGGCTCAAGCGATCCTCCTGCCTCAGCCTCCCGAGCAGCTGGGACTACAGGCATGTGCCACCATGCCCGGCTCATTTTTTCTCTATATATATTTTAGTTGGCCAGATAATTTCTTTCTATTTTTAGTAGAGACGGGGTCTCGCTCTTGCTCACGCTGGTCTCGAACTCCTGACCTTGAGCGATCCTCCCGCCTCGGCCTCCCAGAGTGCTGGGATGACAGGCGTGAGCCACCGCGCCCAGCCTGGAACTATCCTATGTGTTTAGGACGCAAACAAGTTCTGTGTATCAAAAGAACGTGAGCTAGGGTGCCATTTTGGAACTGTCAGCTTTGCTAACTTACAGAACCTGTTTGCTCCAGGATGCATGTGAGTCTGTGAACCTTGTTCAAAGCCGGTTCCATTATGGAACCTAGAATACAAAGGACACAGAATAACCAAACCAATCTTGGAAAAGAGCAAACTTGGAGGACAATTTCAAAACTTATTACAGGTTGGTTGTGGTGACTCACGCCTGTCATCCCAGCACTCTGGGAGGCCGAGGCGGGAGGATCGCTCGAGGTCAGGAGTTCGAGACTAGCCTGAGCAAGAGCGAGACCCCCGTCTCTACTAAAAATAGAAAGAAATTATATGGACAGCTAAAAATATATATAGAAAAAATTAGCCAGGCATGGTGGCGCATGCCTGTAGTCCCAGCTACTCGGGAGGCTGAGGCAGGAGGATCACTTGAGCCCAGGAGTCTGAGGTTGCCGTGAGCTAGGCTGACGCCACGGCACTCTAGCCCGGGCGACAGAGCGAGACTCTGTCTCCTAAAAAATAATAAAAATAGAGCGAGCATTTGCATAGACATTTCTCCAAAGCACCCAATCAACACATGGAAAGGTGTTCAACATCCCTGGCCATCAGAGGGGCACAAAGTCGATTCATGACCGCCAGGAGCTGGGGGAGGAGGAGATGGGGACAGGGCTTCCTAGGGACAGGGCCTCAGGGCTGGGATCCCCCACCCGCCAGGCAGATGTCACCTGGGCAGGCTTCAAGCCAGCGAGCCACACTTGCACGGAGGAGCCTCTGTGACACCTGGGGTGCCAATTTCTGGGCCGCCTCCCCGAGAGGCAGACAACCTGCCACCCTGCCGCCGTCTCCCCCTCCCTGTGTTTGCACAGCCTGGCTATATTAGCAGGGAGGTGACAATCTAATTCCCTCCAAACAAATGTTTGGGATGCGGAGTTTTCCTTCCACAATGAGCAGCGGCAGACGGTGAGAAATCTGCTCGCAGCTTCTGGGCTGAGCGGAGGACGCCTGCCAGCCCCACGAGCACTGTCTGCCGTGGCCACCGGCTTCCCTGCGCCCCGGGCTGGGATGCTACCAGCTGCAGATGCCGCAAAGATGGCGCCGGCCCGGCTGTGGCGGGGGCACCCTTGGTGGTCAGGCTGTCGGGGGTCAGGGTCTCCTGCACCCTCCAGAGTAACTCGGGCAAGGTACCTACCTGCCTGGGTCTCCGGGAAGGGGATGTGGGTTCAGAGCCCGGCCGGCAGGCAGGATGTTCATTAAGGAGGGATCTGAGCTGCAGTGCAGGCGCAGTGGCAGCCTCTTTGCCTCTTAGAGGCCCTGGAGCTGTCGTGCGGCAGGAAGGTGGCTGGGACTTGCCATGCCTGCGTGTGGCTGCTTCTTCTGGGGTATCTGTATCTGGGGCTGCCCGAGAGGACTTTGCCCCGGCATGGCTAGCAGCTGGAGACGGTCCTTTGCACTAATTTCTAGAAGCAGGCATGGAGCTGGGATCCTCGGGGTGAGATTGTGTGACTGGCAAGGACGAGGCAGTGCTTCTCTTTGGGGACCTTTGGCCACACTCTCAGTCCTTATAGGACTCTGGTCTACCTCTGGGTGAATTTCCTCCCTGGAAAGAGACCCCAGGTCTGACGTCTGTGTCCTGGGTGCGTGGCCAGGGCTTGCGTGGCGGGGAGTGGGCGCTCACACCCTGTTGGGGCCACCACGCCTGGGCTCGACCTCTGCACCCGTCACTGTCTTGCCGTTAATTTCCTTCTTGCTAGATGCCCTGCGACAATACGGCATGCCAGTTCTGATATTTAGGGCTTTTCTTGTCCTTTTTATTTTATTTATTTATTTATTTATTGAGACAGAGTCTCACTCTGTCGCCTGGGCTAGAGTGCCGTGGCGTCAGCCTCGCTCACAGCAACCTCAGACTCCTGGGCTCAAGCGATCCTCCTGCCTCAGCCTCCTGAGTAGCTGGGACTACAGGCATGAGCCACCACGCCCGGCTAATTTTGCTTATTTTTTTTTGTAGAGATGGGGTCTTGCTATGTTGGCCAGGCTGCTCTCAGACTCCTGGGCTCAAGAGATCCTCCTGCCTCAGCCTCCCGAGTAGCTGGCAGAGAACTTCCCTCCTGGGCAAAAGGTGGTTGAGATTTCCCTGGCAGACCAGGAAGGAGGGACGGGCCTGTCCGCAGACACCACTGGGATAACATAACACAGTCCCCACCTCCGTGCCTGGAGCCTGTAAGGAGGCGTGAGGTGCGCTCGTATGTATCAGCGAGCTACCGCTGTGTAACAAATGCCCCATTCCCTAGGGCCTTGAACCCACAGGCATTGCTTTGTCCGAGTCTGCAGTTCGGCTGGGCAGTTCTGCAGATCCCAGCTGGGCCGGTGAGGGTTGAGGCAGCTGTGCTGATCTAGCCTGGGTCTCTGGCCCGTCTGACCGTCGGCTGGGTGAAGCATCAGCCTGTCACCTCTTGTGTCCCATAAAGAGAAGCTCCTGGGAAGACACCAAACAGAGGCCACTGCCACTGCTCCGCCACCTCTGGGTCCCTTCCTCTATGTCGTCTCCAGTGTGAGAGGCACGTGTCCTCCCCAGGTGGAGGCAGGACTGCCATCACGGACACCGCGTAGGTGCCACAGAGCCGAGGGGCAAGTGGCAGCTGCCCTGCAGCCGGCCACTCAGCGGAGGGGACCAGGGTCCTCCTGTTGGGCGTTGAGGACCCTCCGTAGCAAAGCAAGGAGCCCACCCAGAGCCACTGCAGTGCAGCCAGCCAGAGGCATCGGCGTTGCCAGAAGAAACCGGGAAACCAGGCTCGAGACATCCTGGGCAGGGGACCGCGGGACAGGGGGGAGGGGTGGGGACACACAGATGGTGTTTTTCATCTCGCATTCCAATTGGCGGCTGAAGCCTTGAATGAGAGAGCGGCATATGGGAGCTGAACAGCTGGCTAAGTCGATGCGACCGAAGACGGAGATTTGATTTCCTGGACCGCAGCTTAAGACAGGTTCTTGGCTAGAGCCGAATATTAACAATCTTAATATCGCCAGTTTGCGCGGGGACTTAACTGTTTAGAGATGGCTGTCATCGATCCGCCGTTTGACTCTTAGCTTTAGCTTCCCCGAGGGGCTGCGGGAGGGTGGATTTTTTTTTTTTTTACCGCGGTTCACAGGTGACGTGAGAGAGGAGGGTCCCCTGACCTCCAAATGCCCCAGAGCGGGAAAGTGTCACCACGCACCCAGCATGCACGTCTGTCTGACGCCGCAGTTGGTGCTGTTTTTGGCGTCCCATGTGAGAAGTGTTTGCAGCAGTGTTTTTCCACCTGTTTGTGACCCCTAGAGATAAAAATGTATGTTGAGACTCAGGTTGTGTGTGCGTGTGCATGTATTGTGCATGCACACATGTGTAGTATATGTGTGCATGTATCGTGTGTGCACACGTGTGTAGTATGTGTGCATGTACTGTGTGCACACATGTGTAGCATGTGTGCATGCATTATGTGTGCACATGTGTGTAGTATGGTAGTATGCATGTGCATGTATTGTGTGCGCACACGTGTGTAGTATGTGTGCATGTATTGTGCACGCACACGTGTGTAGTATGTGCATGCATGTATTGTGCGCACACACGTGTGTAGTATGTGTGTGCATGTATTGTGTGTGCACACGTGTGTAGTATGTGTGCATGTATTGTGCATGCACACATGTGTATGCGCGTGCATGTATTGTGCATGCACACGTGTGTAGTATGTGTGCATGTATTGTGCGTGCACACGTGTGTAGTATGTGTGCATGTATTGTGCATGCACACGTGTGTAGTATGTGTGCATGTATTGTGCATGCACACGTGTGTAGTATGTGCATGCATGTATTGTGCATGCACACGTGTGTAGTATGTGTGCATGTATTGTGCATGCACACATGTGTAGTATGCGTGCGCATGTATTGTGCGTGCACACGTGTGTAGTATGCGTGTGCATGTATTGTGTGCGCACACGTGTGTAGCATGTGTGCATGTATTGTGCATGCACACGTGTGTAGTATGTGCACGCATGTATTGTGTGTGCACACGTGTGTAGTATGTGTGTGCATGTATTGTGTGTGCACACGTGTGTAGTATGTGTGCATGTATTGTGCGCGTGCACGTGTGTAGTATGCGTGTGCATGTATTGTGCGTGCACACGTGTGTAGTATGCGTGTGCATGTATTGTGTGTGCACACGTGTGTAGTATGTGTGCATGTATTGTGCATGCACATGCGTGTAGTATGCATGTGCATGTATTGTGTGTGCACACATGTGTAGTATGTGTGTGCACCGAGGCTCCTCCTCAAGGCCTCTCAACTGGCCCTTGCTCTGCCACCACAGCTCCGGGTGTGGACACACCTCCGCTGAAGGGTCAAAACACGCCCACTGCTTTCTGGGACCTCTGTGGCACCAGGAGAGAGAACTGAAGGACAGTGAAGGTGTGTCTGACATCTGCCTGCCATGGTGGGGGACGGGTGGGTCCCCGGCCCGACTCTGGGCGACTCGTCCGTTTTCTCGGAATGCCAGGGTGCTGGCTGTGGTCCTGGCACACCGACCCACTCTTGTCCTGCCCCCTCCCTCAGTCCAAATCTTGATGACTCTAGAGGAGGTCCCCCCCACCCGCCACGCCACCATTGTTGAATAGAAATGCAAGAGTGGAATCCCTGTATTGTTCCTGATCTTAGAGGAAAAGCTTCCATCTCTTAACCCCTGAGTGCGATGTTAGCTATGCGCTTTTCATATATGGCCATTATTTTGCTCAGGGACCTTCCTTCCATACCGAATTTGTTGAGAGTGCTTTTTTATGTTTGTTTCTTTGTTTTTGTTTTTTTGAGACAGAGTCTGGCTCTGTCGCCCGGGCTAGAGTGAGTGCCATGGCGTCAGCCTCACTCACAGCAACCTCAGACTCCTGGGCTCAAGCGATCCTCCTGCCTCAGCCTCCCGAGTAGCTGGGACTACAGGCATGCGCCACCATGCCCGGCTAGTTTTTTCTATATAGATTTTTAGCTGTCCAGATCATTTCTTTTTATTTTTAGTAGAGACGGGTCTCACTCTTGCTCAGGCTGGTCTCGAACTCCTGAGCTCAAACGATCCTCCCGCCGCGGCCTCCCAGAGTGCTAGGATTACAGGCGTGAGCCACCGCGCCCAGCTGAGAGTTTTTAATTACGAAATGAAGTTGAATTTTGTAGAACATTTTTGATGCATCTATTCAGATGATATGTTTTTTAGCCGTCATTCTTTCAATAGGATATTTCACATTTATTGATGTGTGTAGGTTGAGCCATCCTTGGATCCCAGGGGTAAATCCCTCTTGATCGTGGGGTATGATCTTTCTAATATACTGCTTAATTCTGCCTGCTGCTATTTTGTTGAGAATTTTTGCATCTGTGTTCATCACGGATATTGGCCTGTAATTTTCTCTTCTTGTACTGTTCTTATTTGGCTTTGGTATGAGGGTAATGAAGTGAGTTTGGAAGTGTTCCTTTTCTCTTGAATTTTTTGGAAGAGTTTGAGAAGGATTGGTATTAATTCTTTAAAGACTTAGTAGAATTCACCCACAAAGCCATCTGGAACTGGACTTTTCTTTGCTGGGAGATGATCAATCTTACTTAGTATTGGTCTGTTCAGATTTTTGAACTCAGTCTCGGTAGGTTGTATGTTTCCAGGAAGTTATCCATGTCGTCTAGGTTACCAAATTTGTTGGCATCTAATTGATCATAGCATAGCCTGTGATCTTTAGCATTTCTGTGGTATCAGTTGTAATATCTCCACTTTCATTGAAAATTTTATGTATTTGATGCCTCTCTCTTTTTTCTTGCTTTGTCTCTAAAGGTTTGTCAATTTTATCTTTTGAAAACAACCAACTCTGAGTTTCATTGATCTTTTTGATTATCTTTCTAGTCTCTACGTCATCTCTCATCTTTATTTCTTTCCTTCTGCTGACTTTGGGCTTAGTTTGTTCTTCTTTTCCTGGCTCCTTGAGGTAGGAAATTAGGTTGTTTATCTGGGATCTTTCCTTTTTTAAATGTCGGCATTTATCACTCTAAACTTCCTTCTTAGAAATGATTTTGCTGCATCCCATGAGTTTTGGTATGTTGTGTTTCCATTTTCACTTGTCTCTAGACACTTTTTAATTTCCCTTTTGATTTCTTCTTTGGCTTACTGGTTGTTGAGGAATGTGTTATTTAATTTCCACATATTGGCTGGGCGCAGTGGCTCATGCCTGTAATACTAGCACTCTGGGAGGCCGAGGCGGGAGGATTGCTTGAGGTCAGGAGTTCGAGACCAGCCTGAGCAAGAGCGAGACCCCATCTCTATTAAAAATAGAAAGAAATGATCTGGACAGCTAAAAATATATATAGAAAAAAATTAGCCAGGCATGGTGGCGCATGCCTGTAGTCCCAGCTACTCGGGAGGCTGAGGCAGGAGGATCGCTTGAGCCCAGGAGTTGGAGGTTGCAGTGAGCTCTGATGATGCCACTGCACTCTAGTCCTGGTGACAGAGTGAGACTCTGTCTCAAAAAAAAAAAAAAAAGTGAAGGATCCAGAAGTGGTTGTTTCTTTGCCAGTATAAGTAAGGCTTGCTATTGGGAACAAAGGTGACATGTCATGTATGATAGACGACCCTGCCACATTCCCTGTGCTCACGGGTATCTGAGTCTGAGTTATAGGACGTATTCTTGCTCATTGCAAAACAAAGTAGAACTCTGCCATCACAGCTCAGCCTAAGGTTTTACTATATTAAAAGAAGGAAGCCTATCTGTGTCCACAGCTCAACATACGCTTTTAGTACATTAAAAGACGGAAGCCTATTTATGCAAAACAGCTTAGTGCAGTGGGTCAGGACAAGCTTTTCAGAATCAGAGAGAATTGAGTTTGAATTCCAGTTCTGTGTGTTACTAACCGTGTCTGTAAGTATTCAACAGGTTCTTACTCAATTAAGGAAAAGAACACGGTCGGTCAAGTTGTATCGTTTCTCAAAACCTTCGATTCTTTCTCATAAACTGGGGATAAAAAATAGCCCTCCTTTGGTGGTGGTGAGGAGGACGAAAAGAGATATTTGGTGTGTGAAGTCCCTGACACAAAACTTGGCCCGTATCAAAGTCAGGTGTGGCCGCCACTATATAGAGCAAGATTTAAAGAAATGCAAACCCTCAGGCACATAGATGTGCGTCGCTCATTCATTTACAAGACTTGTCAGTCGTGATTGCTTGATTTGTTCCCAGTGTTTGCACAGACTTGAGCAAACCTAGCACAAGAAGATGCTTGCAAATTCCCGGGTCTGTGCCAGAATTGTCGTGCCAGGTCACGTCCAGCTCGGCATGTTCAAATCTGACTTTCCTCTCCCGGCTACCCTCTCTCTGGGACAAAAGGCTTCCACCTTTCCAACTGCCTTGTTGTATCTGCTTTGTACACTCCTGACCTTGCTGTCCTGTAGGCGCTTTTATCTTACACGTTATCCGCACTGTCTGACTTCGCTCCCTCTCTCGGGGACGTGAGTGTTGCTTCTCCCACGAGGTTGCGGAGTAGGAACCACGTCTCTGATCTGGAACTCTCCTGAGCCCTGACACAAGGCTGCCGGTGCTGAGGGTGCTTGAAAAACACCCCGAGGTCGGCAGCTCCATCCGCTCCGTTTCTAGGACCTGTAAGCTCTGCTCCGCACATAGTAGGTCCTCAGTAAATACGTACGAGTGAACAAAGTCCACCGCTGCGGAAATTTGGCTACTCGTTGCAAATCGGAGTCTGCCAGGGAGAGCCCGGTAGCTCCTTTGTGTGAGCACACGTGACTTATTAGGTGGGATCAAGTCGGGGCTGGAGGAAAGAGGGGGAGAAGAGGAAGAGACAGAAGCAAAGAGCACACGCATGCACACACACGCACGCACATGCACATGCACATGCACACGCATGCGCACACATGCACACGCACACACACTCATGCACGCGCATGCACGCGCACACACGCACACGCACACGCATGCGCACATGCACACATGCACACACGCACACATGCACATGCACGCACACGCACGCACACACATGCACACACGCACGCACACGCACACACATGCACACATGCACACGGATGCACACGGATGCACACACGCACACACATGCACACACATGCATGCACAGATGCATGCACACGCACACACGCACACACATGCACACGCATGCACACACTCATGCACACACATGCACATGCACGCATGCACATGCACACGCATGCACACACTCATGCACACACATGCACATGCACGCATGCACATGCACACGCATACACACGCATGCACACATGCATGCACATGCACACACACGCATGTACACACACGCACATGCATGCACGCGCACACGCGTGCACACATGCACACACATGCATGCACACACGCACACATGCACACGCATGCACATGCATGCACACGCATGCACACACACGCACACGCATGCACACCCACGCACAGATTGGCACCAGCTAATTGTGTCTAGGGACAAGTCACCGGGAGTGAGCTCAGCGCGGATTCCCCTGTCTGATGGCCTAATCAAAGTGTGCCTGCCTTAATGTCACTTGCCATCCCTCACGGCCGATGCCAAACCGGAAGAGAGAGACGGCACAGGCCCCGGGGGCAGAGAGAAGACAATTAACAGCCTAGTGGCTTCATTTCAAAGCTGTCACCCAGCACTTTGCCCTAACGCTGCACATCTTTGTATTTATTTTTTTTCTTCTCTGGGCTATTTCTCTTCTCACCTTTCCTTCCTTTCTGCAATGCAGGTTTTGCAGAGCAAGGAGACCAAGAACTTATAAAAAGCAACTGGGATGACACCAGGGAGTCCCAAACTTTTGGAAGTCATGGAGCCTTGGTTTTAAAAAAAAAATCATGGCAAATGGAGACTTTACAGTTATAGCTAGAGGTAGCAAATATTTACTGGGCACTTTCCACTCAAAAGCAATCCTATCGGGTTCAGAGAGGTAAAGACAGTTGCTAAAGGTCACACAGCAAAGGGTGAGGGGAGATGGGATCTGAACCTAAGTCCTGGCTCTAGGTAGACAGCTCAGGTCTCTAACACCCAGGATTGTGTCCTGGAGTCTCACGGGCTCAATTCTCTTTGAGTGAACTCTTATTCGAGTGCTCTCTGCAAAGCAATGAACTTTTATGAAGTGGATGGGTATCATTCCAGACTGCTAAAAAGATATTCTTCCGTGTGGACACAGGTAGATAGAAGTTCAGTTTTGGTTTTTTTTTTGAGACAGAGTCTCGCTCTGTCGCCCGGGCTACAGTGCCGTGGCATCAGCCTCGCTCACAGCAACCTCAGACTCCTGGGCTCAAGCGATCCTCCTGCATCAGCCTCCCGAGTAGCTGGGACTACAGGCATGCGCCACCACGCCCGGCTAATTTTTCTATATATATTTTTAGCTGTCCAGATCATTTCTTTCTATTTTTAGTAGAGACGGGGGTCTCGCTCTTGCTCAGGCTGGTCTCGAACTCCTGACCTTGAGCGATCCTCCCGCCTCGGCCTCCCAGAGTGCTGGGGTGACAGGCGTGAGCCACCGCGCCCGGCCTCAGCTCAGTTTTTGAATGTTGCACAATATTCTATTGCGTGGTTAGAGAACACCTTACTTAGCCATTCCCTAGTTGATGGACACGCTGTGGTTTCCAGTGTCCCCGCTGGGCATCCTGAGACCTGCCTCCTTATACACCCACCCAGCAGGGGGTCCGTTGTCTAGGGCCCCCCGCCCTGGAGTGGAATCTCGGGGCCCCGAAACACACGCATTCACGCAGGGCATGAGAGCCATCAGTTTCAGTGCGGGAAATTGTCAAATTCAGTTGTGCCAACTACATGGGCAAATGCGAGGATATCTCGTGGTGGATTTGATCCCACGTCCCTGATGACTAGCGAGGCTGGGCATCTTTTCTCGTGCCTGTCGGCCTCTCTGTTTCCTCTGCAGTAAACTCGTATCCTTTGGCCATTTTCCTATGTGGCTGTTCCTCTTTTCTTATTGATGTGATCGGTTGTCTGTATGTTCTAGAAGCTCCAGGGTGGATTTCTCTGTGGGAGGCAGGGTGTTGGGGACCTAACGGCCAGGTAACAGGGTGGGCTGGGCGGGCTGCAGGCTTCTCTCCAATCAGAACCAAGCAATGATGAGCCCTGACCGCCATGTTTCATATGGAAACCAGCCCTGTGTCCTCTGTCCTCTAAACCCTGCTGCGGCGTCCGCCACCGCCAGACAGAGCCGTGTGTGGATTTTCTCTCCCCAGGAGAACGGAAGCTTGTCCCCCTCATTCACTTCTGGGTCCCCAGTGCCCAGGACAGGGCCTGGTTCATGGCGGCAGACAGCACTCGTCATACGGAAGAACAAATGAATGAATCAACTAATGGCGAATGTGGAAACATGGCAGACCTAGATACCGATGGCCACCATCACAGATCTAGATGGCGTGGTCAGTGTGACAGTTGTCCAGAACGCAGGTGGCTGGCATGGAAGGATGAAGGACGCAGTGGAGAAGACAAGACAAAGGTAGACCATTGTCCTGTACAGGGCTGGCCAGGAAGACAGTCACAGAGGACACAGTCAACGTGTTTCCCAGGACCTGGGTGGCCAGTCCACAGTCAC
>JAQIFY010001258.1:0-14324 GCA_028533085.1 Varecia variegata | reverse complement strand
AGAATTCTATCCAGTGTAGGTAGAGTTGTCCCAATCCCCAGTAAACAATTAATTTGAACACTTTGGCATCATCTTAGATTTTAATCTTTAAATTCTGGTCTTTATTCAGTGATCCAACAGAAGCAAGACTCAAGGAAGAAGCTGGAGCTAGATTATTCCTAAAAGGAATACTTGATCAATTTTTTGATCTCTGAACTTTAGCATTATGGGTCAAAGGTCTGTAAATAACTTGGTCTTGCCTTTCTTCAAGGTACATGTTAATGACCTCTTTTTTACTCTAGTATTAATCAGTATAGCACAGAGGACCTAGGAAAACCATGTCACAGGGAAGTCCCACTACCCACAGGCTTTCTGTGTGTAGTTATAATTGGCCTTACACCTCGTGCTTTTATGTCTAAATGATGTTCCTCCATAGAGATTGCTGGGCTCCTACATGCCTTTGGTCTTCACAACTGAGTTCTAAGACACATACAGAGAGGAGAAGAAAGATTTGAGCCATCTGCTTTTAAACCTTTCCCGGAAATCCTAACTGTTCTCTTAAATACCCTACTCTCTTTTACCTTTGTATTTGAATAGAATAAGACCACAGAATACTGCTTTTATATTGATTTTATGAACATCTTCTATTACATGTATATCCACTTATATAAAATGAAAACTGCCAGACACCCAGTCCAAACTCTTTCTACATTTATAATTAGCTGCAACTCTTTTGAATGATTTAATTGCTTTATACATAAACACTTTTATTTTTCTAAAGATTGCCCGTATATGTCTATAATTGCTCAATCCTCTTATTAATCTTAGCACAATAAACACTATATCAGGAAAAGATAAGGGAAAGTGGGTTTCTTATCTACTTCCTCTACACATTATGTAAGTATGTAAAAAGTATATATAAATACTTATATTAAGTATTATGTAAATGAGAATATAACACTATGTCAAAGTTTATAATTATATCAAGGTATTACTCATCTAGTCTCTTTTCCTTTTGCATAGATAATTAAAATGGATTAATGTAAAAACTGTTCTTTTTTCTCATTTATACTTCTGCTTTTTATGGGAAGGAATTAAACCAATTTTAGCAATCTATTCAAGATTAAAAATGAGAATTGCAGATAATAAATTCAGTTGGTTGATTATCTTATATCAAACTTTTGAATATTAAAGATGACATTTTAAAATTTGCTTCTTAATTTTTTTCCTTCTTGCCAGTGCATATTATTTTCAAATATGCTATCCATTCTTGAACTAAGTACCTAAAATAATTTTGATAAATGCCTCCTATTTTCTCAAACACAATGATGTAATTATTTGCTTTAAATGTATCATAACCTGGTTTTGTTTCTCATTTCTGCCTTTCCCAAAGATAGTTCTTTACTAAGACATTGTGAATTATACAGTTGTTATTCAGTAGCTTAATAGCCATATCATTCTGGGTTAAAATGCTTGTCAATCATTGATCTCAATTTTACATATAATATCTAAATTCAGTTCACACAAATCATAATTGCAAATTGCTTCTTGATAGGAAAGAAACTTCATAGGGAGATAGTATGAATTGATATGGTGCCATGACTCATGGATAAAATTTTGGCTTAAATTTACTTATGTTATTTAATCAATATTTTCCAAAAAGAGACAATATCAAAAGCAGAAAATAAGAAATTTCAGCAGTTTGTTTAGATGAGAATAATGAAAGTAGTTCTAATAAATGCATTAGGATAAAAAATTATTGTTAAGTATTGCTTATAGAGACATATTTCTCACTGAAGTTTTACAAATTTACAAATTTATTAATTTATTTTTTCTTACAAGGTATCACTGGCATTATCATCTGAATAATTCATATAATAAAAAACTATTATACTTTATAAATAATGTTTATGATTCTTTATTCAAGAATGAATGTATAATTTCTATCTCTTTTTGATGGAGCACAGAAGGAACTCCAATGCTGATAATAAAAATAATATTCAAGGACAGAAGACTTAGAGTTATATTTTAATATAAAAGTCATAGAAATCTCTCAGAGTTTCTGAGACAGATAAAGTTATTCTTAGTAAATATAAGATGAAAATAAATAACATGGCTTCACTGAAGCAAAATGCTAGATGACTTAAAGAGATACAATGAGCTAAATCTTCATAATATAAAAGATACAAAATTTAAAAAATAATTTGGTTGATCTAGATTAAAAAAAAGTCTTCTGTCTTTGCAATAAAGATTATATAAAGTAGCAGCATATATTGTAAAATGAGAAGGAATATGGAAAACATACATAGCATAAAATGATTGAAACAAGTGAACAGTATGTATTTATTAAAATACTATGTTAATAATTAAGTGGTGTTTAAATTTGATTTGCATATGAACAGAATTGCCACTACAGTTAAATAATTGACATCATAAATTTTGTATATTGCCATTTTTAGAGAACTGCAACTGCATCCGTTGAATACTATGTAGAATATCTATCTCATGAACAAAACATATCTTTCAAAACTTAGAAGTTCACCATTTATACTGCAAGGCATCAGGAAATGATGGACTGTGGTTTAGAAAACTTTGAACTTTTTGACTAAATTTTGACTAATATCATCCTAATTTTTTTTCACTAATTCATTATGTAAAACATAACAACAGAAACAAAAACAACAAAACTAAATAATTCATTTATATGCCCTAGTTCTGTTGCCCCGCATTTATAAAATTATTCGTTTAGTCTTGATAAGTCATCTCTAAGATCTTTTCTATTTTTAATAATCTATTAGTTGAAAGAATGAGGAAGTAAAGCTCATAATCTATACAAATTGTCACCTGATCAGATGAAACCAGTGCAATTGGGAAGAATTTTAGAATGAGTCTTTACTAAGGGAGCAGATATGGAGAACATCAACTAATGTCAATTCTGACAATTGTTTATTGCTAATTTGGTAGGTAATTGGAAACAGCATCTACTCAATTATTTGAAATGTGGAATATTTTAATTAAATTTATTTATATACATATATACCATATTAATTTAATATGAAATATTTAACATGCAGAAAATCATATAAATTTGTACATACTACAGGAGACACATATTTAATAATCATGGAACTATTTCATTAATGAAGGAATAGTAGAAATCTAACCTAAAAAAATATTGAAGAGAATTTTCAAAAACTTATCTTTCTCTGCAAAGATATAGTCAGTGGTATTGTCATAATTTTCTGACTCATTGAGCCTGTGGGAGGAAATGCTCACCCCTCAAACCTCATTTTTCAGAGAGGAAAGGGAACTTGCTGCTATGAAGAAGGAAAATGTTGGAGAATATGATAACAATTTCCATACTATTTCTCCACATCTTCACACTTTTTCCTCACAAAGGCATGTCTTGTTTAAGTAGTGATCTTGGTTTAAGACTGGGCATTTCTAATTTAACTCTTCTGATGTTTTTTTTTCCTTAGAAAATTGCTTTTCTAGGAAGAACACATTCACCACTCATGTATGTGAAAAGTCATACAGAAATATGGCTCTATTTCTGCAAGAAGAGAGTGATTTCAGTGTTTAATTGGGGAAGAAAAGCAAGCCCATTTGGCCTGGGAATAAAGCTTCTTTCACCAACCACCTCTACCTGCATTTTTATCTCTGATCACCTGACATCCTATTTCTACATTTCAAATGGTTTTAAAATGTTTATCGTTGGCTACACATTTTATACCTTATTTTAGTATCATTAAAGCTCTTGTGCTTAGTTAACACCCACCTATATAATTGTTCACACTTCTGGATCTTAGAAAAAATAGGCCCTGAGTGAGGAATAATTTTAGGTACATAAGGTTTTTTTTTATGTTTTAAAAGTTTATTAAAAAATGCAACGTCCAGCAAACAATGAAAGATAACCAGGCACATAAAGAAACATGACAACATTAAAGATAGATAGCATAAAAAATAAAAGAAGAGATCCACAAGAATTTACAGAAAGTAAAATTTAAAAGCATATCTATAACACAAATTAAGTAAATTTAGGTAAGTAACTTGATGTCAAGGTTATGAGTCAGTTTTGCACTTGGTTCTTCTATGACCTATCCCCTATCTGAGTAATTTGCTCCTGCTCTCTGCTTCAAAGAACACACATAGTATCTCAGAGGTTTGTCTTTTTCATATATACTCTGTCCTTGTAATTATTTTTTTACTGTTTAGCATCTTTGTCTTTGCACGCTGGTGTTTTGACATCTATCATAATAGTTCTCTATTTCTCACATCCTATCTATTAGTTTATACTGTTATAATCCTGGTATTATATACATATATGCATTATAAATATGACATCATAACACTGGTTTTGATGATCCTGTAATATGAGATAAATTCCATTTACTGGTAGCTTAGAAACACTCTATTCTGGGGACTTCTGAATGTCTGACTTTTTTATTCTTGGATAAAATGAGAGCAGTAGGATTTATGATGACTTGTTTAAATTTCTAAATTTCCTGTAGAGATTCTCCAAACTTAGCTTTTTTTACTGATAGTTTGCAACCAGTCTAGCTAGCCTAGCTGATTATATAGACAGAGAGGCATAAAAGTACTGCTTGGGACTTCTGCTTTGAGTTCTCCCAAAGGTAAATTTCTCACACATATCTTTGTGATTCAATCTGGAGACAGAGTAAGGGGTGTGTGTGTGTGTGTGTGTGTGTGTGTGTGTGTGTGAATAACCCCCCGAAGGAGCTTGCTCATGGATGTTTTTTGGAACTCCAAAGGTTACCTGCATTCTCTTGCTCTTGCTGCACTATATCATTTGCCTTTAAATAAAAGCCTAGATGAGTATGCTCTGTGGAGTAGGATGAGTTTTGAAAAGACTTTCAAATATCTGAGTTTAGGAAATCTTAACAGTATATATTGGGAGATTGATTATATCCTCTCAGGATATTTTCCTTATGGAAGAAAATTGGCCTGAAGATTTTTACTTAATTAATGATAGAATGATTATGTTTCCTTAGACATTCAGGAGACGTATAACATAAATACAGAAAGCTGTATGTCAGGGAGGTGAAAAATGATAGTTGGTACATAAATCAGTAAACTGTTAGTACAAAAAAGTTTATGCTGGTGTTATTGGATATTTCAGTTATCTATTTGATTCCATTCCAGTCTCAAACATTGGGTATCACAAATATTTGGAATGTTTTTGTGGCTTTTGATAATATGATTATGTGATTTTTTTTAAGGAAAGTAATTACTAACAAACAAAATGATCCTTTTATCACAAGAAGGCCTTGACTATTGACTAGCCAGGGGGTTGACTGTACCATAAAAGTTAATTTTACCAGGTCTGGATAAGAAACACACATGTATGGCTCTGCCCTCTGGACAAGTTATGAAACATATTGATTAATAGGGTTGCTTTGTGGCCATGGGTCTGGGGAGATTTGGGGAGGTTTGTACTTGCTTGCCACCATTGTTTACTTACGACAGTGAGATTGATGGTCTGAACTGGGACTCAGTGAAACCCTGGGAGGGCTCTGCTGTTGAGGCTGGTTACTTCTCAGAAATGTGCCTACCTGACCAGCATTTGTTGAGTGTAGATTGGGCTTCCTGGTCCTGAGATGTTCTATGTATAACTTCTATCTTTTGACTGATGATTATTTCCTTTTGCTGCTAATGCTCTACCTGTATGAGACATACCCCTGGCATTTCCTGTAGTACTTTTTTCAGGCCAAATTTCTAACCATTTGTATGTCTTTTCTGTTGCCTTTTCTAATCCTGTGGCTCCATCTCATCTTGAAATCTTAACCTATACTAGAGTACCTCATTCTATGAAGAAAAAAATTATATTTATCATAAACCAACAAGAATATAAAAAATAAAACAAAAGCATTGCTCTTCTAAGTCCGCAGCTGTGCAATTGAAAGAACTTTTTAAAGGTGTCTAGAATCACCTTTGCTATATTGATATCAGAAATTACAGCCTATAGATTCCTGGCTGAACTATGTTAATTTGGAATTTTGGATTATATGACCTTAAAACTGGAACAGTCAGTTGTATCAATGGTTTCTAGGATATTGTCATTCCATCCTATAACTTCAGCTCCTATAGTGAATTTATTCAGAATGTATTTGAAATATACTTTTGGATTGCCACAATGAGGAGAAAAGAGGGATTTCACAAGGCTTTATGAAAAAGCTCTAACAATTGTTTATCTGAGTAATAAATTCAATAGTGTTGTAAAATTGCTTCAAATCTGCTAAATTTAACTTTATTCTAATCTGATTTATAATTCAAATATCCATGCAGACTTGTATCCATCATCACTTCATGTGAAGAAGTCCCAAAATTATTTTCATATCCTCAAAATATATTAAATTTAAATTGACCACAATGATAATATAGTAAGAACATCTAAAATTAATTTTAAGGGAAAATTAATATAAATTTATTCAGAACAAAAGAAAGATGTTCAAATTATTTCAAACATTCTTAAACAGAAGAAAATGACAGAAATAAATTCAGTATTGAGCAATTAATTGAAAACAGACTTGAAATTCTTGCAAAATATTTGTTTCCTTTGATACCATTTCTATCTATTTTTATTTTAACTTTTAGTAATTTGATAAAAAAGCAATGCAATCAAATTCTTTTTAAAATTGTGTAATTTAAAACACATTTCCTTTGATCAAATCTAGGGATTCATATCTAATGTAAAAGGCTCTTATTAAAGTTTTCAAAGGGAATTGATACAGAGGATGAATATAAGATAATGGTTTAGCTTTATTTCATGTCATTCTTGAGAACTACATTATCTTTTTTGCAATTTCCACAGTTTTCTATATTTCTTGGGCTATTCCCGTATATAAATTCTTAGTAAAGCAAGATTTTTAAGGATAAATATCTTTACATTTTTGTTAACTCTTCTTGAAAACTTACTTCAAAACATATAAAAATAAATTGTGTCTTCCTACTTGGCATTTAAAACTATTGCATACCCAAAGTACATGAAGTACTTACTCATTAAAGAAATAGAGGAAGAAATGGAAAGAGAAAACAAGTAAAACCAAGATTTTAAGGAACATACATTTTTGAAATTATAGATGACAATACAAGAAATTCCATTTTAAAATAGAATACTGCTATAATTGAATGCCAGATTTATTTTTCTATTTGCCTATTACAAAGCCCAATTAGTCTGAATTGCATATTGTACAAACAAGTTTTTATCTCTGCAGGTCACAAAATAAGCTCTACAGATTGAACTTCTATTTTATTCCTTCAAAGTGAGTGGCCCAGACTAGCTTCTTCCGGATAACACTTGGAAACTAAAGAGGGATCCATTCACCTTTCACAGAAAAGCAAAATCCTGAATAGCAATGAACGCATTCCTCTTTTTCCTGTATACTCTGCTAAAGTGTTTGGGTGAGGATGACTGTGTTTATGTCTTCTCCTCCTTCTTTCTCCTCCTCTTCCTTTTCCTTTTTCTTGTTGTTGCTATTATTAGATATGATTAACAATAATTTAACACTTTTCTTATTGGTTATTACTGTATTATGTTCTGATCAATAAAGCCATATGATTCACAAATTAAAGAACCTGTTTTCATCTTAAATTATCCGATAGTAAATCCTGGAGCTACCAAATCTGCACGAAACAGTTCATTCATAGTGGAAAACTACAGTGATTTTACCATTAGCTATTGAAAAAGACTTGAGGGTCATATGTAAAAAACAGGCATTTAGAGTTGATCACTATCTATATGAGAAAGAGTAGAAACTTCCATCCACTTCTGTGTATATTCTCTAGGCTCTATAATAATCTGCTATAATTTCTCCTTCAGAATCTTTCTTAAGATTCATTACAACCTGATTCCACCTGGATAAAAACCTTTGTGTAAAAGGAGAGGTACTGAACAAGTATGGATACAATTTGGAAGATTCTGTCAATTGGCTTTTAGTCGTATCTGGCATACTGTAGTTTATAAGTGTAAATTATTTTTAAAGCAATTTAATCCTGAATAATTTTGAGAAAATTCTACTCCTGGATTAAAAATAAAACAAAACAAAAAATTTAAAAATTGATAGTATCAGCAGGATGTTTCAAATGGAAATATATGTCAGTAATAGGTATGTATAAGGTCTAGAGTGTTAGATGACCAAATTTGAAGATCCAGGATGATGATGTTGAAAAGGGGAAAACAAAAATTATAAATGCATTGGCTATTATTCAGTCATACACATGTTATTTTCCTCAATTCATTTTTTCTCATTGAAGACTATTTTTTAATTTAGTATAAATTTATATTTAGAATAAATACATTCAGTATAAATAAAATGAATTATATAGTTATTATTAAATTGATATCAGTATTCTATCACCACTTACTATGTGTGATCTTGGTCTAACCACTTAATTTTCTTGTCTGCAAGGTCCCTTGTAATTTAAATAAAAAATTTAGCATCATTTCTACAACAGTGATCTGAGCATTGACTAAAGTCAGAAATATATTAAGTCAGTGATTAGGAATATAAGCTATTTTAGGTGAAATAATATCTATAAATAATAAGTTACATAGAGACAGTCTTCCAAATTTGCAATTTATTAAAATTCAAATTTCCTATGATGAACTGTGTTCATCATCTATGTTGATATGAAGCTGAGAGGCAATTATTGCAAATAACCCAGAATATTCAGAGCATCTTTTGTTGATTTTGAAAAAGGCTATAATTGAATTGCTCTTGAAATATAATTAGGATACAAGGCATTTTTCTATATGCATAAGGAATTGACTCATAGTCCAATCACTTATACTTAGCCATATGGTCATGAGTAGCTTGCAGCTGACTATGCTTTTTACATTACAATCAGTAAGGACATACACTCAAAACCTTCAAGAGGAAATTTTAATCATGATACATCACATTTTTAATTGTGATATATCTAAATCCATATTTAAGAAAACATTAAGCTTTCATCTGTTTCAAAATCTATATTTAAGAAAAAAATAAAGTTTTTATCACATAAAATCACATTACATGTAGTACCCTTTAACATGCCCAATCACTAGAAGAATAAGATATTACTGAAAAAGGGATGCCTGGGGGTGAATTAAAAGAAACAAAGTACATTTTCACATGATTTAAACATTATAATCTGTAGAGGCAAAAATAGGTCCTATTTAAAATACAGGTGTATACATTTTTTTCTAAACCTTATTATATATGCATAGATTCTTGTTTTCCTAAAGGTAGCATTCAATAAAATATTTCCAGTACAATTTGGGAAACAAATGCAACTGTTTTCCTTTTGAAAGAACAGTGTTTAAATAAATGTAGTGTAATTTTTTTCATAGTTTTCTAAGCTGATTATGATCTAAGGAAATGTTTTAAATGGGACTTGGGTAGACTAAAGGAAAAAGGTAATAGTTTGCAGAGATTTGAGGCCAGGTATGTGGCTCATGCCTGTAATTCCAGGCATGAGCCTGGGATTTTTAAAGGCCAAGGCAGAAGGAATGCTAGGCCAGGAGTTCAAGACCAGCCTAAGCAACATAGTGAGATCCATGTATGTGACTGTAGTCCCAGCTACTGGGGAGGCTGAGGTGGGAGGATTGTTTGAGCTTATGGTGAGCTATGATCAGGCCACTGCACTCCACCCTGGGTGACAGACCAAGACCTCATCTCTATAAAAAAGAGATTTGAAATGCATGTGGGGATGTAGTAAAGATATTCTAAAACAAAACAACAACAAAGAATTATGGCATTTTCTAAATTATTCTATCATTATGGTTATGTATTTTGTTGTTTACCATATTTTGTCAAGTTCAAAATTTTGTACTAATTTCCAGAACAGTGAAAAATCTTAATGGAAATCCACTAAAATAAGCCAATAAATAATTTATTAAAGTAATTAACAAGATATATTGAGTAAAGTTAGAAATAAAGTTGACTTAAAGGGCACTTCTGGGTGCCCTCATACTATCCTAAAAATAGTATGCTTTTGTCATCATAATGTTTATTTAATTTTCTGAGGTTGTATTTAATATTATTTAATATTCTGAGGTTGTAGTGTATCTGTTACACAGGATAAAGCATACCCAGAATGTTTAATTTGGGCACTCCATGGCCCACTTAAGTTGGCACATAAATTAATTAACCATAACAAGGGGTAAAGGACTATGGAGGTATAACAAATTATGATTAATTTATGATTGTTAAAGTTAGTATGTGTGTGTATAGATCAAAGTTCATTACGCTACTCTCTCTACTTTGTTACGTGTTTAAAATTTTCTATAAATTAGTTTTTAAAAGTACCTCTAAAAAGGAGTTGTTATATAACAATTTCACATCAATTTTAAAAATTGAATGTAAATATTATCTTTAAAAATTCTCTTTTCCATATAAAGTTAAATAATATTTATATCAATTCTTCCTCTAGAACATGAAGTGAAAACCATTGAGATCAAAACCAACTGTTCACAACAGGTAAGAATCTCCTTGCTGATCTCTGCAATAAACAATTAGTATACACAGTGCATAGAATGTGTACCTATGCTATAAATTAGGGGTTGGCAAAAATTTTCGGTGAAGGACAAGGTAGTAAATACTTTGTTTTGTTGACTATATGGTCTTTGTCATAACTTTGCTGTTGTAATGCCAAGCAGTCATGGAGAACACATAAATAAATGAGTGTAGATGTATTACAATAAAACTTCATTTTTATGAATAGGTGGTAGACCAGATTGGTCTCTCAAATTCATTCATCTCTATCATCATCAACCTTGTCCGATCCTCTCTCTTCTAGATTACTACAATAGATACCTGTATTCCTCATGTAATGATAAAAATCTCTTTTAAAATGTATTGTTTTATTTTTTAATGTCCCTGTATTTGACTTCTGTTTGGTTAACTAGTGTCATGTATGTGCAATAGGGTAGAAACAGAATAGGAGGGGAGAATTAAAACTTTTGTGGTAGAAATGCAAAGAGAAAGAAAAAGTCAAGTCAATACTTGCTTTTATGACCAATGAAACACTTTTTAAAAATTCCCTAACAAGATACTAGGGTCCAGTTTGAAAGTGTTTCTCTGAATGTATTAACCTCTCATTAACAAAATATTAGCCAGGATTTGTGTCCTTGAATGTCTGTTTCACTATAAGCAAAAGGTAGAAAACTCAGAATGTCATAGATGGTGGCGGGTGGAGGCTGGGGGAATCTTGTCTTCAGAGGAAGACAAAAATCAAAGGATCCAACATCAGTGTCCTCACTTCTGGGCTTCTCTGGGAAGGAACTCAAGGGCATGTGTGCATGCATGCATATTTTTGGTTTTTGTGAATATGGTGGTATTTCTGTGGATGCAATAGAAATTTTCAAGAAGGGTAAAAGGAAACATGAGAATGTTGGAACTAATGAGCCAATTCTCTGTGTGAAATCCAAATGAAAGGCTCCATTTGTGCTTGTGCCATACTTTATAATAGCACATATGGGTGGAGGCATTGGCTACACAGATGAGTCTGAGGTGGCATAAATGGCCTCCTAGGGGTTACACATGTTCTTCAGAGGATCTGATGCTTTCCCATTTCCTAAGTAGCAATGAAAGGTAGGAAACAGTTCTTGAGGGATGAAACACAGAGATAATAAGAATATTTATGGACTCAAAGAGTGCTGGAGTTGGCATAAGGAGCCACAGTGGTCAGGGCTTCCTAGCCAGAGCTGGATGAGAGTTTCACAGCACAATAGAACCATCTACAACTCAGTAGATACTACGGCAGGAACCTATGAGATAAACCAGTCTGCTACACAGAGCAATCAGACCTCAAAAAGCAGTTTGAATGGTTGCATCTAGAAATCTTTAGAGATCTCTTTAGAGATGAAGGGGAAAGAAAACCAAAGAGTGAGCATTTAACCAGAAGAAATTGTTTTAACAGGAAATCAGTGAGACACCATTAATTAGTTAATTGCTAAATTAAAGTTCTCTCCTGCTCCCCTGCTGCATCGTGGAATAGATCATTCATAGAAGATAACAAAGCGGTAGTATTATGCAACTTAAATGATTATCCCTTTTACTGTGTTCATTCCGGTTTCTTTCAAGTAATTTTTTTGATTTAGAGCAGGCAATTTCTTCAAATTACAAATCTCCATGTCACCTCCCCATTTAAAATGCTTAACGATTTTTCCATTGCTTTTATGATACATACTAAAATTCTTCACATGGCCTACATGGCCTCACAAAATCCAATCCTACCTTTATGTCCAATCTCATATTTCACCCTGTACTGTACTTTCACTTTAGCCACACTGGTCCTTTTTCTTTTTTTTTAATTTCAGGATATTATGAGGGTACAAACATTTTGGTTGCATTTTATGTCTTTGCCTCACCCAAGCAAGAATTAGAGGCATGTCCTTCCACTCTACAATGCTCACCGTATCCATTAGTTGTGAATTTACCCCCCCAAGCCCCTAATCCCTGGAGAATATTACAACTGTGTGAGCACCATAGTGTTGATCAGTCAGTGCCAATTTGATGGCGAGTACATGTGGAGCCTATTCTTCCGATCTTGTGATAGCTCACTTTGGATAATGGGCTCAAGCTCAATCCAGGAAAATATAAGAGGTGCTAGATAACTGTTATTTCTTACAATTGAGTAATATTCCATTGTGTACATATACCAAATTTTAATAATCCACTCATGAATTGACAGGCACTTAGGTTTTTTCCACATCCTTGCAATAGTGAATTGTGCTGCCATAAACATTCGGGTGCAGAGGTCTTTATTATAGAATGTCTTTTGCTCTTTTGGGTAGATGCCTAATAGTGCTATTGCTGGATCAAATGGTATTTCTATTTTTAGCTCTTTGAGTTATCTCCAAATTCTTTTCCACAGAGGTTGCACTAATTTGCAGTCCCACCAGCAGTGTAAGAGTGGTCCTTTTTCTAATCAAGCACTCCATTCCTACACCTGACATGAGATCTTTGCCCATGAGGTACCCTCAAACTAGGATCTTCTTTCTTCTGTGGTTACTCTTCCATCAACTCTTAATCAGTTGAATTCTTCTAATACTCTAATTTTGCTTATTTGATCATAGTGTTTGACATGACCATGTTCCACTGCATAACACTTTCATGATTCCTTTTCCTGTATCTGTTGATAATCTGTATTACTTTGTATTTAAAATCTTCCTTTAAATTCAATTAATTTTTGGTTAATACATTTATTTCAAAAAGTGTTCAATATTATGCAAAAAGAAAATTGATTGAATAAATTCTCTTTCTTTGAATAGATATTTTCAAAGTGGTTTTAAAAATGTTACTTGGACCTAAAACACTGTAGGGAAGTTCATGGAATGGGCAGAGGGGAAAGCAGCATCAACTTTCCTCCCATAGATTTAAAAATACAAAACCCAAGTAAGTCATCCCACTTACTTGGCCCAGAAATTTATTCAAGCCCATATGCTTTCTTTATGATCTCTCCCTTTTTTGCAGTTTTATGGATTGACTTGCTTCACTTGTATGTGAATAATCACATGCAAATTGTATTGTTATGCTGTTTTCCCTATTTTATTACACTCTGTGAGTCTAGTGCTATACTTGGTCTATCTTTACATATTATACAGTGGAGAAGAACTGTAGATAATAGACACTCAATAGATATTTAATTATTTTAAGTTAAAAATTAAAATTTCTTTTAATTTCAGATCTTTTGAAGAATCATAAGAAGACACTAATATTTCTCTGTGATTATCTTAACAGCATCTTTATTTCACCCTAGACATCCCACATGTACTTGAGTAGAGAATAGTAAGCATTTGATAAACACATCCTTAATGAATTAATTGCAATTCATTCATCATTAAATGAGAAATTTATGCAGTGGTTGTTAAAATAACCAAAGCAATTTCATGATAATCATAAGTCATGTCATTCACACAAAGTGCAAATTAAAAGGAGAAATGCTATTTTATGGAAGTAATTATAACCATGACAATACCAATCCTGCTGGTCATTCAAAGTTCTATTGTCGAAGTTTCTTAATTTTAATGCCATTATTATTCTAGTGAATAGTCAGATTTCATTTGCCACAATATATGCACAATTTTATCTATCAGGCAAAGTTCTTAATTATAATACAGCAAATACATAGCTAGAATACGTTTGGGGGAAATATTCTTTGTAGATGGCTTTGTGAAAATTTAAAAAGTCTGATAAATGGAAGGTCTACTTGAATCTGTTTAAGGAATCTCCATATTGCTTTCCATAGGGGCTGCACTAGTTTACAGTCCCACCAGCAGTGTATGAGAGTTCCTGTCTCTCCGCATCCACGCCAACATGTATTGATTTGGGACTTTTTGA
>JAQIFY010001257.1:0-14325 GCA_028533085.1 Varecia variegata | reverse complement strand
AGCCTCCATCTCTGTCCTAGGCAATGACAATGTCCTCCTAGCTTGTACCCTTCACGTCTCCTTTCACCCATCCTATTCTCCTCTTGCCTGGCAGGATGATCTTCTTAGGATAGAAATAGGATCACACAGGTCACTTAAAATCTTCCTCCATGGATTCCTATTCCTGCTGCATGATTCTGTCCCTGCAGGTCTCTCTAATTACGTCTCAACACCACTTCCTCCACATTCACCAAGCTCCAGACATAATAGTGGTCTCGTAGTTTCTAGAACAAATCCATACTACTTCTCACCGCAGGACCCTTATCTGTGTTGTTGCTTCTTCTTGAAATGCTCTTCCCACCCTCCTTAAATAGCCAAACTCTTTTTCGAGCCTTGTGTCTCAGCTGAAATTTCACTTCTAAAAGGACTTCTTTGGTCACCCTAAAATTTTTTCTTTTTTATCTTGGTTTCTTGTTTGTTTCCTTCCTTACATTTTATTATGCCTTGAAATTATTGTATTTGGGCTTTTTTCTCTGAATTTCACTGATGAGAACATAAGCTCCCTGGGGATAGGAACTATTAGAGTTGTATCTTCAGCATAATGGCTAACATATTATAGTTACTCATCATTTTTTGAAAGAATGAAAAATTAACCTTCAATTTTATGGATTTTGGCAAACATGTTCAGCCAAGTTTCACGTAAGACAAGGATGTGAAATGAGTGACAAGGAGGAAGAGGAAGAACAGACAATTGAAACAAATGAAGAGAATACTCAAAAATTAATGACTTCTTACCATGTATCGGGTGCTATTGCTTAACCAGATACTAGAGGTTGAAGATGGGAGCAAAGTAAGACTCAGGATGGGGCTGGGGAAAGGGAAGAAATGAGCAGGATTGGGCAAGCCTTCCCACAGAGAGGATCCACCTTAGACTGTGATGATGATCACGAGATGGTTGCGGGGAAGGTGGGAAACTGGTGAATGAGCAGGAGATTGACTGACGTGACTGATCCGCCTCGGAATTTCATCTGGAAATTTAATGGTGAGTCACTGGAGTTTCCTTCCAAGTGGCAGGAGAGGGACACGGGCTGAGATGAGATGCCTCATTCAGATACCCTTGGCTAGGAGGGTGGGAGAGGCATACCTGATGGGGCACACACAAAGCAGAGGGAATGGGTAGACCAAAAGGAAGAACATTTGAACCCCATCCCAGAGTAAATGCTCAGTAAGTATTTGCGCAGCCCTTAGCATAATGAAAATCCTTAGTAATTCTCAGAAAATCACTTTTTTAAAATGCTGCAACTGAAGCTTCAAAATTAAAGTTGTGTGGTTCTAGGGAGCCACAAATGCCCACCTTTTAAAAAAATTAGCAAATTTTAAAAAGTCTTTACTTTGAATGATTAACAATATTTTGTTTTCCATTTTTCATGCTGACAATATTTGATTGAGCTACAATTTACATGTAGCCATGTGCACAGGTCCTTAGAGTATAGCTCCATCAATGCTAACACATGTATATGTATGTATATAACACACAATCTCTGTAACCATGCCCAGATCAAGAGGAAAATGCAATACTAATACTTCTATTGGCTTCAAGGTGAGAAAGAAAAAATTTTTGTACCAAGTAATGCCCACCATCAGTTCCACCCTCCACCCTCAGCCTAAGGCAGCCAAGGTAATTTTGGTGTGGTTGAGTTAATGGCTGGCGTAGAACAACCATTCTCACTAAAGTTATCTTTACAATGTCAAAAACCCAAGAGACATGTATCATTTCATTCTTTTTTCAAAGGAAGTGCCAGCCATGGTAGCTGTATATTTAGAGGAAAATAAGAAAAACATTTTTATGCTTTAGAGAGTAACCTGTGACCCTGCTTCTCTGAGAGGTGTTTTTGTTGGTTAGTCTGTTCCTGAAAACCACTAATAACCCCAGTTCTCCTGGTCTGCTTTCCCCTTGTGTCCCCAGAGGGACACACGTACGGTCCCATCAGGTGTGAAACCAGAGCCTCACAAAAATCTGTTATTACACTGCTTTTCCTTTCGTGTGTCTCACCCTAGTGGGATGGCCTGTGGTTTCCATGGCAATGGTATCTGGCAACAAACAATGCTGGGCAGCCTTCCAGGAACTGAGTTTGGAAGCTTGGGGGCCTAAAATACATCTGTCAGAGGTAATGAAGAGTTCTCTGGGTAAACATTTTTGTCTGACTGCTCCAGTCGGCCACCTGCACAGGTCCAGAAGGTAATGAGCACGATGCGGGGTGGGGACCTGGCGTGGGGGGTGAGCTGAGACTATTATATCACATGTCACACAGATGGTCCCTGCTGCATGTATCACAATAGGGCCAAGAGTCCCACCCAAATGGATGGCTTTATCCAGATAACAAGTTGAAAGCTGATGCTGGGTCTGACCTCCGGAAATCTTTGCCGAAGATTTACAACAATTCTCAGAGTCAGCTTTCAAAACGTTGAATTTCTCATATTTTTACTCTCTGCCATCCCTAATAAGTTCCTTTTCCTGAATTTACTATTTCTGTTACTACTATCACTGCTTTCCTAAGCACCCAAGGCTTCCAGTTGTGCCTTCAATCCATTCTTGGAATTGAGTCAAAAAATCCTATGAGCTTTTCCTTTCCTTTTTTTCTTACACTTATCCTTTTATATCCAGTCATTTATTCATGCATCCATTGAGTCAAAACATACCTATGAGCCTCTACTATAGACTGAGGCTGCAATAAAAAAGAAAATTGAAAAAAAATTCAAGGTGTGGTGGCGCGTGCCTGTAGTCCCAGCTACTCTGGAGGCTGAGGAGGATCCCTGGAGCCCAAGAGTTCAAGGCTGTAGTGTGCAATGATGAAGACTGTGAATAGCCACTGTGCTCCTGCCTGGGCAACATAGTGAGACCCCATCTCTGAAAAAAGAGAGAGGGGAAAGAAGAAGAAGGAGTAGGAGGATGAGGAAGAGGAGAAATTATTCAGTGTCTGTGGATGGGCTTAGAGCACAGAACCAAGTGAGAGACTATAACTCTCTATTGTGACAACTGAAGTCAGATTTCCACCCAGTAGACTAGGAATTTTTTCCAGTTATGACGATCAAGTAATACTCTGGTAGGCTGCTGATGTTTTTCATTTCTACGAACAGATAATTAATTAGCCACCACAAAAGATCCAAGTATTCTGATCATCAGTATATCCTGTTGCTATTAATTGTTTCTACTCTGACAATGCCTTATTTCTGGCAATTAAATGCTGATGCAGACCCTCTGCCACTGCAGGATCCCTTCATCGCATCAGAATGGCACCATCTCCCCCTGTCACCCACGCCTAGGGAGGCGGTCCCTCCTGAGTGTTCCGAGGATGCTCGTGCCTCAGTCACTGGTTTGTTTGCCAATGCCTTCATGAAATGAGGGTCTCACGGCATCATCAAGGGATATCCACCACAGAAGATCTCTCAATATCTACATATCCCAGGTGACATATTCTGTGGCAGGTAGCCACTTTCCCCCACTGTCTCAGGGTCCAGAGCAGCAGGCCTGGAGGCTCTGGAGGAGTTTAGCAGCCTGGAATCACGCTCTCCAAAGCTGAACTGGCAATTGCTACTGCTGAGTGTCTAACCTGCCAGCAGAAACCAAAGGGAGCCATTAATATACTATCATTTGTCAGGGAAACCAGAGAACCACCTGCTAGCAGATTACTTATATTGGAACTCTTCATTGTAAGGGGCAGCCACTTGTGCTCATTAGAAAATATACTTATTAGAGTATGGACTTCTCTTCCCAATCAATACTGTTTCTGAGCATACTATTATCCTTGGACTGAAATTGTGCCTTATTCACCATGATGGTATCCCACACAACATTGCTTTTAAGCAAGGAACTTCTTCTATGACAAAAGAAGCATAGCAATGGGCCTATGCTAACAGAATCTATTAGTCTTGCTACAGACCACATCGCTACAAACGTTAAATAGGGGTTTTATACACTGGCTAGGAAAGTTGGGTTCTGCTACTCTCAGGGCTAGAGAAGACTGTGTGTGGAGGCTATAGTCTTCTAGGGGTGTGTCTTAGCACTCTGATGTGCAGAATTTGTGGAAAACTCTATCAACTCATTACAATCAAGACCTTTGGAATTCACTCCCTTTCAGGAATGAAGGCTTGGGTCATCCTACCAGTAAAGAGCCTGTACTAGCTGAGTTGCTAGCTTAAGATGAATGTAACAAAAAATAGACAGTGGAAGAAGTTGTAAATATCAGTGATGGCCTCATAACAATTATAGAAGTGTGACTTCTATGAATATCATCTACCTTTGCTGATAATGTATATATGTATTGCTAATGTTAACTCATCTTTCTTCCCTTTCCTCTTTTCCCCAACTATTTTACTCAAGTACCATTGTTGGTGCTTAAGTTTATAACTTCATCTTTAGTTTAAAGAATATGCAGATAGATACACATATGACTATTACAAGAAATCTTCTCTTTGGGGGAGAAGGTAATACAGACTTCATTTGTATGAAGGATAATTGCATCTCATTAAGTAAAGCACAAAGTTCTGATGGTTGGTTAGAAGCATGGATATGGATGCTGATTAGCCAAGGGGAGAGACCGTACTGGTTATTTCCCTATTCTCTCTGAGCTCCAAATCCTGCTGTACTTTCTAATACTAGGCCTGGATTTGCACACTGCATTCCCCTAACTAGCTTGCCAGCTGGCATGCTATTAGGTTCTGCTACAGGGAGGCACCAGAGGGACTAGAAGGTGGGAAGCGGAGAGAAGGGAAATCCCTCCTGTTTCTAGTCCCTCTTGGCAATGCCTCAGCAGCCACAGATGACTGGTTCAGCCTCCAGCTTCTCCAAGCTCACAGCACCTGCCTTTCCATGCCCCTGCAGAGGTACCTGCAGCAGTGAGGCTGGCACTCTCAGGAGCTGAATACTAAGCATGCCAGGCTTCCTCACCACAGAGCCAGGCCCCTCCACGGTCTGTACCCACCACCAGACCATGCCCTTTCTTCAGAGGTTCAAGTACCCCCTAGGCCACACTCCTTCTTCAGAGGCCCAGCATCCCCTGAACATGCTCCTCCTCAGGATTCTGAACACCAATGGTGAGGGATCCCAGGTTCTGTAACCTACCTCTTCCTTCTTGTTCGTAGTCGTAGATAGTAACTGATTCCCATAGTCATTTACATCACAGTTACCTCAGCATCCCTCCCAATGTTGTGTAATTAATTACCTCTGTTAAATCCCCTTTGTTTTAAATATCAAGTTTATTGGGATTTTGGTTTTTGGGTATTTTTTCCTAACTGGCCCCTGCTTGATACAGAGAGGAGCAGGTATGGAGGGAAAACTGATTAGCACCAGCGTTCATGCATTGTTACTCCCTTCAGCCATCCATTCACTCTTGCACTCATTCCATATTTCCTGAATACGTATTTCTTGGGCACACTACTAGCTTTGGGACATGAAGGTGAACCAGGCATGGTTCATGCCAGCCACCAGAGAACTTACTCAGAGTCTAGGGGAGGAAACAGGGAATGAAACCAGCAGCAGTAGCAAGAGATTATAATGGTGGAAGAGGAGCACTGACCTCAGTAGAGGATTGAACAAGGATCAGCGAACGCTTCCAGAAGCAGCAGCGTCTGCACAGCAACCCAACATGTGAAGGGAGAAAATGTTACAGGCAGAGCGAAAAAAAGGTGTCAAAAATAAAATGTTTGAGAGAATCTGGCAGGTTGAGTACTCCAATATGGACGGAGCTCAGATGGCAGAGCTTGAGTGGATGGAGAGGAAGAGAAAGAGCCCTGGGCCTGGCAGGAAGCCGGATGTGAGCCTGGTGGCTCTTGTGAGCCACAGCATCTTTCCCTCTCTCATCCCCACTCTCGTTCCATTCAGTGTTCAATACTGGGCACAAATCGCTCGCTTACCTGTGGAAAAGGAATGGAGTATGGCGAGTGTCCCTCACTCAGCTCTGCAGCCTCCATCCAAAAGCCCCAATGACAACTCTTCCCAAGTCAATCATGTCACCTCCAGGTTGCCTGGATTCCCCCCAATTGGGCTCTCCACTCCAATTTCCTTCTAGATCTCTCTCTCTCCTGTCTTTCCTGGGTTCCCTCCTTCCCAGTCTCTCCCCCTTCCTAATGCAGAGCAATGTTGCTCTCTCTCAGCTCTTCCAAACCTGCCTCATCAACCCATTCAATCTGCTCACCTGGTTCCCAGGACCACTTCAACTTCCTTAGCAGGCATCAGATTACATGTGGCGGTGAGTATTTTCTTGTCACAGAATGAATACAGTGGATAATCTGAGAATGTGTTTGAAGTGTGTGTGAAATGGCTGCCTCTGCTTTCTAGGGCCATGGAGAGGTTGGAGATGGAAGGAAATGCTCTTAATGACCTGGCAAGTATTCTCAATCCCAGGAAGAGTGTGAACCCATCTAATTATTATTTAGTAAAATATTTTTGTAAATAAAATACAGCCTAAGTATCTTAAATGATTTTTAAATCCATTTCAAATGCAGCCTTTGAAGTTGGATTCTTTGACTTACGTGAAGGATGTAATGCACATATAATTAAAATTTTGTTAATGGGATTTTACCTCCCACTGGTTGCCATATTTATGCTGTGTGTATATTCCCACACCAACCACTCTGGCACCAATATTTGGGTATTGTCATACTTTCAAAATGTACAGCGATCATACTATCACTTGAAATCTAGAGCAAACGCAGAACTACACAGCCACCTGTCAATGTTACAAAGAGAATCACTAAAATAAAATGCAAAATTATGCGTGCAAAAATAAATCTCTCTGTCTCTCTCACATGATCTCACTCTTAGTTTTCCTCTCAGCATACACTCTGTATAATTGTGTGATGGATTGATGAGTATGTTTTTGTATTTTCCAACTTTTCTGGAATGCAAATGTATTCCTTTTATAATTACATAGTAGAGCCTTTATATGAGCTACTCAAATATATGGGGATATCTGGCAAACCAATGGGGTCAGTCTTCCTAATATGTACATAGACAAGGAATTGAGGAGACTTCTCAGAGCCAACAATGACAGTTCTGACCCAGTAAACATGCATCGGTCATCAGAAGGGAGAAATGATCCTGAGCACATCCTGACATGGGTCTCTTGGATATGTCTCTCCACTTTGGTTTCATGTCTGAGTTCTCTGAAGAAAGAGTGGCTAAGATGAAAGCCAGCATCTCTGTATCACTACATATTCTTTATAACATCAAGGCACAGTAGCTCAGCCTCAGGACTCCTCTAACTAGGTATAACACAAGGACAAACATTCCTCTCCCTTTCACAACAGAACTGCTTTGGCACCTGAAAGAATCTGGTGGGAGATTGTGGTGCTCAGCAAAGGATATTGACTCTCAAAATCACAGGAATACTCACCTGCAAAGAGGAGTGATTCTCTGCAGAAGCAGCAGTATTGCAAGGTGGTTCTTTTTTTTTTTTTTTTTTTTTACTTTTTTCTTGTTTTCTTGTATTATATTATATTTTTATTTCAATAAATTTAGGGGGTATAAGTGGTTTTTTGTTACATGGATGAATTGTATAGTTGTGAAGTCTGGGCTCTTAGTGTGTCCATCACCTGAATAGTGTACATTGTACCCATTAGGTAAATTTTCACCCCTCTGCCCTCTCATGCCCTCCCCCTTCTGAGTCTCCAATGTCTATCATGTCACTCTGTATGACCATATATATCCATAGCTTAGCTCCCACTTATAAGTGGGAATGTGTGGTATTTGGTTTTCTGTTCCTAACTTACTTCACATAGGATAATGGCCTCCAGTTCCATCCAAGTTGCTGCAAAAGACATTATTTCATTCTTTTTTATGGCTGAGTAGTACTCCATGGTGTGTTTATGTGTTTGTGTGTATGCATATATATATAATCACATTTTCATTATCCACTCATCAGTTGATGGGCACTTAAGTTGATTCCTTATCTTTGCAATTGTGAATTGTGTTGCAGTAAACATACAAGTGCAGGTATCTTTTTGATATAATGACTTCTTTTCTGCTGGGTAGACACCCAGTAGTGGGATTGCTGGATCAAACAGTAGACCTACTTTTAGTTCTTTGAGAACTTTCCATGCTGTTTTCCATAGAGGTTGTACTAATTTACATTCCCACCAACAGTGTATAAGCATGCTCTTTTCACTTCATCCACACCAACCTGCAGAAGAGGCAAGAGTGTCCACTGGACAAGGGAGGTGCCAGGTGGACCCCATGGTATTGTCCAAAAGGAATGCCAGGCACAATGACTTCCTGACAGACACAGTAAGCCCCCTGGAGGCAGATAGTGCCGGAAGATGAATAAAATCCCCAAGCCACCTGGGTATATGTGAAACATTCCCTGGGGACTCCCAGGAAAAACCAGAGAAGGAATTTTCAGGAGGCTGGAGCAAGAGTTAGAGAAATCCAGAAAAGGTGAGGGAAGTATTGATACACCTCGTGGTGTTTCACACAGGGTAGGCAATCGAGCTTTTTCTTTTAGAAGGGTAAGTTTAAATGCCAGTAGAGCAGCTATAGAATAGGATAGAAACAAGAGACTCACACTTATAAATGTATCCTGCAAATAAAGTTACAATCTGTCTTGAGCAAATTATCTGCTGGTCCTTGCTCTGTCCTCTCTGGCAAGTGACTTGTCACTCTGTTGTGGTGACTTATCAAACTCTGTTTTATGGATTCCTGAGATTCCACTGGAGGTGCCTCGGAGGGAAAGTGGGGGTCTGGGAGGGGGCTCCAGTGTGGTTCCATAAAAGAGTTTGCTTGGGGGAAATAAAAGATTTTCTCAAAACAAAGCCACTGCTGTACGGCAATATAATACAAGATGACTCATTCTTCAAAACAATAACTCTTAAAATACTTGAAGACAGCTGTCATATCTCTGCTTAGTCTTTTCTCCCAAGGCTAAACACCTCAGACATCTGTTCCTCAGATAAGGTGTCTTCGGGTACTTCATCGTGCCATTTTCTTTCTTCCACTGCCCTCTGGTTAATCTCTGTCTTTTTGAATATGTGTGTGGCTGAATCAAAATTCATAGACTTTGACTCAGATATTTTTTAAAAAGTCTTTACTGTCTATAATTAATTTTATCTTGCTCTTAAGCCCCTTTCATGATAAGTGAAAAAAATTAAACTTTGCAGATAAATCCATTTCTTCCAATTTAAAAGCTAGACTGTTCTGCTACAACACGTTTCCGTAACACCAATTACTTGTATGTGATTGGTTACTAGAAAGATGGCGTCACTATAATGCGGAAGTTGCTTTGGTTCTACATGATTTCTGCCTGGCAAGGGAAGCAGAATTAGTGGGAACAGAATTATAACCATCAGCAAGAAAGGAAAATACCCTCAGCGTGACAATTGCACAGGCAGGAGAAACCTTTTAATTTGCATTTGAAGAAAATTAAAAATGAGTACCTACTAAAGAATTGGTTTTTGGTTTTTTGGGTTTTTTCAGTGAGCATATTCCCCAAGCTCAGAACCCCCATTCCACCTGCCTTGTCTCAGCACAGCAAGCCCATGTTTTTGCACTGTTGTTTCTGGGAATTCTTATTCCCTGAAGCCACTGATTTGCCTGCCTGCCCAGACAGTCCCTGTTATCCCAGAGACACACACAAATGTTTTGTTAGCCCTCTGGTTACCCACATAGAGTTTGGAGTGATTTGCCCCTAAACTTATTTTGCTACAAACCTTGCTACTCTTCCTGAGCAATTTTATAGATTGCGAGGTTTTCCCACATGGAGTTCTAACAGAAAAGCCTGTAGTCTCATTCAGGTCAATATTCAATCAATTTGAAGTTTAAACTCTTCATAAGGATATTTCTCCCCTCTTGAAGTAATTTCCAACCTTCCCAAAACAGTTTGTAAGTTCAGAGGCAGCTTCTGCATCCTTATGGCAGTGGTGATGAAAAAGGGCCTCTGATCTCATTCAGTTCTCTGAGCTGTCCCTGTCCTCTGTCGAGACGTCCCATCCCATATGGTTTCTGATCCTGGCTCTGGGATGCTTGTGCTTCCTGGTGTCTCTAGGCATCGTATGAGCACCTACTGCTGAAAACTGTGATCGTTCCTATAGCCTTCAGCTGCGAAGTCCCGGCAGTGCGCTCTCCCCTCCACCTGACCCCACACCTTGCCTGGTCCACGGGCTTCCCAGCCCTTCTCCCTGCTTCAGTGAGAGAGGCAGGACTCTCCTGTGCAGGACGGAGGGGATCGGGGCACTAACCCAGCCCATCAGTCTAGGCACCTCCACCCACCAGCACTGCCCCGCTGCTCCACGCTGTGTAAAGGAGAGAATGGCAGGGATTCTGTTATGTCTTATCCTCCACCTACCAAGATCTGGCTTTTCTGATCTGTATAGCTCTGCATATAGATCTGTACAGATCTGCATATAGATCTGTATAGCTCTGCACACAGACTGCCATGATTGATGCCTGACATGTAACGGGAAACATTTGAAAATTTGAAATCCCTTTTGTGTCTCAACATGGCCCAGGTTTCAAGATTATTATCTCTCTGTAATTTCAAGACAAGTCAACTTTGAATCTCAAACATTGAAAAATATTTTTTCCCATTGTTCTAGGCTGTTATTTTCCCTTCAACTGAAGCAACGATGGTCAGTGATTTGGGGCAGAGGAGCTGTGGGACAACAAGGAACTCGGGAGTGTCAGGAATCAAGATACTTTGGTTTAATATTTTTAAAACTTTCATCAAGGTTTCATATGATGTCCAGAGCTAAACGCATAGGTCTGACCAGCAGAGAGTTCCGTGGAACTAGAACTGGGAATGAGCTGACCTCTGCAAAGGACGTTCCATTTTTATTAATAACCTTATCATGTTTCTGAGTCATGTAACTGAGTTGAAGCGCTGTTGGGAGAGGGCAGATGTGGTCCGCCCTTGGTTCCCCAAGGTCACGCACTGGTAGTTTCTGAGCCAGGGATGCTGCTGGGATATCCCCATCTGCTGTTTTCAGTGTGATGAGGCTTGTCCGCCTCTGCTCCAGCTGTGGCTCTAGTACTGTTGCTAATGCTTCTATTTATCTATCACCTTATGCCTCTGAGTTTCTTTGCTCACAGGAGTTCCCTGCAGCTGCTAAGCACAGGAAAGAAATGATGTAGCCCTCCCTGACAGATGGCTGGGCCCCAAGCCTCCCCACGCTGGACACCTCGGCCAAGGAGCACCTGCTTCTGTCATTAGGAAGGCCGAAGTCACCCCACCACCCTGCTCTGCCCCACAGAGCACCTTCTAGTGCCTTGGCCCTCTCCATTCCTTTGTGACCTGATAAAATACTCCTGCTACTTTTTTCTTCGTAGTCAATTGATAAACATCTGGAAAAGGGCTTCAACCTCCAGAGAGGGCTACATCAAATGGCAAACCTACTAAAATTCTCTGCCCTGTGTACAAATTCCACAATTTCTACCACATCTACAGAGTCCCATGTACTGATGGTAAACATGGAGCAGCTAAAGAAAAAGGGTGGGAAAGACGGGGTGAAGCTTTGTCCAAGCCTCTAAGCAAGCCTGGAGCCACTGTATTCCACTCTTGGTAAATCACCTCCCCATCGTCAGTTCTCCACACTGCGGCCAGATGGTCATTTGAAAGTGTACATCCTGTCGCGTACAACTCCTCTCCTCGATGCAGCTTTAAAAAGCATGTGATCCCTGAGTGCAAAGCCTCTTTAAGTTTCTTCAACAATATAAAATTTACTTCTCTGAATTATGACTTTATAGGACAGGGGTTGATCTTGCAGTAATAGAGAAAATGTGAGAACATTTACTTACAGTTGCCCTGTCCATACCAGACCATTCTGTGACATTATGGGGTGAAATTTCAGACTCAGTGGAAGAAGAGTTGGAAGTTCACGTTAAAGGCAAAAGAGAGAGATGGTTGCTTCTACAAAACGTGAGGGGCTCTGACTGATTTTCCCTGATAGCCTTTTTCTCTGACCTTAAATATGGAGGTTTAGGGACATCTCAATGTCCCCAAATATGGGCCTGACATTTACACCTCAGTGTCCTCTGGGGCTAAACTGTGTTTTTAATAATGTTGTAAAAGCTAATTAATAGCTTGCATTGTCTTAATTTTAGCAGGTGATTTAATTTCCAATGAAATAACTGCCCATTTTTTGGTTAGTCTTGATTTCTTTGGATCCAATATCACAGTAAGGAAAGGAGAGGCGTCATACTTGCTCACCCACCTTTTAACTCTCTTTCTCCATGTCCCCTTGAAATGAGAGGGAAAAAACTGTATAAAAGAATTCATTACTTAGTGACAAAATGAAACCAAAATAGGATTTTCCCTCAGAACTGAACTCTTCAAGCCCAAGAAATGAACTCTTGCAGCCCAAGAACTGAGCTCTAACAAAAGTGTGTTGTCTGCCTAAAGAGGAAGTAAGGGTGCTTGGCAAAGGTGCTGGATCCTGAGACAGACGCTGAGTTTAAGGTAAACATAGACTTCCAGGAGAGAGACAATAATGAAAACTAATGGAACAGCAATGAAAAAGGAAAGGCAATTTGACGGTGAAGTAGACTAACACGCTCCCTCCCCAGAGTCAAGTTGCCCTAGTCAGGGGCCCCACAGGGAAACCTACTGTGCTCACCTGCACCCGCGGCTACCCAGACTCTATATTCAGCCTCTTCCAAAGAGAGGTCTTCTGGGGGCAAAGCCACCCACGCCAGCTACCCACACCAACCCTAGTTCTCCACTCGTGAGCATGAATGACAATGAAAGGACATCTGACACCCAAGGAAACCCAAAATAAGAGGAGAACAAAGACCAGGATGAACAGCAACAACAGTAAACAACTAATCCTAGGGCCATGGAGGAAACAGACTTTAAAAATAGTTAATTAGTATCCCCCCAAAATATCCAAGAAGGTAGTGCATCATTAACACAAGGACAAGCTGCCACAAAAAAGGAACAATCCAAGAACAAGAAAGATTAGAATGGTGATGGCCAACTTAAAATAATGTAATGAATAGGCCAGACGATAAGATAAAAACAGTCACACATGGGGCTGGAGATATACAAAACAGAGTTGAAAAAATACTCCAGACTGGAGAATAGAAAACATGAGAGGAAAAAAAGTCAAGGGTGATAAACTTGTAAAGTTCAACGTTTAGTTGGTAAGTCCCATAAAAACAAAACAGACAATGGTATTGGAAAAATACAAACATATAAAAGAAAGAATAAAAGAAGATTTGCCTGAGTTAGAAAGTCCAAGATGTCAAGGTCCATACAACTAGCCGCTCCCTATTAAAATTTCACAGCAGAATAAAGTATAGATCTGAGAACCTTCCAAAATGAAAAAGAAAACAGGCTCAATGCAAAGGAAGAAGCCACAGGCAATACTACAAAATAAGGAGCAAAGTCCAAAGAGGAAAGTTTTCTTGAATTTTTCATATACAGCCAAATTATGAACCAAGTGTGAGGATTTTTCAAAATGTTTTTGGTGCAGAATATCACAAAGTTTAAAACTCATGTTCTATATTTGAAAAAAGCATTCAGAGATGTATACCAACAAAAGTAAACATAAAAATCATCTCACAAATAAATGACATAGGATATGCAAAACCAGAGTAACAATGACACAGAAGTAGTGGAGGATGTAAAATGGAAACAAAAGAAATTTTGTAGATTGCTAAGTTTTAAAGAGTTTATTTCAAACAGTAAAAATCTAATTTGCTTGATTATTTTTCCATTCACCTGCATCTAATTGTTCCACTTAGTTCTGTAGTAAATAATAGTTATGTGATTATAATATTAAAAATGTTAATTATTTTTCTTATTTTAGAATCACAGAATTAGGCAGAATATAAAGGATGTAATTATAAGTACAGAATTGCAGAACAGAATGTAAATGTTACAAATAAAGTGCAATAATAAAAATCAGGAGATAAATGAGAAGCATAAGGTAAAAGGTAAGGTAGGTACACTGAATTCTCCATCTTTCATAGGAAAGACAAAATATAATGTATATAATTGATAAATCAAGAAATAGAGGCATAAGAATATTATTTCAACACACAAGGGACCCTCTGGGAGCACTGTAAACAAACACTGCCCACAAAGTTGCCTCTGGGACGCAAGTCTAGGGACGAGGACTGAAGAGATAAGGACATTTTACTTTCCATTTCATACACTCTTGTACTATTTAAATTGTTTATCATTTGCATGCATTAGTTCTATTATTTACTACAAAAATGTGGAGAAGGAAATGTTATGCATGAAAAGCATGCTCTTAATCCTGAGTGTATAGATTTTGGCCATTTAAACTGAAAAATAGGCAGGGCGTGGTGGCTCACGCCTGTAATCCTAGCACTCTGGGAGGCCGAGGCGGGCG
>JAQIFY010001256.1:0-14326 GCA_028533085.1 Varecia variegata | reverse complement strand
ACAAATGCTACACGATTCACCACTGTATAGATATGCTGAAGTAGATTATCCAAGCTTTGGAAGCTAAGAATATTGGAACCTAGTTTCAAACAGGAAACAGCTGTCTTAACCTTTATTCATGTAAATATGGAAAGTGCTTTGACAAAGATTGGATCTCCTTTTACCCATATAGCTAATCAAATAAAATGAATTGAAATGGGGAAACATAAAAAGATGTATCTCTATATACACTTATGTCTATATTTATGTATGTCTACCTACATCTTTAGAATGCAAAGAGGAATTAAAGATATGTGAGAGGCAATCTCATTATAGATTCCTTCTAGATTTGGGGGATTTTCTCCAATCCCAATCTTTACAACTGACTCACCTATAATTAACATGACAGAAAGTCTTTTAACCCAAATTTTACCTCAAATAAACTTTTACCTAAAATTTTACCTAAAGCCATTTTTCCTAAAATCAAAATTTTGTCCAAAAGAGTCTATGTGTTTTTAATAGAAATGACTCTTCTCTAATTTATGCTCTCAAATTTCATTGCTTTATATAATAAAGTACAAAAAGAATAAACAGCTTTAGAAACAAACATAACTGACCCCATCACTCATACAACTCAACTGGAAGGAGCCCAGTGGTATGGATTTGCTAGATATAGTGTAGCCACTAGCATTTGGTGGCTGTATTAGTTTTTTATTGCTGTGTAACAAATTACCACATATTTAGCAGATCACCATACACTTATTATGGATTCATAGGTCAGGAGTCCAGCACAGGTTAACTGGGTCTTCTACTCAGGACCATACAAAGCTGAAATCAAGAGACTGGCCAGCTACCTTCTCATCTGGAGTCTCCACAAGGGAAAGATCAGATTCCAAGCTCATTGGGTGCTGGCAGAATTCTACTTGTGGCTATAAGATTGAGTCCACTGTTTTCCTATTAGCTGTCGGCCAGGCACTGCTCTCAACTCCTAGAAGCCACACTCGACCCCTTGTCTCCTGGCTGCCTCCACAGACAATTCACAATATCACTCCTTGCTTCTTCAAACCAGCAGAAATCTCTCCTGTCAGGAAGGCCCACATCCCTTGCAAGGGCTCACCTGATTAGGTCAGGCCTACCCAGGGTAATCTTCATTTTGATTAACTAAAGTCAACTGCTATGGGGCCTCAATTACATCTACAAAACCGCTTCCCTGATATCATACATCATAACCTAGTTACTGGGGTGAAATTCATCATAGAAGTAGCCCCACCCATGTAGAAGGGGAAGGGGTTTTACAGTACACGTGTACCAGGGGCTCAGAATCTTGAGAGTCATCTCAATTCTGCCTACCACAGTGTCTGTGAACATGACTTAGTTTGATCGGCAAAGCTGTTAGAGACTGTTAATTAATCTAGCAAGTGGGATAATGAAGGTGGTTAAGAGAACTTGCATTCTAGTTATATTTAGATGGTATTGTTGATTTCTTATGGGGCACTGATAGCCATATAAATAACTATTCATAATAGCTATCTGGGACTCCAAAAAAACTCCCACAGAGATCATATTTTTATGTTGATATGTTATTTAAAAGATTGTGAAAAAGCTGAAGTCACCATTTAAAAGATGAAGTAAAATGACAATTTAGGCAAATATAAGTTGGCTAGTAAACATAGACATTAAAAGGAGTACTTTGTCTTCAATTATTTAGCTATTTATTATTTAATTATTTATATGTCTATTTACTATTACTTTTCCTTTGCATAGGAAAATTACAGAATGCTTTGAGCCAAGGCTAGAAACCTTTTAATGCCCTCCATACTGAGATCTCAAGAGTTATAATCACATTGATAGCCCCAGACAGACAATTGAATCCGAAGAATCTTCTTCAAAGGAAAGTAAATGACAGAGTCTCCAATTCAAGTAATAAGTTTGAAAAATCAACAGAATATATCTATCTCTATCTCTATCTCTCTATCTCTCTCTCTTTCTCTTTCCTCTTTCTCCCCTCCCTTTCTCTCTCTGATCTCATGATTCTCACTAGGTAAGGTAACTTTCATCCAAGTCTTCTTTGCCACCCCCAATCTATGACTTGTTTTGATGACCATAATTTTTTGTCCTACATGGACTTGCATTTATCTATAATTTATGGAGTGATCCTCCCAAATCTCTGGAGATAAATGAATCAAAGCACCTACAAATCTCAGACATAGTGGAAACCTATGAAGTGTGTGAGACAGAGAGCCCTGGCTTCAAATTTCAGCATCACTAATTTAATTGACCTTAAACAATTTAGTTAATGTTTCTGAATTTTGAAGCAAAGAAAATTAGACCTAACAATAATATATATTAAATGCCGATCAAATAATGAAATAATCAAACACAATGTATTGCTATTTTTCATCAATTAACTTTAATGGAGCTTGTTTCTTCATAAAAGTTCATCTTAAAGGAAACAGTTATTATTTTTTCCTATATTTTAAAATATCTACCAGAGTGTGTTTCATGGATCACTGGGCCCATAAGTCAGTTCTGGGGAAAAAAGAAAAACAAGAGTAAACGTAGGAGGAAACTCTATATACTCAACAGTGATCGAAGAGTCACAATGAACATTATCATAATAAAGACTCTATGTCTCATATAAAGGAAAATTTTTAATACTTTTCTAAAGCTTGCTGGAATCCCATGGGACAAGCTCATGGCAAAGTTGTTTTAAAACTTTAAAAACCTAAAGCCTAATAGAGAAAGATCACTCATGATCTTCTCACCAGAACTAAGAAGAGAGATATAATGACACCAGTGAGAAGGAAGAGTGTCACTACAGTGAAAAACAAAAGGAAGAAGTCGTTTTGATTTGATTGCATGGTAACAGACGATTATTTTTACTGCCATTCGGCAATACTAATACCACAAATGACACTAGAGTAATATATTATTGAAGAAAAATAAATTGTTATCACCATTATCTAAACTAGGTGATACCTTGCAACATGTTAGGGCCCAATCTTACTGGAGAAAATGTCTAGAGAACCTGGCACTGTGGAGTAAACAGGGGAGGGCCAAGTTGTCTACCTCCAGCAGTAAACTTAAGGAGAGAATCATAAAGACTTTTGACTGCATTACCATCATGCTTTAGAGAACAGTGAATCTTAATTGCTGATGAGAATTCTAGTAGAAAAAATAATAAAATAAAATAGCAGTTCCATGACAGAAAAGTAAGCCCAGTAAACACTTTCAGAGTGGTCAGAGGAGGTTAAAGGATAATATTAAGAAAAAAATAGAACTTTTTATGATGTCCAGAGCTGTCCCACAGGAAACACAAAAAATCAATGTGGCAGTCTTCAACTGCTTGAGATAAACATGACACATGAATGTAGAAACTTAGAACAGAAAGAACTGACTTAACTTATTCGAGATTAAATTTAATTACTAGCATTTTCCTTGTCATAACAGACCCCAGAAACAATGACTGGACACCCCTTCTCTCTTCAGCCACACTTTGGGCTTCTTGTTACCTGATGTAAGTAACGAGGTAAAATAAAAATAGCCATAAGTGGTAATCACCAGAGCGATCTTATAGAACTCCTTATCTCTCCAGAGCCACAGTTTGCCATCTGATAAAAGGGTATTAAAGATCTCTGTTACGAAGTCTGTAAACTCAACTGTACAAAACATGTGGCCTTATTAAAAGTATGACATACTTAGATGTTTGACTTAATCAGTCCTACCCACTGATTTGGTCTTCCTTAGAACATTGCTTACATTTTCAATCAAACCAATTCAAGATATATTGGGACAAGATATATTGGATAGATGATTGCCCGCAATAACATGGAATGCAGGTTTATTGTTCGAAGAAACTGAGCTTCAGACAGATGAAGTATCTTTCCCAAGTGGGTGGTTTGTCTAGTACATGATGACTTGAAGCTTAGGTCTTCTGATGATGTAGCTTATGTTCTTTCCACTGTACTACTGTGCCTAACTAGGGGTCACTCCTGATAGACACCAATATGCTCAGTGCAGTCTCTCGGGCAACATGTTACGGAAGAGATATGTTAGTATGTTAGTGCAGACCTGAAGGAAATGGAAATGAAACTGAGCCTGCAAGGATGGATGTGCCATAGACAAGAGGAAAGAAGATATTTCCTGAAATGGATAGACCTTTAACAGGGGAATGATTTAGAGATTATCTTCACAGGATATGTCTTGAAGAATAATCAAAACTCATGTTAGAGAATTAGGAGAATTAATAATAATGATAGCCTTTTTTAATGAGCCCTTACTCTATGTAAAGTGTCATACACGTATTATTTCATTTAATCATCTCAATAACCCTATGAGGGAGGAACTATATATTCTAATCTTACAAATAAGAAAGCTGAGACTCAGAGAGGCTCAAGATCATACTGGGAGAGACTTTTTAAAAACAAATACAAAACACTACTGTGTGCTTGAAGCTGTTGTAAGTTGTTTACAAATGCTAATTGAACCCTTGTAGCAAGGTTGTAAGGTAAGTATTATTATCTCCAATTTACAGAGACATTCCAAGCAGGTGGCAGAGCAGGAGCCCAGTGCCTGACCACTATGCTACGCTGCCTGGAAGTAGCGGAACTGGAATTCAGACTTGCCTCACTCTGGTCCCAGTGCAGATGCTCTGAAGAACTCAGATTTTTTTTCCTCAGCTTCAAATATTTTTATAACCAATGATATCTAGTCAAAGAAGTATGAAAGCAACTAATTTAGATGACGTGTGATTGAAACACTGGCAGGCAAACAACACAATATTTTTGTGACACTATGTGAAACAGAAATGAATTAAACAATCACAAATGGACTCCATCTAGTCTACCACTTTGGTCTTCGTGCCATAATAGTAGTGACAGTAATGATAAACCATTACTGTATGTTTAAAGTAGAACTCTCACCATTTTCCAGATAAGGAAACTGAGATAAAGGGAGAATAAGGAATTTGCCCATCCCATAGATTTAGGTTTGAACCTAGAAGGTGTGACTCCAAAACCCACATCCCTAATCTCTAATTTAGATCACAATGATCACAAGCCCCGTGGGCATTCAGACTGCTTATCTCTATGCATCAAAACCCTAAAAGCAGCCTGTGCCTCCTCTCATCCAAGTACTTTCCTGTAATTTTAATTTTTAATTAAACTTTCCTTTAATGAATGTTTTTTCCTGCAAATGATTCCCCGTGATTTTTTTTTAAATTCGAAGTACACAAAACACCTCAACCAGCAGGAAAAAAATAACGTTATTTATAATGTGAATGAAAGAGTGAGCATTTTCTGGTTTGGAATTGAACTTCCAGAAAACAATCATTAAGAAAGCAATGTATCGAAATTCAAGTATTGACTAGCACAGTATTACATCTTGTCTGGGTCCTAGCAGGATGTAGGATCATAGTCCTTTTGCAATGGGATATATTTTTTCAAGTGTTAGCCAGGCCGCTGGTATTAATTATTTATATATGCATTTTTTTCTAGTACAATTTTTCTGAGGCATTTAAAAAATTTTCTATGTCCAGATATTGACCAAAACTAATGCTGCTAAAGATTATAAGATTCTAAGAACAAAGAAAAAGTTACAATTAATTGAGCTTTGTTAAAAGTAAAGTGAAAATTCTCCATTTCTACTCAAGCAGCCTCTTTTTTGGGTTTGAATATATGCTGTTTTGAACATTCAGTAAATTCAACTTTCATTTTAGGTCTAACAATAGCCTTTGACACTGAACAAGGAACTTAACTAACTTCTTAAGTAAGTTTATTTTTTTTTAATATAAAAATAAAATAGCCCAACAGCACAAGACTGGATGAGCTGTCAATAGATAGGAATGAGTCACTCTTCTCCCTCGCTCCTGGGATGTAAACCCAGTAGATGACCCCAGTATCAACTGCTGCCCTGCAGTCAGGTTCCACCCCTGTCCTAGTGTGGAATGTGATACCTTAATATCTGAAAAAGTCGCCTCCTTCCACTAACATGTCTTCTTAATTGGTAATGTGTCTTACATGGCATAAATTATCAGGGCTTATCACGAGTTCCTAGCCTAGAAAGAAAAATTAACAAGTCTTTCATTTCGTTTCATCAAATTGCATCTTGATGGATCCAGGCAGTGTGGGTAAAGTAATTTTCATTATCTGATCACCAGAACATTTATTTTTATTAAAAACAAACAAATTGATAGTCCAGTGTGTCATATATTTCCAGAGCTGAGGTCCTGCGCACGTTGTGAGACCCTGTGCACGGCCGTGTGCACGATGCAGGCGGAGGCTGCATTCTATCAGCAAAGCAATCTCTCCTGCTCCGTTGCTGTGACTTGAAAGCATGGCCCTTGCGAAGCATTCTGACACCGTGAATTTGAAGTCTCTTTGTACTGTGACTGCCAGAAAGTTTAAAATGTTAAATAATCTCTCAAACTTGCCCTAGAAACTCAAGTTGGCTTATTAAAGTTTTTTCCCCCTGTTTGAAAAACTTCTTTGTTTCGCTAACGGCAGGTCTCCTGTGTTTTGTAATGTTGTTATTGAACAAGTTTAATGATTTGCTGAGGACCTCATCTGGAGGCATTACCAAGCAGCTCGAGATTAGAAACGTATGGTGGTGGAGGCTCTCCTAGAATAAATGAAAATATTTTATTCAGCTACCGAGAAGGGTCTCCAGAGATCAAATTAGAAGCTAGCTGTGAAGGGAGATGTTTAGGCATGCTCTAGAATTATTTATCAGCATTTTCTGCTTGTGTTGAGAAGAAGCAGACATTAAGTTTAAATTAAACAAAGGGGGGAAGAAAACAAGTTTTTTCAGTAATTTGACTGCTAATGATATTTCTGAATTATTCTCAGCTTAATAGTTTAAGTAATTTGCAATGATAATAATTGTTCCTGCTAAAGCTCCAATAACGTCGATTTTTTTTCCCTTTTTGCCAAGATTAACCCCCTTTAAAACCTTTAATGGACGTGTAATTGCAAATTTATTGTGGGCTTTGTTAATTTTTAAATTTGTTTTCTTCTTGACATTTCTTTTAATTTAATTTAATTTTATTACATTCATCAACAATTTGAGAAACTAACTTAAAAGTCCATTAAAAAGGAATAAATGTTCTTTATGTTGCACTTGTTTGTCTTTATTTATAATGAGGCTGAGCTTGTAGATAGAATAAAGGCAGCTTAATTATTACTTTCAACATTAACGCGCTTTTCTCATGTACTCATTCAAAATAAGTATGCTTTTAGGGTTTGTTTGGAAAGAAGTAAACTGTTAATATGGGGTTACAATTGTCCCTGAAATAATTAAATAAAAGACCAGACCATATCCCAAATTAATACACAAGTCTGTATTTTAAATAACATCTAGGTGGTAAAGTCATGCTAAAAGCCATTACACTTTGTTCTTAAAGGCGCACTGCATGTTATCACAAATAATTGGTAACTGAAAATACTTTTGTGTGAAATACAGCAGGTTAATAAACCAGAAACTAAAATTCTAAGTGTTATAGCTGCTTTTCATATTGACGAAATGTAAATATATAACTCGACATTTTGTCAGCCAGTAAATTATCTTTCTCTCGTCCTGAAGTAAGTCATGACATTAATCATGCACAGAGAAAAGACCAAAACTACTAAAACTTTCCTTGACACTCACTGTTTCACAGGTGAACTCCTTGGTGGAAACGATATTGTTCCTAGAGACTCAGGTTGTATATCTGAATATTCTTTGTTCATATTAACTATTTTTAAAAAGATTTGGTTATCTGTTCTCAAATAATTTCCATTAACTTATTCCATTGTGACTTAGAATTAAATTGCACCTTAAATTTTAAAAAGGAATGAAAAGGAAAAAAATGAGCTAAGGTGAACTGAGAACTCAGTAAAAATATAGTCCTTTCCTGACCAGAGGGTAAAAAAAAAAAAAAATCTTAGAAAAAAATTGAATATAAATACATACATATGCAAAAATTTCCTATTTGTGTGATTTGAGAAGACAGTTAATTTGCTATAATTTTTTTCTTACTCTGAAATGCCACAAATTTTAATGACTTTCAAACACTTTGCAGTAACATTCTCCTTCCTCTGTTAATACTCTGAGTGGTTGGGAATCAAATAATTACAAGATGAGGCATCAAAAAAATCAAGGCAATACAATGTTGTGAATTAGAGTGAGAAAAAGGACTCAGTTACTGATATAAAACAAGGGAACAATTCAAACAGACATCATTAGTAGAAATATAGCAAATGCCTTAATATTAATTTCTTTAAAAATATTCTTGATATTATTTACATTTATATCTGCTTGTGTTTTTTCCTAAATTGCTTAATTTTCTAAAATGTCAGATTTTTTTCTTAAGTTTTGCCTAGTAGTACAGAAGTCCCTCAGATTCCCCTGAAATACATATTTGTGATATATAACGTCTTTTTATAACTATGTAGTCGGTATGTTATCTTTTTCAAAAGTATAAACAGTTGTTTTCAGTATTCTCATGGATATTGACAACCACTTTCAAATATTTCCTACATTTTTCTTTCATAAGCTATTGTGTGGCTTTCTCCTTGTCTCTTTCCTTATCATGAATCCTGCTACCCCAATAAGGGTACAGAAATTCCAACAAGAGTACATTCTTATCATTCATGGCATATTTGATGAGTCATTATAAGTACCACCATTCACTGCCCTACATCAATCTTGTTCTAACTGCTTACCTAAGTCTTTCAGTAAATACTCAAGTTCTCCTGCAAAGCAAGTAATTAAAAATTTCTTTCTGGGGAATTATTTTTAGATAGTCCACATGGTATACTCAAAAAGAAAAGAACAAATTTGAAGTTTAAAACTTGACACCAACAAATACAAATATTAACACCACATTTGGATATAATTATTGAAACTGATCATCAGGATATCAAAAATGCCAAATTTTCCACAAGAAAGTTCTTTCAACATGACTCAGCCTTTTGGGGAGGAAATTAAAAAGAAAGAAAAAGATAACTTTTTCCATACTGTGATGCACTATCATTATGTCTAGAGATGGTTGCATATTGCAGTAGATTGTTAAATTCTACTAGAATAGGAACTTGTATCATTTCCTTTGGGTATATCCCACCCTGATACTTAGCATATTTCCTAGGGCATCATGAGCACACCATAAATCAAAGAACCTATAAATCAATTAAGGTAGACAGAGGCATTGTCGTTTTTGAAAATAGTACATAATATACATATTATATACATACATTATATATATTAACATAGATATGCACAGCACTTTGATGTTATTGAGAATATAATTTTTTCACATTATAAGAGGAAAAAGTGTGAGATAAAATATTTACTTCCAAAGAGATTGAGGATGAATAGTACTGGTGAAGGATAAACTTGAAAAGCCATTACAGATAACATCAGTGCTCTGAATAAAGGTTTTGGAGAGTTTACTGATTTTAACTATTGCATATATGTATTTATTTTAAATCCTTAGGAGGTGAGGTACTCTTCTACATGATAATCTTCCCAATACATATGTCAGCGTCCTAATATATGACCTGCCAATCCTCTCCTCTCCCCTCTCTAGTCTCTGATCCACATCTTCAACCAGCCTTTTTATTCCATCCATCACTTCTTGAAACTTTTCATCACACCTACCTGGTGAAAACCTTCCCTGTTCCAATCCAACTGTTCATTTCATCCATACATTTCATCATAATTTCCCCTCACCTGGGATGCTGAGGATTACAAGGCAAAAAATAACCACACAATGCATCTGATTCGTGCCATTCTGTGTTAAATTGTCTGCAGACTAATAGGGCTTCCTTTCATATTTTCTTACTTCAAATTAAATCTTCTCCACTTTCCTCAAACATTTTGACCCATTACCTCACCCCTTATTTTGACAAACGAATAGCTTCCTACGCTAGAGAAATCGGTCCTAAGGAATGTTCTCTGCATCTCATCACCAAACTGCGAACCTTTTCTTCTTCCTTCCCTCCTATTGCAAATGGTAATGTGTCTTCCCTTAAGTGGAAAGCTAATCCCTCCGCCCTTGCTCCAGATCTCCACCCTTCCAGCCTGCTCAGAAAACCCTCCTCTCCCATTCTATTGGCTTCTATCCTTTAGCATTTAAGTTCACTGAGGACTCTTTCACCTTCAAAAAATATATAAGCAAACCAACAAACGAAAATCTTTCTCCAGCTCAAGTTCCCCCGCTAGAATTTGACTTCTCTCCTGTAAATATCTTCACGTAGTTCTCTTGTACACACTGTCCATTTTCTCCCCTTCTATTCACACCTCCAGGTGCTGCAACACTCACAACATTCCACAGAAAACAGTCTTTCACCAAAATCACCAATGGCTGGTTTGTGGACACTTGTCAGTCCTCATCTAATGTCACTCTTCTGCACTTGTCTTTCTGATACTGTATTTCAGAGGTTGGCAAACTGCAGCCCATAGGCCAAATCTAATCCACCTCCTGTTTTTGTAAATAAAGTTTTGTTGGTAAACAGACACACTCATTTGTTTATGTATCATCTATGGCTGTTTTCGAGTCTATGGCAGAATTTTGTAGTTGGGACAGAGACCATATGAACTTCAAAGCCTAAAATATTTACTATCTTGCCTTTTGCAGAAAAAATTTGTCAGTCCTTGTTATATGTCATGACACCTTTTTAAAAAATCACCTTTTTATCTACTGCACTTACCAGATTTTTAAAATGTTCGTGTTTATCCAGGTTACATGCTCAGTCCTTTGCTTTTCTTGCTCCACACTGTCCCTCTGAAGGTCCTCATGTGTATGTGTGGGATCTCCACATACTAGCTGGTCTCTATGTTGATAACACCCAAGTGTATTTATCCAGACCAAACATCTCTTCTGAGCTTCTGCTAGGGTCATTTTTCTTAACTATCTTCTAGACTTCTAAAATTCAACAAACCCGAAATTTAATGGACCGTCTCACCCACTCTCCAGCCTGCTCTTCCTTTCTCTTCTGTCTCACTGACTGGCCCCACTCAGTTACTTGGTCCATAAACCAAGTTTTTATACTGACTCCCTCTTTCCTTTCACGTCTAATATGTTTCTAGCTATCAGCATACTCCAGGTCATTCACTCTCTCGAACTTGGATGACTTCAAAAGCCAACGAGTGTTCTCTCTGTCCAATCTTGTTCATCTTGGCAGTGTTCATGACTCATAATTCACTCTCTTTTCTTCCCACTCCTACCCACATCCCCCTACATACACACACACACACACACACACACACACATACACTCTTTCTCTCTCTCACACACACACCCACTCACTTTTGTTGGCTGACTTGCGATATAGGCTTCTGTTTTCACCTGAAAGATTTGACTGTTCCCACAAATCCCTTACTCCTTTTAATGTTCCCCACCTTCTCCATGCTTCCCCTTGTTGTAGTATTTGTCCTAATTCATTCTCTTTAGTATACAGAACTTTATAACAGATACAGATTATATCTACCTTCCCCAACATGGTATATTCAGCACATTGGGCAATATTTGGTCAAAAATAAGTATATGATGATCTTAATTGAATGAATGAATTTTAAGGTTCTATCAGTTTGGAGGATCGTTCATATCTATGATGCTTTCTGAAAAAGCCAATAGAATTTAAAATAATTTAATATCATTCATAAACTTTATTTCAATTCTTGCCTTTAATTCTTAAAATAGATAAACCTGTGTGTCATCTGGTGCCACTACCAAAATAACCAGTTTTGAATATAAGCAATGCTGGTCTCTGTCTCTTACAGAAGAAATACCTTTGCCATGGGTCCTCTTCTCTTTGTAAGTCATTGTGTGGGGGGGATTGGCTAGAGAATGTGATGCTTTGGCCAAAAAAAAGTGTGAGCAACCATGCATGTGAAGGCAATAAATCTGCATTTTCCAAAAGCAGCATGTATATATGTATAATCACTATGTTTTCCATTTTTAAATACCATTGTCTTTAATTAATATATGTTTGATAAATAAAACATGTCTTTTTACAAACTGCATAAGTGTAATTAATTGACCAATTATCTTACAGTACAACCTAAAGTCATGAGAAACATTTAATAAAAAATAATTTACTAATCAAGTAGAATTAAAAGTATTAATGTGTTTCTCCCTCACATAGGAAACATAGATTGTCACATTATCACTTGTCTGTTGGATGCATTTTATTAAAGCAGAAAGAATTCTAAGCCACAAGACCTTTTTATTCTTCACTGGAAAAATGTAATCCATTTCAAGTTAGAGAAACATAAGACAAAAGCATCTTCGTTTTTCCAATTTTTATAGTTTATTCAATTTTTATGGCTAAATTTAAAGCTTGGAGAAAGAAGGACATGTAATAAAAATTGGGGCAGACTCCTAACAGTAACCAAGTGAACAGATCTCTTGTATAGCTTCTTATTGATAATGAATTCTCCATTTACTAAGGGAGACAGAGTGAAGCGTTTCTTGGCAAATGATATTCTCCTCTGTGCTGCTGCCAAACGAAATACTTGAACAAGTGCAATTCTACATCCTACGCTTGATGAGTCTAATATCACTATATTTGGAAGGAAACATTGCTTAAAAGTTGGTAACATAAATGTTTTTGTTTTTAACAGGTCTCAAGTGTTGCTCTTCTCCGTTGTTTCTTACAAATATTAGGCATCAGTTTCTTATAGGAAGAATCTGAAAGAGAATCATTTATGATTTCTACATAAAGTCATTGTCCATGAGCAACCAGATTAGAGGTATTTACTATTTATCATTATGATTTTAACTCATGGAAGGCATCTCAAGAAATGTTGTGTATCCTAATGACAGAAAGAGAAACAAAAATTCATCGTATTAATCTCACGTTACTGTAAGCAGAGTAACAAGGCGTTTACTTGAAGAATCCAAACTCAGTGGGTGTGCCAAGAGATAGCTTCAAAGCAATGATGTCCATATATTGACAACACTCAAACTGTTGCCAGTCTGACTTTTCTTGTACACTGATTTTTATCACACCAGTCTTCGCTTCAGGGAGCAGCATCTCTTCCTCATCCTGGTTATAGAAAAACAAATTTCTTCTGCTTGGTTCTCAGAGCTCCTATGATCCTACCTAATATAGCTCTTTCTGCAGCCCCATGGATTTCTTCAGTATCCCAAGACTACATCATCCATTTTTGGCAGAAGAGGCCAATGTGAAAGGGAGATAAAAAAGAAAGTAAATATGGTACCTAACAATAATTGGAAAAACATGCACTTAGGAAAAAGAGAAATTTGAGCTTAATCCCAGCTCAACCATTTAGTAGGATTGACTCATTCTAAAGAAAACACTGTAACTCTGAAGATAATAATACTTAACCAAGGCAGACATTATTTCTAAGTAAGCATCCTTCCCGACCCCTTTACCTGTCTTTACAATAGGATGCTAGAAATGCTAAACATGCTTTCCCAGATGCCCTTGTAGCAAGGGAAGGCTGTGCAAACAGATCCAACAAATACAATATAAATAGAAATCTGCTTGGCAGTTCATGGGAAAGCCTTTGTTTTCCTTATCATAGAGATTGATGTCACTGGCCTTCCCTGCTTCTCTTTATTCGTGCCTTGACCATGGATGCAATATACCTGGAGCAGAAGCAGTTGTATTTGGACCATGAGATCACAAGACAGTATGTTAAGCATGGAGGCAAAATAGAAAAACAGAGACAGCGTTTATTATATTACTGAACTGCTGCAATAGCACTGACCTGCTTACCTCCAGACTTTAAGATATGTGAAAAAATAATAACCACTTTTTGCTTAATTGCCACAATTTAAAGTCTGTTATTTGTAGCCAAAGCATTCCCAACTGACATACTAACACAAATATTCTCTATTCACGGCAACTTATTGTCTTAGTAATTTTTTCATAGCACCTCCAGGCCAAAATAAATATCTAATACATTCCATTCTATTAACTAGTGAAGTCCAAAACTGAATATTTACTTAGATTCTAACAAGTTTGTGCCCATTGGGCATAGCACAGGTTTTCAAATCTTGGACTCAAATTGGACACTGCCATCATCATTTCCTGTCTACATAGATTTTTGTGTGGCATTTTATTTTTATTATAGTAACTGCTAAAAGTCAAGCTTCACAAAGATATGATGTCATTGAAAGATATGATGTCATCATAGCATTCAAATGGGCACGCTTGAAGTTCTGACTTGGGGGGAACGGGGGTGGGGGCGGGGATGGGTGTATACCTACAGGAGGAGTGCGATGTGCACTGTCTGGGGAATGGACACGCTTGAGGCTCGGACTCGGGGGATTGGGAGGGACATGGGCAATATATCTATGCAGAACTTTTGTACCCCCATAATAAGCTGAAATAAAAAAAAA
>JAQIFY010001255.1:0-14326 GCA_028533085.1 Varecia variegata | reverse complement strand
TGCACTTCAATATGCCTTACAAAGCACTATCATCTGTAGCTGGATCCTCAAACAATTATGTAAGAAAGCTAAAAGGCAGAAGTTAGGATTCCCATTTTAAGATGAGACTCAAATTAAGTGATGCGACTTTCCTGGGCAGGGAGAGGGGGTGGTAAATGCATACAGCAAATGTCAGCTAAGGGAGCTGAATCCAGGTGTGCCACACCAGACTTTCTATGCAAATGCTGCTTTGATATGGTCTCGTTCTGTTACAAGACTTCATGGCCTTGAAGTTCTGGTTTATTATTTGCTTATATCCATGTAATACAGAGCTAGTCAGTATTTTCAACACTAGGCTTCAGAATGTTTAGCTCTGAGCTTTTGCCTAGTATTGTATTAAGATTTAGTTAGACTTAAACCTGAAAGTTGACTTTCCCTTCAGAATACACAAAAAGACAATTCTATTAAAGTTACTATAATCATCATTATTCCATACGGGCTGTTCTACCAAGGCTTTTCATACTCTGTTTATATTCAATGATCATCACTTTTTGAAGCTCTTTACCTTTGTAGACCCGCACTTCAGAGCTGAGGTTTTAGAAGGCACCTATCCTTACTGGTATACCACCAATGGCACAGAGCTGAGGCTTTGAAAGGACCCTCGGGGTATAAAATGAGTGAGTGAAATTGTTTTGTCTGCAAACTAATTAAATGAAGTTGGCATCTCAAGAGGGAGACTGCCAGCATCTTTCCCAGACTGTTGATGGCAGCTGTCTGACATGAGCATGACTGCCATGTGATTTGGTTTCATCAAACCAACCCTGCTAATACAACAAGCCGATATCTTGTCACCTAACTAGCCCTATGCATTAAGCAACATTAAATCAAGAGTCTGTCTTTCTCATTCCACTGGCATGTCTCACTTTAAGGCATAGGGAGCAAAAGTGATTCTCCAAAATTGACTGACAACACTGTGCAGGAATATAGAAACCACACACGATGAACCATGTTCTCTTAATATATAAATATATGTGACATATATTTATTTATATATAATATATAATGTGCCTTATATCCCTTTTCATGACTGCAGCCAGTCAATCATCATTTACCATGCACCTACTGTGTACAAAGTACTAAACTAGGCATTATGAAGAAGGATGTTCTGAATCAGACCCATTCTCTGCACTCAATAAATTTTTGGAATCTCACAGGAGGTAAGAGCACACAAATAGATATCACAGAAGGAAGATGGGATGAGAGCCACAGGCAGAGTGCAAAGGAGTTTAGAGAACTTAAAAAAAAATCACTCCAATTTGTTCTATCTGGCAAATTGTCTCTTCCACGTATACTCCTTGGTTTTAAACAATTCTGTTAAAAACTAACATCCCACACGCTCACTCTGTATCCTATGTGGGTTCTTCCTGAGTTAATTATTATCAGAAAATGAAGGTCTCTTTTTGCCTTTTTCATTCTTCCTCTTGGCTTTAAGGAGAAAGACATTAGTTCTGCTTATTAAGTTATTTTTAAATATTATGTTTTATTTTCTGCTAATGGAAGTCTTGGCATCCATATAGTTAAAATTTCATAGGAGACTAAAAAAAAGATGGGGAGGTTGTTGTCCAATTGTCTGGACACAAGCTCATGACTTCTGACTTAGGACCATTTCTTATGAAGGGCAATGGAGAAGAGACAACATTTGACAGCAAAACGTGCAGCCCATTACTGAGAGTTTTAAAGGTCACACTGCAAGTGACCTGCTTTTATATGTGAATTTCACAATGACTAAAGAACAAATGTTCTGAACAGATTAGCTGGATAAAATGACTATTATAAACTCACCATTTATGTATGTCAGGACAAATGGAGCACTGTAATAGCATTTTTTTCCTGAATTTCTTTGAGGTATGACAGAGAAAATTAATTTGAGACTAGAGAATAGGAAGGGAGAGTTATAAATTTGGAATTTGACAAATAAGGCATGCTTATACAATGTGCCAAGTCTGAAATAAAAAATGAACGTGTTAGAAAATCCCAAGTCCTTGTGAAAAAGTCTCATCTCTTAAAAATGTTTTGCCAGTAAGGCCTTTATCTATTTTTTGTTGTTCCTGTTTTTATTGTGTTTCCAAATTCTTAAGCCATGATTAGTTCATCAGGGAAAAAATATATAAAAAGTGGGTGTAATTTTTTGAGCTATTTACATGCTTGAATATAAACACTTAAAGCCCTGCAGTTACAGGGGAAAAATTTAAGAAACCTACTAAAATTAAACAATTGCATTTATGCATATATTTACATATATATGATATGCATATAGTACAATTATAAATTTATGGTGTTGATTTTTCATATGCATATATACACATCCATACACACACCTTACACACTAGTCAGCATTCTTACTATATATATGTGTGTATATACACAAACAAACATGTATAACACTTTATAAAGCACTTTGTCCCATCTAAGAAGTTTTCATTATGTTCTCTTCAATTAGAGTTAAATCTGAGCATGTGTTTCCCATTTAGGATATAGATAAATCTATCTCTCTATTTCTGCCCAGAACATAGTATATAGTGCCCCAAACTCAGTAGGCACTTAATAAATATTGTCTGAATTAATTAGATTGAATGGTGAGGACTATAATTAATTAAAACAACATAACATTGATATGATGTGTAATGTAGGCACAATGAGACTTTATTTAAAATCTACAATCAAAATTGTTCAAGACCTAGAGTTCTGAAATATTATAATGAAGTAAAAAGGACATATCCAGTAATGGGGACCACACATATCCAAGAAGGGGAGTCACAGAGTTTGTGTGCACATTTCTGTTGTCACTAAATAGCTGTGTGACTGAGGGTGATTTGTTTAACATCTCAAACACAAGTTACCTAGTAGAAATTTAAAAACCTCTAAATAACATGCAAGGGCAACTTGTACATTGTGAGTACTTCATACATGTTGCTTTCTTTTCCCTTTTCTGTGCTGTCAAATGTTAGCTGTTTAATAGTTGGGAATAATAGCTTTGTCTTTTGTGGATTTTAAACAATACAGTCCCTCTTCCACTTAAAAGAATATTAAATGCTTTAAAAATATTCAACCTTTAAATTAGTCCAGTTATACTGTCTATTCTTTTATTCAATGAACATGCATTTTTTGGTGTAATAGGTAACTATGAAGTATCCATTTGTATGCAAGTATGTTCATATTAATAGAGTCCTTCTGGAGGAACAGCAACAAGGCTGATATAGCAGTTTGGAGACCGGGACCTAGAGTTCAGTCCTATGGAACTATGAACCAATCATTTTTCCACTCCTTGGGCCACAGTTTCTCCATCCTTAAAATGAGGGAGTTGAACCATAAAGTTTTGTGATTCTGCATACAGAAAGAGACTCTCTTATTTACTAGACTTTATGGGAAACAACGGAAATAGAAGGGGAAAAATTATTTAGCATCATTGAAGAATAGATCTTTTGAATTTCCTCTGTGCCTTAAGTGTTCAAAATTGAGGTGTACTCTTTTTCAGACAATTATCCTATAGTTAAAAAACTTAGATCTTTAATTATGTTTACTTTGGAATTTGAATTGTAATTGCCACAAACAATGACGTCCTATTCTCATATTTGCTCTTCATGCAGCTCATCCATTTAAACCACTTGCTGAGAGCTTCCTGTGTGTCATTTGCCTTTGTGCTATAGTCACTGCACAAAATAAGACCTGGTTCTTGTTATGAAGCTATTCGCAACTTAGTGAGACAGAGACAGACAACTAAGGATGAATAAAATACGTATCTAATTAGGGCATGAGAAAGTGGGGAGTATTGCGTGCAGAGTGATTAATTCTGCCTAAAGAAAGCAAAGCTTATGGTTTTAAATAAATGAATTGTAAATTTCCATGTACCTTTCTCAGGATGATTGCTTTCTTAAAAAATAATAACATTTGAGAATGAAGCAAATTTAGGTCCTGCAATATTGCCCATGGAAGGTATTATCCCAAAATATTGGACCCTCTTGCCTTGATGAGAGAAGAGTCAGATATGGGGAGATTTTGACCCTAGCTGTCCTATCCATTACTCATGCTTCCAATTTATTAACTCATCCATTCAGCAAATATTTATGGTATGACTCCTCGGTGCCAGGTACTGTTCTGGGTGGTGGAGATATAGAAATAATTAAATTAACAAAGATTCACTGGTGTTCCTTGAAAAAATGGTTCATTCTAGGACTATACAAGATGAATCTGTAGCATCTTGTAATACCAGAAGGTGAAAAGTGCTAAAAAAAAAAAAATTAATGGGGATATGTCAAATGGTTATAGGAACAATTAAAAGAGCTCCTAATGGCCAATGGCCAAAGTTGGAACAATTAGAGTCACAAAAACAAAGTACTATTGGATTACTATGCAAAGTATAAAATAAATACCTATGCATTCACACTGATAAAAATAATTGAATAATTTAACAAATAGGTGAGAAGAGAAAAATCCCCAGGCAGTAAAAGTCCACATAATTTACATAGATACTCTTCCCTCAAGGAGTTAGAGTTTCTTAAATGCGGGCTGTGCATAGCAACTTCCTTCCAAAGAGTAGGATATGAAAAGTGGAGGAGGAGAATAGCATTACATTGGAGAAACCTGACAAACACCACCTCAGCCAGGTGATCCACGTCAACATCATCATCAGTCACAATTCATGCTGACAGTAACCACTTTTGATATATGACAAAAATGGCACTTAACCTCTGTGAACTTCTCCAAAAACCTATAACCTCAGTCTAATCATGAGAAAAACATCAGAAAATGTCCAGTGGGTGGGCATCCTACAATATATCTGACCAGTACACCTCCAAACTGTCAAGGTCATCGAAAACAGGGAAAGTCTGAGAAATTGTCATAACCAAGAGGAGCCTAAAGGAAATGTTACAACTTAATGCAATGTAGTATTCTGGGTGGAACCCTAGAATAGAAAAATGACATTAGACAAAAACTAAAGAAATCTGAGTAAACTATGGATTTTATTTAGTAATAATATATTAATATTGGCTCATTAATTATGACAGTGCACCAAACTAAAGTAAGATGTAAATAATAAGAGAAGCTGAATGCAAGGTATGCAGAAACTCTGTACTGTCACCTTCGTTTTTCTGAAACTATAAAGCTATTGTAAAAATTAAAGTATATTTAAAGAATTTCACCATTTAATGGAGCTAACACTCCATTTTCCATATTTATGTAAAATAAATTGTAAAATATATAGTATGTCAGATGGAATAAATTCTATTGAGAATAAGAAAGCAGAAAAAGAATAGAGAGTGCTGGGGATAGTGTGATTTTATATAATACAGTCGTAGAAGGTCTACTTTAGAAGGTGACATTTGAACAACAATTTATAGGAGGTAAGGCAGTGAGTCGTGTAGCTAAGCAGAGAAAGAGATTCGAGGAAGATGAAATAGCAAGTGCAAAGGTCCTTAGATGGGAGCAAACTTGTCTGTTTTAGGAATAGTCAAGATACCACTGTGGCTGTAATGGAGTGGGCAAGGGAAGGAGAAGTAGATGGTAAAATGAGAGATATAATGATTTGTCAGATCATGTAGGGCCATTTTAGCTACTGTAAGGTATTTTTCTAATTCTCAAAGTGAGATGGGAAGCTGCTGGTGGAATTTGGGCAGAGGATTAGCATGTTCTGATCTTTCTGTAAAATGAGATCTCTTTGTATGCTGTGTAGATTATAGACTGAGGGAGGAGGTACAGAGCAGGGAACCTGTCACAAGGCCATTGCAATAATCTAGGTGAGAAACGATAATGGCTTGGGTTGAGAATTTAGAGGTAGAGTGGTGAGACTTTGTTGATTCCGGATGTATTTTGAGTGTAGAGACAATGGGCTTCCCCAGTCCTTACTTCTCACAGCCTTCATTCTTACCCCGGCCCCTACCCAGGGCATTTTCAGGAGTTGTTTCTTCTGCCTGGGCTGCAGGCCACATGATTGGCTCCTTCTAGGTCTCTGCATTCAGGGCTCAGAAAGCCCTCCTCTTCGTAATCTATTTAAAATAAACTCCCTTCTTCTTTGTTATTCTGCCTTAGCAACATGTTTATTTCTTACCATGATTTGTCGTTTTGGTGCTTTTATTTTTTTGTATGTCTGTCTTTCCATCTAATCTATAAGCTCTATGAAATCAGAGACCAAGTCTGTTTAGTTCAATAATTTATTCCCATTTGCCTAATCAGTACCATAAACATAGTAGGTGGTCAATAAATACTTGATGAATTAATGTACTTATGAGTTTTCCCTGTTATTTTATCAATACATACCTTGAGCAGGTCCTTGGCTCAGTTTTTCATACCCTCATCTCAGATGCCTAACTAAGGAGTACATAGAGAAATACTGATAAAGGCTTAACCATAGCTGTTTTGTCTCTAGTCTCAGTGATAGAAGCTCATCGAGTGGGTCTCTATTCTGCTCAAGTGGAGTAAAAATGGGCACTGCTTAGCAACCAGCATTTTGTACTGAGCTTTCTCCTCTGAGAAAGACAGAGCAATGCTAGAACTCAAAGAGTGAGGGGATGTAGGAACCGGTAAGTACATTAAACAATTAGGTACATGTATTTTTGAGAATAGGCTTTAAATGGTTGCTCCAGAAAGAACAAGAACATAACATGCTAGTGGTAAAAGGATCCCCTTTGACAGGAAATCTTTGCATCCCAAATTAGGAAATGCACTCAGGTCATAGCATGGAAGGTTCTTTACTAAACCAAAATAGACTAATTACACACAAATCCTTCCTACCCCTTCTGTTTAGCTTGATTCACTGCTTTTATAACCACACTCACCAACTATGGAAACAAAGTTAAAACCAAACTAGAAAGTGGTTTTGTTTGTTAGTTTGAAGCTTTAGTTTTGATTTTTAATCCTAACCTGCCAGCTTTCATATCCAAACATCAATTTTGTTTTTGCCACTTCATCTTTGTACAAACTTGGGCAAGTCACTTTTGCTCATGCTCCGTTTTCCTCAACTGTCAACGAAGGCAGGTAATACAGTGACCTCCAAAGTCCCTGGTAGATATAAAAGTAACCTGTCCAGGCTGTCTGGGTAAGTCCAGTGGCCAGTGACCTGGAAAGTCACATAGCATGTTTTCATCTGCGAATTTTCTCTACCTCTGTTGGTGCCAGGACTCCCTCTACACCCTATACCACAGATTGCTAATCCGCTGCAGTTCACCTCCACTCTAAAGGGTTGCCTGTTGTTCTCCCTGCAACTCCTGACCAGCTCTGCCCACCTCTGCTAACCTGTGGCTTCTACAGTGAGGTCTGGACGTCTTTCAAGTTTATCCTTTCTTGGGTAAAGAAGGTTCATCTGCCTTCAAGTATCATAAAGAGTTCCCTTATAGCTTATAGTTACTCTTTTATCATAGTTAATAATTCTTTATATTCAACTTTTCATGTTTAACCTACTAAGTGCTTCCTATCTAGCTCCTAATTAAACCTGGACTACTAATTAGTGGCATTAAATTTATGATACATTTCAACAGAGTATTTATTAGAGAATAAGGGTGAATTTCTCAATCATGAACAAAATTAACATTTTAGAGAACATGATACTTTGGAGAAGAGATTTTTCAATAAACATTGATCTCAGGCTCATCCTAATTGACTTAATGAAGCAAGAGAGGAAGATGGACAAAGACAAGACTAGCAACCAACTTTAAGGAGGGATCGAGGAGTAATTTGAGTCACTGAAAAGGGAATATTCAATTTTGGATCCAAATTCTGTCTCTCCTCCCCCTATTTTGAATATTGTAAACCCATTTTGGAATTTAAAGACACGAATAGGAAATATTGACATAATTGAGAGTGAAATTGACCTCTCATGATCCTTAGAAAGTTTTTGTCTGGATAGTTCTATCCTTTAGGATCTTGTATAATATCCATCTCAAGTTGGAGGGAAGTCTCTAGTGGGATGACAAAGGAATCCATTTTATGCTTTTGCTAGTGGATAAAAACAAAGGAGAAAATTTATTAACAGATTCTGGGAGAAATAACAAATGTATAGCTACAGAATAAAGATCTGTACAGGGTTGGAATCTAAATATTCTACAGTTTAGCAGAGCTAAATGAAAGTTGAGTTTTCAGTATATTTATACTTCAAGACAAGTTCCTAACATTTTACAGCTTTCCCCAAAGGAGAGAAGGTTGACGATTTTCTCAACAAGAAGTTATGTGTATTGCCTGTCTCTGCTGATTTCTCTTGGTGAAAGTAGAACCCTTAATGAATTTTCAGGAGGATTCATAAATATAGAGTATTCACTTTCTTGATCTTGCTTTCTTTTTAACAGTGCCTAAGGATGAGAAATGGGCTGCATCTACAAAAAAACATATATCTGGCCAACTCATCTTGAAAAGAAAAGCAAGTCAAATGAGTGAGAAATAAATCAAGGGACATGTTAGCTATAAAACAACTCCTTGCATGATTCTGTTTTCAGTTTCCAAATGTCTATGAGTGTCTTATACAATATTAGTACATAACCACAGACAATTTGAGATGGGTTGATGAAAGCTATAAGTAGACATTATTAGCTCACAACTGAAAATGAGCTACCACATATATGCACCTTAGGAAAAGGAACCTTAAAGGATTTAAAATAATCAATATCAATATAAAAATATCTAATAATTATTAAAAATATCCTATTTGCCAAGGACTATGGGAAACATTTTACTTATATTAGAAATTAAGTAACTTGCTTAAGTTCATACAGCTGGAAGATTGGAGATGCTATATTTGAATCCTGCTGTGTCTGACTCCAGAGCCATTTTTCTGTACTACCGGGGTTGAAAGGAGACTGGAGATCATTGGTCCACATCACATTTTGTGATGTGAAAAGAGGTGTGAGAGTAGAAATGACTTGTGCTCATAAGGGATATTAGCTTCTCCCTGTTGCTATATGAAAGGGGGTGGGGAGGAGGATCTTTAGTTTAATTAGTTTAAAGGAGAGTGTATGAGGTTTGTAATGTCCAGGTATGGATAATCAGTTCAACACATAGTTATCAATGCTTACTGTGGGACTGTTACTGTGCCAGGTGCTAAGGGAGCACCATAAATCAATCACATGCAATTCTTTCCTTCGAAGGACTTATAGCATAGTAGAGGAAATATATAAGTCTATCAACTAATTTAAAACATGGCAGCCCTGTTAAAGTTCGTAAAATATTTTTTTTAGAAAGAGTAAGAGCATGGGTAATTAAATGTATACTAACTAGATTGTAATTCCATGGTACAGTGGTTGAGAGCTCAATCTTTGGATTTATACTTCCCATTGGGTTTGAACCCTAGATACAATATTTGTTAATTGGGTGATGTTGGCAGGTTGCTAATTTGCCTGAACTTAAAGTAACTTATATTTAAATAAACAAGAAGCAGTAAAAATACCTGCCTCATAAGGTAAGATTAAATTAGTGCAGAGGAAGGAAGGAAGGGAGGGAGGGAGAGAGGGAGGGTGGGAGGGAGGGAAGGAAAGGAAAATGCTATCAGATACAGAGGAGACACCAATTAATTTCATTAAGTGAAGTAGTTCTTGACTCCAGGAAAGTCATGGAAAATATTTGAGCTAAGATTTAAAGACTTGGTAGAGTTTCAATATGTGGAATAGGATAATTTATTCAACTACAAATTGTCTTATTCTCAGAGTTGTAAGAAATTTGTAAAAATGAAAACCTAATATAAAATTTCCTCCCTACCTCTCTTTTCAACATGCTAGATGGATAGGCAAGACTATATCTTAATGTCTAGAGCAGAAGTCACCAACTTGCAGCCTATGGGCCAAATTTGGACATGGATGTGGACTCATCCATAAAGATTTTTTAGACATTTGATATTATTTACTAAACTTTAAAAAACAAAAAAAATTTGCATAAAATTGGCATTTCTTTTATCTTCATCCCTCATAGAAACACCTATGAATGACTAAGATGAAGAAACACTTTTCCAAGTTTTCTAGACTCTGCCAGCCCTCTAGATTTCTGCATGACTCAGAAGGAGGGAGGAAACCCTTCTTCCTCTCCAAAAACAATGACTGAGTTCAGGCAACTCGATATATTTGATTAAGAAATGTGAGTTATTTGGCATATAAATAAAAAATTATCATTTTCACAAATACAGATAGATGTGGAAAGGGGCATTCTAAGTTGAGAGAAAAGGCCACAACTCAAAATGTGTTTAGAGAAGGAAAATATGTGAAAAAATAGTTGTGTGGGGTTGGGGGAAGGCAGTAGTGAAAAGAGGAATGAACTGGGAAAGGTGAAAAAATTGAAGTGTTACCATTATAGAAGTTCTTGAATGAAAAACCAGGGAGTGTCTGTTAAGCTCTTTCCTCATCCTTGTTCTTTTTTGAAAAAAAATTAAATATATATGTTAACCTAAATAAAAATTAAAAGAAAAATCTTCAACCAAAATCCCATTCAATCAGAATGGCTTCTTTTTTCCCATATTCTCTTTAAGTTCTTGTTCATTATTTATCACAGTCCCTAAGATATTTTCTAAAACATATCTGTAAGAATCATGCAATATTGAGTAAGTTATTTGGTCCCATAACCACTTCTCAATCAAATAGTGAAATAGCGTGTTAGTACTTGGCTTACTAAATGCTTCCATGTATATTTTTATTAAATTCCTATAACAACCTGAGGCGTGGCTGAAATTATATTTATTTCAGAAGTAGCTGAAGGTCTGAATATCAAGTCACAAAACCAAAACAGGTCAGATTGGCTCTAAGGGATCCTAGAGATGCCTTAGGTGAGGATACATCCTGAAAACTCCCAAGTTTGATCCAGGTGGAGATCACCAAACTCTGCTATGTAGAATAGGAGACCCAGAGAGCACAACACAAGGCTAAGTTGATCTAAATCCCCAGGAACTGTTTGGTGATGGTTGTGATGGAGAAGACTCCCAATTCATCAAGCAAGAATGCCTCAGAGATCCACAAGCCATGCAGAACAATTCTGAAGTAATAAATTTATAAATAAATAATTTTCAATTCATCTTTCAAATCTTTGCAGAAAATTTGAAGTCCATCATTTTAGACCATGCCTGGGTCAGTGGTAAATAATAAATACTAGATTTTTATTATTTTAAAACTGGCAGCACATTTGGAAGGATGGCTCAGCTTCTTGTAGCTTGCCCAAGAAAGCTGAAAATAGGACTTGCTAGCAGAGAATGTCATCTGCTGTGTTAGAGATTAAAACAAAAGCCAGATGGGCTCCAAAGACAGAAGAAGAGATGTGACAGATGGGAAATGCCCACCGAGGGCTATATAAGGTATAGCATGAGAAACTGGCTTGTATTCTACCCTTTGAACCAAAAGGATGTTAGGGAATTATTTACCTGGAGAGGGAATAGGCAGCTGTCTAAGTAGTGTGATATTGAGGCTTCTGGAAAGTTCATAAATGGCTCTACCTTTAAGAAATTCTGGAGCCTGCTGAAAAATATGCCCACAGAGTTAGTCCTTTAATATGATGCAATCATAGCACTGAGGAGATCATTTTGAAAACCCACATTAGCAGTTATATTAATAATAGCAAAGTAAATCCAAAAACAATTAGTGATGAAAGGACTTAAAGAGTTAATGTAGATAACCCCACCCTCACCATTTCCATCTCTCGTCCATTTCATAAGTGTGGGAAAGTGATTCAAGAAAGGTAAGTGTCTTTTCCAAGAAAGACATGCTAAAAGTTAGGGAGAGGGTCAAATACATGTTTTAGTCAAGCAAAACAGGAGTTGCTAAAGCAATGTATTTGAATTTACAAATACTAGGATTCTCCTCTCCTAAATAGAATGCAATGCCTTCCAAAACTCTCCCCACACTCACATCCATGCCTGTTCTCATGCAGTATCCACAGCTTCAGGTGTAGTGGGAGGCAGTGAGTCCCCGGATGCCATCTGTGCTGCTAGGATGCCCTGGTATTTCCACCCTCCACCCCCTACAACTTATATCCACCCCTGTGTTTTTTCCTTTAGAAAAATCTGTAATAGAAGCAGAGAACTGTTTGATCTCATTCCTCTCCCCCTTAACACCACCCCCCACACACATAAACACATATTTCTCCCTTGAGTCAGTTTGTCAAACCTTTTGTTATTTACCCTTTAGCGTTACAAATATGTCTGGTCTTGCCAACATTAACCACATTGCAGTATTATTTATATAGCAGCAATTGCTTCCTGCATCTGTGATTATAACCTAGGGAAAGAACTAGAGCATCAGCTGGTCTTTCAAGTGTTTCCTTTTTGCTTAAGTCATTAATGTTCCAACATTCAGTGCAGGTTTTCCAACATGGCTTTTAGCCACTAAACTAATGTTAGACTAAAGTGATAAATGATGCTATAAAAATGAGGAACCCCAACTGAGGGATTAATGTGAGATGCCCTTTAAAAAGGATTTAGATTGTGTGTTTTGAATGTATTTGTTATGGGATTCCTTGAGCACTTTAGTAATACACAGGTGTTAAACCCCTGCATTTTGATGTTGTCTGTTTAAACAATGTCAGATCAACTCTCGCTATATAGGCGCCAAAGGTAAATCTTCTCATTAAATGAAGCTTCTTTGGTTCTATCTAGATAGAAGCCCATGGTAGGCAAATGATTAAGCAGCTCCTCTGAACTCATTACCATTCATTCAGTCCACTGCCTTCCTCTTCCTGATCCTTTCCTTTGTTTTCTCCTTCACAGGACTCACTCGTTCTCACACCAAATGGGTGAAACCCAGCTCTGACATCCTACCATACAAAGGCGGTTTGGCAGAGAATAAAATCTTCATTACTTAGAGCTGTGCTACCGAGTCTTTTTCCTAAAACAGGGACATTTTATGTTATCATTCAGTTGTTCCAGTCCCCTTAGGAATTCATTAAGGAAAAGCTCAAACATTTTTCCAGTCGCAACGTGAGTAAACTTAGTTTATTTTACTTTTCACATTCCTGAGAAGCTTTTAAACTAAAACTCCTTCTCAACTAGTCCCGCAAGTACCGGCTCTTAAAAGTCATTGCCTCATAAGACGTATGTGCTAATATTTGCTATGAAGATAATTACGTTTCCATTAACTAGGACACTGACACTAGATTATTTCTTAATGTCACCTTTAGTGAATGCATATTTTTTCCATCATGTCTTTAATTTTATGTCATTATTCTATCTTCTATTACTAACACTCAAAAACACTTATGATAAAGGATGATGCAAGTTTAAGAGGCGTCATAAGCAAAGAGAAGAAGCTGTAATTATTCTGCAGTGCTATCAAGATATCAATTTGGCTTTGCAGGGAGTTATTTTCTTCTTTTTTTTTTTTTAAAGTGTACTTCCCTTTCAAGTTAAGGCAATTAGAAGTCTGTGCAGATTGGCTATTACATGGAGCCTTCAAAAGCACATATGAGCCCAGTTATTCAGCTTCTTATTTGCAACTCAGACGATACAGATTGGTGCAAAGAAAAACGGGAAACTTGGGAAATTATATTGTTAATTCAAGCCAAAAATGCTTTGGGGGATTTCTTTGTGCCTTTTATTTTATCATTAAAGTCCTAATTGAAAAACTAAACGTCTTCTCAAACTTATCAAGTCTTCTTACTTCTCTAGTTCTCTTTCTTCTCTTTTGGAGAATTGATTCACAACATGATAGATTGTGTGTCTTTGGGCACATTCAGAAACACAGAAAATGATTTTTGTTCTTAAAATCAACCCCCCAAATTACATAATGATGATAATTCAAATATCACTTTCTGTTGATGGCTAATAAGTAAAATCAGTTTTCTGTATTAAAGACCCCAACTTAAAAACACAATTAATAAGTACAAATACAGTAGAAATACTGGAGTCCGAGCTCTGCCCAACCCAGACCACCATTTTCAGCTCCCTGTTACTCATCAATCACCAAAATCCTGTTTTACTTTACTGCTATTTAAATCCAAAAAATCTCTACTACAACTAAAGCTTCATTACATAGCTACTTGTACCTAGATTTTGCCTTTCTTATTTTTAAAAATATCTTTATTACTACCTCCATTTTCTTCTCCTTTTCCATTCTTTACCTCAAAAGAGTTTTAAGAGCCCGTTAGTTATGTAAATGATTTCTCAGTATTAAGATGTAGCACTTCGTCCTATCATATCTTCTTCTCTTTGGGTAAACCTGTAGTCTTTTAGGAGTTGTCTTAACAATTTGCTCAGAGCTACTTCACCCCCGCCACATAGATACTGAAGGGTAAAATTGACAGGAGGGAATATGTAACAGAGTAGTCACCCCTCCTCCCACAGATATGGAAGGGAAATATTGAGAGTGGGGAATATGTAACAGAAGGAATGGCCTGA
>JAQIFY010001253.1:0-14328 GCA_028533085.1 Varecia variegata | reverse complement strand
ATGGAATACTACTCAATTACAAAAAAAAATGATTGTTTTGTAACAATCTGGATGGAACTGGAGACCATCCTCCTAAGTGAAATATCCCAAGAATGGAGAAACACACACCACATGTACTATTAAATTGGAACTAAATGATCGACACTCATGTGCACCTATGGTAGTAAAATTCAATGGAACTCAAGCAGGTTGGAGGGGGCAGGAGAGGATAGGTAAATTGCCACCTAACAGGTACAATGTACACTATCTGGGGAGTGGGCACACTTATAACTTTCACTCAAATTTACAAAAGTAATTCGCGTAACCAAAACGTTTGTACCCTTGTAATATTCCGAAACTAAAAAAAAAACAAAAATTCAAAATAAAGAATGGAGGATGCAGTAAACGTCCTAACAGGACTAAGTCTTATAGGGTTAAAGTCCTAAATGGGGGGAGCCTCCCATTGGACGTACAATACACCCATATTTAAAGACAGTTTACTAAAAACCTCACTCGCATGAATCGTGTCTGCTGATTACAACGATCCTCTAAATCAAAGTGAAATGTTGGAATGACTCGGCAATGCTCCTAGGAACTTACACGGGTGAAGGTGTTAAAAAGTGTTATTCTTACATGCTCTGCTTTTGAATCATTAGGCAAGAAACTCACGTAGAGGCAGAACACTCAACACGCTGACAGATTCCTAAATGCTCAACATTTGCACACACTTAAGGATTCCAGAATCTGTCTGATGTTGCTTGGTTGGAACATTTTCTTCAATAAATACCAGGAAAAAATGAGTCTAAGTGCTGCCGACAGTTTGACTAAGTCTTTGGAAGTTGGAGAATTCTTCTGATTGAATTACTTTCAAAGAGCCTGTCCATCATTTGGCAGAAGTTAAGATACTAGAATTATCTTTGCTCTGAAATGATCAAAATGCGAGGCTGTGGCATCTCGGGGGATGTGGGCATCGCTTGCCTACAGAAAGACGGGCTCAGGTGTGCTGGTGCACCGGGCTTCTACCTGGACCCTCCTCCCCAGTGCTCCTTCTGAATTTCCACCAACAATGACAGAGAAGCTGCCTCATAGACCCCTGTGCTGCTGCCCCATCTCCACATCTGGGATTTCAGAGGCAATCGCCAATGCACCTGTGCCATCGTCAATAATCTGTAATCATCTATATAATCAATCATCAACTCATCTAACAAATCTGCACTAAGTGGCAGTGTCCCAGCCTCAGCTGAGGCAGTACTCCCAGCTGGTGGAAGAACATATTGCAGGAAACCTCGTTTTCTTAATTTCTCTATAACATGGCTTAATTGCTTACAGAGATTCTCACTCTGCTATGTGGCATAAACTTCATTTCAGTTCATTTTCAGTTCCATGCCTTGACTTTTCCCCATGTTGTGTCCAAGTTGCACCGTGCACATGTGCAGGTGGTACAGTCCCCAAGAGCCCACGTGACTGATAATCCACGAAGATCCCACGCTGCTCTCCCTGTGTTGTCTAATCTTATCAATTCCCCCTTTCACATGTCAATAAGCCCATTAGTCTTCCAATATCCTCTTTTCCAAGGAGAAATCGGGGGATCCCTGAAAGGCAGGCTGCTGATGTCCACACACGACCTGCCACGGGAACCCAACACGGGCAGGACCAGAGAGCCATCGGGCTGTGGCATCTGGTAGAAGTTGAAATGCCGGTTGCCAGAGCCACACCGACCCGAGACCACCCACAAGCACCTGCCTCATCCGTGTCTAATCCCACACAAGTCTGTGTTCTACAAAAGGCTTTCCCTCGTCTGTTCCACTGCTGGAATACGAGAATGAGAGAAGCCAAAGAAAAGGGAACATCTCATCGGAGGCTTAAATGCTTAGTCTTCCATTTCTGGACCCAACTACTCGACACCAGAACACGGACTTGGGTTGTTTCTTCCAGCTGTGTTGGGTGGAACCAGGTTCTCTGCAGGCCCAGCTGGTCCTCCTTGATCTCAGAGCTGGCTGTGCCACCAGGTGAGGACTGTGGCTCTGACTCTGGGGTGACAACCATACACCTGGTCATTTTCACAGATGTCGGCTATTTCTAATAATCTTCTGCATCAGAGGAGCAAGAAGGATTTAGTGGTCTGAGGAAATAGCATTTATCAATATAGTAACAAGGAATTGCTAGAAAGAAAAAGATCCCTTTTTCAATTACTTTGTTTATTGTTTTAATAGTTTATTCAGAAGAGTGGAACGTGTTTCGATTACTTTTCAATCACGCCGTTTAAGTCAAGGAGAATGTTCCAGTTTAGTGCTTATACATCTTTAACGCTTCCCTGACATTCACTAATCTTTCATTTTATTTAAGATGGAGAAGCTCGGCGTTTCATCTAGACCACAGCACCTGGCTCCATGAGACACGCTCTGCACTGACTGGTTTCCGTGACTGCGTGGCCTGTTCTGTCCCTCCATACGCCGTCCCTTCTCCGCACACCGGGGAGTTGCCCTGTGCCGACGGCATCACTGGACTCCTTGCTCTGCTCTCTGGCCCCTGGTTGTGCTGGGCCAGCGAGAGGGAGCAGCAGGATCTCACAGGACCAGAGGACAGAGGGACCAGGGCATCCCTCCCTCCTGTGTGACTCCCTGTTCTCCACTGGAGTCTCTGACCCTGCTGCTCCCCGACCCCTCGCGGCTTGGCTCCCAGGGCTGAGAGCAGCTCCCATCATTGCTGGTATCTATCTAGACACCTCACCATGTTTCTTTTCTTCTCTAATCCTGTCAATATCTCTCAAAACAGCCCCTTTGCTGAAGCTGCAGTTAGTTCTGTCCCCTGCTGGGACCCAGCACACAGCCGTCATCTATTGAGGACAAACGTGGGCAGAGACACCAAACACTGACTTTCCTCCCTGGTGCAGTGAGCTGAACACCTGCCACCACGATCCACACGTCCATATGCTGGTGAATTCCCCAATCTACGACTACGTTACCTTACTAGGCACACAAGGGAGCCTGTAGATGTGATTAAGGACTTTAAGATGGGAAGAAGAGCCTAAGTTGTCCAGGTGGGTCCAATATAATCACAATGGCTTTTGTAAGAGGCAGGAGGGTCCGAGGAGGAGAGGTGAGGAGGGAAGCAGGTGTGATACCCAGGGAGGGAGATCTGGGGGTTCATGGCTACAGGCTTTAGAAGACAGAGGTCACTCACGACCCAGAATGGGGTGGCTTTGGAATCTGGAGAAAGGAGGAAATAGGTTCTCCCCTGGAGCCTCCAGGAGGACACAGTCCAGCTGACACCTGGACTTCGATTTTGGACCTCCGGCCTCCAGAGCTGTCAGAGGATACATTAACATTGTTCTAAATTATTGTGTTTGTGATTTGTTACAGTAGCAACAGGAAACTAACACAGCCAGGCACCCAGCAAGAGCATCTTCTCAGGTTTCCATTCCAGTTGGGTTGGGATCACGGACCCAACTTCCAATCAATGAGTCATCCATGAGACTGATAAAAAAAAAAAAAAAAAAAAAAAAAAACATGTCCAGGTCTGGCCACAGAGCCCCCAGTAAACGCGGAAGCTGTTTGAGATGGAGAGGAGGGTCCCCGAGTGTTTGCGTGGAGCCAACCATCACCAGATACGCACCACGAGCAAGTGAGCCGCTTTTTCACTTACTGTGAGGCAAGCAGCCCTTAACAAAAGCTCATTAACATTAAAAAGAAGAATCAATTTAAGGAAACAAAGTAAATGATAGAAGCAGCAGCACATCATTCGTTCAATAACTTATTTGTTATGTACCTACAGGTAGTGTGTCCTGGTAAACCTGCTCTCTGGAAACAAAAAATCAAAGCCCACCAATCTGTAGCATTTTCCAACTTCCGTGGTGTAAATGCTCCCACTGTGACTTATTTCAATCAACCCTGGGGATGCTACTGAACTTGGATTTGGCAGGAAATGGACAAAATCAACATGCCAGTGTAAGACAGCTCCAGCAAGTGAGCACTGGGTGTTAGGATACGGCAGTGAGAAAAAGCAGCCTTTGTCTACACGGAGCTTATGTTGTAGAGAAAACGTTAAATGGAAAAGATGTGTGAAGTATATGTGCGTGTGCACAAGTGTATGTGTGTATATATGCACACACACACACACACATGCACACACACCAGGCAATGGCCAGTGTCATGAGGAAAAGATCTGGGGAGATGCAGAGAAAGAGAGGACCACTTTTATCCCCAAGGGGTAAGGAAGTCCCTTGTGCAGTAAAGAGTTAACACCACAGACCACAGATCGTGCTCCTGGGACAGCGTCCTTGGCAAGATTGTGCGCCTTGGCTCGTGTTGGGGAAACTTGGCTGATAAACAGTGCCCTACGTTAACATAAGGCATTTCCCAAGTGATAAGAGTGCCTTCCCTGTGCCTGAGCTCTTTGTACAAGGTGGCTTATGCTGCACACCTCCCTCCCTCCTGGGAGAATGGAGTTTTAGCACATGCTGGGCAGAAGGTGCCTATGTGACCAGCCCCCCAGTAAAAACTTGGGGCTCTGAGCCTCCAATAGACAATATTTCATGAGTGGCATCTATTCGCTGGAGGAATTAGGCATATCCCTGTGACTCCACAGGGAGCAGACTCTTGGAGAGCTGGCACCTGGTTTTCCTTGGACTCCCCCACACGTCTGTTCCCTGGGCTGACTCTGCTTTAATCTTTTCCCTGTAACGAATCATAGCCGTGAGTGTGGGTCCTGGGAAGTCCAACAGCATGGTGCCCGCATGCGGCCAGGACCTCTGTGCTGCCTCCTAACGTGCTAGATTCATGCAAGACAGAAAATGGGGGCTGAAGTTTGTCCTCCGTCAGGAGCCCGCTGCAGAGGTAAATAACTCACCCCACGATAATGGCATTAATCCACTCACGGAGGCAAATTCTGCCATCTAATCACCTCTTAAAGGTCCCACCTCTCAACGACATCAGTGGGAATTCCATCCCAACATGATGGAACCTTCAAATCCCAGAAATGACCAAAAGCATAAATACATAAAGGGGACACGTTCCAGGTCACAGGCCAAGAGGGACAGCTGGACAGATCTGCAGGTCCCCCACCCCCACCCCCGCCCATCAGCCTCCTCATGGCTCAGAGCACTAAGATCCGGTTTAGTCAGGATGAGACGTTTTTCCCTTTCTGAAGTGATTTACAATCAAGTTAATGATTCAAACGTGGAATGTTAAGTGTGGGTGGATTAATAGGTATCGCTGGAAGAAAATTTTGAAACTGCAACCTTAAAAGCCTTACATAAATTTTGAATGATGGGGAAAAAAGATAAAAGCTAATCTTACCGAGCAAAAGCAAGGAGACCCCTATTAACATGGTAGACGGTGAAACCGCGCTGACGTTTGTACAAAATCTCCTTACCCTCCCCCAACTACCATCCTTTTCAATCGGGAAATTATGTTCTTTTCTGATCACGGCTGTATCCAGCGTGTCAGCATTTCTCTACCAGGTGCATTATGCTGTCTCTCTTTCTGCATCTCTTTTGTATTGCATATTTAAAGAACATTTAAAAAAGAGAGAGAAACCAGAAGGATGGTGACCATTGAAGGTATCGGGTGGGGCAGAAGAGGGGTCCCTCCCAGGAGGCCCCCATCATTGCATAATAAAAATGAACGTAGACATTGAGTAGAGAATATGGTAAGAAACCCAAGGGGGAAAATACATTAGCACACAAAGTTCCTTAAAACCAGAACAGAAATAAAACCGTTTTATATAACGTATTACCAACACTGGAAATTCACAACTAATATTTTTTCCTCTCCCAATTCATTTGCCAAAAAAAAAAAAAAATTTGTTTGTGAGAACATATTTTTACTCTTTAGTAAGAGGAATTATAATTAATGGGAAGTCCATCCACTCAGTTTTGCCTGGAAATTCTTTCTCCTAGAGCAATCAGCCACTTTTCTCTCTCTCGTGAGGACTCTGAAGGCCTTGAGACCACACAGCAGAGCACAGAAAGGAAACAGGAAATGTGGACAAAACCACAGTCTGGAAGGTTCCGTCCTCATTTAGCATTTCTGGGGGCTGGGAAGTCATGGCCCTTTTTAATTTGGGGAGTCAATTATGTCCCCCCGTGTTCAGGCTCTGGCCAAGTGGAAAAGTCCTTTCCAACATTCTTTGTCTTACATTCTAATTATTAAACTCCGAGGTTTCCTTCACCCAGTAAAGCGGCTTCTACAGTCATGAAGGAGGAAACGGGGGTCAAACAGGGGTCCCAGTTTTCGGCCATTTCCAGAGGGAACAGTCATTCCCCACACCTGGCACTTGGAGGGAGCTGACGTTAGGTGATGGCGGCAGACAGGTCAGGAGGCTGTGACCATCATCCTGTGGGAGGGGGTGGTGGCTGGCACCAGGGCAGGACAGTGCAGGTGGTGAGGTGGCCAAAACCTGGGTCTATTCCGCAGGTAGAGCCGACGGGATTTGCCAGTCGGTGAGGCGTGGAGCGTGAGACAGACTCTGCACTTACTCAGCCAAGCCGACCTCGCTCGTCTTCACCTTGCGCTCCACTCCCAATCTCCCAGACTGACCTTCCGTCCACTGCAAAGTACAACGGAAGAACAAGACCAAGACATGGAGCACCGACTCCGTTCCCAGATACAGTCGCCAATGGAACGCCAGAGACAGTGTCTCTTAAACACCTGGACACCGAGAACATGCGTCACTCACAACTCAGAAAGGGCAACATTAGCCAGCAGGTAAGACCCAGCCAGTTCTCCTCTTGAAGAATAAAAAAATCATATGTAATTACCCTTAATTAGCTAAATTGCCCATTCCACCCACGCTGTGCCAGCGTTTGACCTAAAGGAACAGGTAAGACGTCACTGATAAAGAACATATTTACAAACCATCAAGGGACATCAACAAAAGCCCTTCACCTATTGTCTGGGTGTTCTGGCCACCTGCAGTGACCTCCTGCTCCTTTAACCCAAATCCTATTCACCTTCTAAGAATCAGGTCAAATTCCACCTCCTAAGTGAAGGTTTTTTTCTGACCACCCTCAACCTTGGATCCCATTTTCCTCTGAATTTCTATAGCAATTATTATTTGTTCAGTTCATTGTATAATTAGCCACAGAGTTCCAAGTGACATTCCTTCTATTATCGTAGAACTGCTATTTAGATTGTTATGAGAACATAATACTTTATCAAATCCTAACCCCATGAACTCAATCAAAAGCAAGTTTGCCCAAATTAAGATCTTGTATTAGTTGGACACTGATTATAATCAGAACATTTCTGTATATTGACAAAAAAGAAAATTTTGTTAAATTTATAATTTAATTCCAGTCTACCCAGTTTGCTTCAGGAAGAAAGATAAAGATTAAACTCTGAAGTGTTGAAGACACTGGTTTCTTTAATCACAGAAAGGCAGCCTTCATGCTGGAAACATCACTTAAATTTCTGAATTTAAATAAATATCTTATTTCTCAGTGGTGATAGCATACGAAGCTCAGGAGACAACCAAATACAGTGAATATATAAAAGAAAGTTAACCTAACAATCAGAGAGAAAGCATCAAGATTCAACATTACTTCCATAGTCCCTAAGATATTAGATGTGAAAATAAATATGAATTGCCCATTTTACAATATGACAGCAAAAAGCAGCACAGGTTCTCCCTCATATGAGGGAGTGAAAAATTAAAAACAATTGTCCTCTTGGAGACAGAATGATGGTTACCAGAGACCGGGAAGGTACGGGGGGCTGGGGGGGGGGGAGGATGGTTAAAGGGTACAAAACTACAGTGAGGCACATAGAATGAAATCTAATATTTGATAGCACAAGGTGACCATAGTCAACAATAAGTTATCATATACTTTAAAATAAGTAAGAGTGGAATTGGGATGTTCCTAACACAAAAAAAGGATAAATGCTTGAGGTGACAGATACCCCAATTACCCTGATTTGATCATTTCACGTTGCATGCCTGTATTGACACATCACATGTGCTCCATAAATATATAAAAATATGTACCCATAACAATTAAAGATAAAAAGTTAAAAGCTAGAAAGATTTGAAAGTTAAACTTAAGTGTTCAAAATATGATTCGGGGGAAAAAAATTCACAGCAATTATTTGAACACCACCTAATTACATAGCAATGAAAAACTGGTTAATGAAATTGTGTTACATTCCCTATCACAGTCTTTAATCACATTTTGCATTGTTGTTTGTTTAATTATCTGGGAGTAGAACACTGAAAGTGCAAGGACTTTATCCTGCCCAACATCCATTCCCAGTTTCCAGCACAGTGCCTGGCACTTACGAGGCCCTGATCCAACACATCATTGTTGAATAAAGCACAACAGTTATATAAATTAGGCAGCTGTCAGTTAAAATGACATCTTAGAATGAAAGCATGTAATAGTATGGGAATGATTCCAATATACGTATGTGTACTAATATACAATGATATACTTTTAGAAATGAAAACAAAGGCCCCTATATACTTATGCAAATAAACACATCTGAAGGAATAATGTTACAAAAATAGAAAACCCAACAGTAGATTGGGCAAAAGACTTGGACATAACAGCTCCAAATGGAACTCCTGAACATGCAGTATAAGAAGCCATATAAAAAACAGTACATGCTCTAAGGCCACCAGTTATATAAAACTCAACTGGGAAAACTAATGGACAGTCAGGATGATGGTGGCCGTTAGGCATGAGGGGTGGTTACTGGGAGGATGTGAGAAGTTCTAGGATGTCAAGGATATTCTATCTCAATCAGGAATATGTTACTTTGTAACCATTTGTCCATGTCATTTACTTCGCAGATGCTAACATTTCAACAAATACATGTCATTTAAAAATATCAATATGGGTTCTTATGGGGCATAGAATTTATGATTGATGACTCATTCTTATTTTTTCTTCATTTTTCTATTTCCTGCAGTGATAAGGTATTGCTTTTATAACACTCCCGTAAGTATTTTTATTTTAATTAGAGGATTTGGGACCACTACTAAAATCCCATGGGATTGGTATATCAGGAAAGACACAAAACACTCCAACTGGGTTTGTGCAGAGTTTAGTGCAGTGAGCTCTCCCAGGGATCTTGCAGTGTTGCAGGACTAGCCGCCCCCCAAGAGAGCCATCGCCAACCCCAGTAGAGAATCCATTCCACTGTGATGCCCAGAGGGAAAAAAAAACAATGGGGTCCCCATTCTCATTCCTCCTGCAACTCTCCAAGACCATCGTCCTGAGGCACAGGCGAGGTGGGGAAGGCTGGAGAATGGATGTGGGTTGCAAAGGGAAGGTGACTGTCCCTACTCTGGACTCCTCCCTGCTCCACTGTCCCCCATACTAGATTCTGAATGCCTGCGCCACCCCATTCCACACTTCCCTTCTCACTCCCTCTCCCTGGCTCTGGGAATGCACATCATCGTCCCACCCTCCTCCAAATATCCACTCCACAATGGTGTTTCTCTTTTATTTTTCCATTATTTCCTTTCTTTTAAGGTAATAGACAATCTCAAAAACAAATTGTATTTATTGCTGTTTCTCTAAAGAAGAACGTGCCCCACAAAAGTCATCTTCTTTATAGATTTTTCACTTATAACAGTGCGATACTACTTCTTTTTTATGGTGCATGGAAACTATTTTCCCTTGATGTTGGTTCCACATAGCAGAAATAAATATTATTTTACTGGCTGTAGAAATACAACTCACACAGAGAAAAAGTGTATTTTGTATCTGAAATATTGCCCTTCCAAAGTATTTTTATAAGTGCTTTACACATAATATAAAATGTCGAGTAATTCTGAAACAAATATACTACGTTCCAAGGATTGCAAAGAGATTAAACATGAAAAGGGACTGTGATTCAGGAGCCATTCATCGTTCAGTGAGACAGAGGTTGGCAGCTCAAAGTGGAGCCACAAGACTTCTTGAGGAATTACTACTTCAAAGAAAAACAATGATAAGTTTTATAGCATTGGAAAAAAAAAAACTTATAAAATTGCCACATACAAACTTTAAGATAAAAATGTTCTAGGAGAAACAAAAATACTCTTGTTCACTGCTTCATATAAAAGTGAATTTTTACTTCTTAGAAGAGAAAAAGCCTTCAGCATAAATATTTCCAGGAACATTAATGTGTCTGTGGACCATGCATTAAATCAGCCTAATATGTAGTTTCTTAACTCAGCACTACTGATCTATTAGACTGGATAATTCTTTGGAGGGAGGTGCTGCCCTGTGACTTCTAGGATGTTCAGTGGCAACTCTGGCCCCTACCCAACCAATGCCAATAGTACCCCTACAGCTATGACAACCAAAAATGTCTTTAGACATTGCCAAATATCCTTGGGGAGGAGGGGGTGGGGGGCAAAAAAAAGTCAACACTAGGTTGACAACCACTGATCTAATAGTATTGTTTAGCCCTCCCAGTACTTAATCATATGGTGTTAACATTTTCTAATTAGTTGACAACATTGAAAACTCGGGGTATTTCACCCTGAAATCTTCGTTTTTTCTACCACTTGTTATCAGAGATAAGGAATCTCTGAGCTTACGTTCCACTATGGTATGAATTGGCTAGACACAAATCACAGCCCCATTTAGACAGGGTACGCGATCTGTCATTCTCTACAGTCCACACCGGTCCCTACTGCCTTCTCAACTGTGTCCACTGTGACACTTAGCACTGGGCTTCTGCTGGTCTTTCCATCCGACATCTCCCTGTCTCATTCATAGATGGATCATCCCTGGCCCCTGTGAAGTTGGAATTTACAGCATCTACCCCAAAAGCGAAGGACCTAGAAAGTTCTGCCATGAATAATGAGTTTTTGGCAAATACAACACGAAGACCAGTAAGGTAATTACCTAAAGATCAGTATCAAAAACACTCATCATCTTCCCACTGAGGCCCAGCCTAGCTGCACGTTATCTGATCTGTTGGGTGAAGATTAGCACCAAGCTCTGATGCTCATCTCTGGGGTCTCCATCCATTGTGCCAGTGCCCCCAAGACTCACCTGCAACCAACGGAGTGGTAATAAAATAATCTGTTGCCCTCTGATAATTTATCAGGGTGATCCATCATGGAACAAAGCCGACAGCAATTCTGTAGCCAATAATGCACGATATTGATCGGCTATTACTGAACAAGCTAAGTAGATTAAATGAATCTCCCACTCATTTTTCAAAATCTTATTTAAAATGCCTCAGCTATAGCTGGGAATAATATGGGATATTGTAATATTCTACCAAATACCAGGGGGAAAAAAAAAACGATGAGTTAGGTTTAGCAGAGAGATTTCCAAAGTGGTCATATTAGCCTTTGCTGCATAACAAATGAAATTAAAATGGTCACCAGCTGCCTCCCCAGCACAGCCTCCACCAAATACATCGAGTCGACTCTGCTGCAGGAGAAGAGAGGGCAGAGCGGGAGGGAAGAACGGAAGGAAGGGAAAGGAGCAAGGGAGGGGAGGAGAAGGGAGGAGAGAGGTAAGGGAAGAAGGAAACAAAAGAACAAAGGAAGGAAGGGGGAAAGAGTCAGGTTCTGTGAATGCAACAATACGCATCAAGCTAAGGACTGCAGAGACGTAGAAAGGAAGAAAATCCCCACACATTGTAGCAAGATATGAACACATTCCTACGACAGGATACACTGTAAATCTTCACCTTCTACTGGGAGAAGCAATCAGAAATCAGGAGAGCTCTACTTGGAGAGAGTACCACCTGTCCTGAATGATTCAGGCAAACCCATTTCTCTTTCAGGCCAATTATCGCCAACTTAGGGTCCTTTATAAAGAAAGAAGATTCAGGACAGAAATAAACACTCCGAGCACAGTAGTACCAGAGATTTTTGTTCCCAAAGGAGTAGGGTCAACGCCATCCTAGTAGTAGAGCCTGCTTTCACCTTGCAAGACAACCTTATCCACAGAAGACAAAGCTCCCAAAGGGGCTTTTTCATCACCTTAGGTGGTCCAGAAGGCAGGAGCGCCACCCCTGCTAGGGCGTCTTACTTGGAACTGAACCTCTCCATAGCCTTCCCCCAAGTGGTGTGGCCAGAGCCGTCCCATTCCTCCTCGGGAGGGGACACAGGCTCCATCTGCATCTGCTCCAGCCCAAGGGCTGGGTTTCCAAGCTGGCAGGAACAGAGGACTGGCCTCAGCCTTACCCCCCAGCCTGCTGCTGGGTGGTGTAGGGTGTGATGTGTTATGGATACGGGCTCATTGCTGTGCATTTCAGAAGGATGACCCAGCAGAAACCCGCATGGATCAATACGCAAGGATTACAGAGGGAAAATGATCAACATATCAGAAGACCCAAGTGTAGACAAATGACATGAAGAATCAGACACCCACCGCCCCCAGACCTCCCTTGGCACACTGGTTATGTTCTCAGAGTGTAGGCAAAGCCTTACAGACAAGGGAAGGCACTGGGCCGAGATCCCATTTCCACCCGGTCCCTTGTGAAAAGGGTCCCAGAACAGAAACAGACTCGAGTTACCAGGAGGGTGTGTTGTGCAGTTGGGGGTCACTGCCTGGTTTCCAATCTGGGCTCCAGCCCATGGTTGCTCAGTGCTTTTAGTAACTTTCCTTGACTTCTCTAACTCTCAGTTTTCTCATCTGTCAACTACGGGTATTAACAGCAACCGTTTCCTAGACTGGTTGTACTTGATGTATAAATCTATGAAAATGAGTGCCTGACATATTATTTATTCATCTTCGACAAATAGAAGTTATTATTACAGAATAGAGGAAAATGCATTCCTTAACCACCTGCTACTCAAGAGAGCGCGGAGTAGCGGGAAAATAATAGAGTCTTGACAGACTCTTAAATAACCAATGGTATCCTGAAGAACATTAATAAGTCGATGCACAACAGCAAGTGTGGAGAACAATATTATCTCTGGATAGCAGGAAAATAAGAGGAGGAAGCCGTCTCAACTGCGGCTCTACTTGCAAAATGGCATAACAACCATGGCAATTAGGATTGAGCTTTTTGGCAATGGTCACCGAGTTGGAAATTATGAGAAATGGTTTCAAGTCCTGTCTACGTGACTTTGGATGAAGAACATAAGTCTGGGGGGCTTAAAAAAGCTTATTCACAAAATGAAGACAGTCGTCAAGCTGCCGTTTTAGCTTTGAATGTCTGAGATATTGATACACCAAGTAGGAAATCTTGACATTTTGTCCTCAAGAGAAAAGGGCACATAATGACAGCTGACCTCAGATGTTTTAAAGAATCCAGGATCATGACTGGGGTCATTATTTGTTCGTAAACAACATCCATCTAAGTGTACCACAAAGTATGCAAAATAATGATCCTGAGAGTGTTAAATGATGTTCTGGTGTGTCCTCCTAACAAAAGTGTCTTAGAAGCCATTGTAATGTACCTGCTACAAGAGACAACATCTTAAGGTTCAAATACCAAAAGGTTTTAACGACAGCCCTCTGCAAAAAGTAAGCTATACAGAAAACACATTCCTCCTGGGTCCTTAAACAAGGAAACTTTGGCTCCATGTACAGTTGTGGAAAACGTATTAGTACTCCCACAACACAAACAACATGTGCCCCGAGTCTGCCTTCCTGGGGTGCCTGTGTTCTTCCCTCCCTCAGAACCCTGTAGAACAAGTTGTCATCTTCATGTAACCAATACAGACCCAGTGGCTTCCAGCTCCATGACTCCATTCATTGGCTCCAGCCCTGGGACTAAAATTGATGAAAACCCAGTTCTTTGAAGCATCGGAATGTACGAATTTCATCCATTTCAATTGCCTTCTGGCTTCTAGAGTAGGAACCCACTGGGAAGTCAGACCAAGTAGACTGACCCAGCAATACTGAGAAAATGAACACACTGCCTTGGTTTAAGTTCACTGAAGATACACGGGGTGGGATCACACTATGTCAGTGTCTCAAAGAACGTTTTGGGGAAGCCCCTCCCAATGCACGGGCGAGTGTCTGCCTTCACAGCCCGGGTTTTCCATCAACGTCCTCTGCATTTCTGGGTTCAGACACCTGCTTTCCATGTCTTCCCAAATCTTACCACATCCACACAGCCTCTCCCCACACTGGAAAATTCCTAGTTTGTTTTCCTGGTCCTTCTGTTACAGAGGAATCCCGGAAAAGCTTGCGGGGCATTTCCAAACACGTCTCCTGGAAATACAGCCTATCTTAGGTACGATCTCAATCCTCACTTAGCAATCCTCCCTTCTCAATACATTCTCTGCCTTGCAATCTTAATTAAAACTAATCTCAGCAGGGTCTCTAATTCACACAACGTTAATCTTGTATAATGTGTCGTCAAACCTCAACTATTATTTGCTTAACAAAAATCCCAGTTCTTTAAAATGATGATGAGAGAAACATCGATTTGCAAACACTCT
>JAQIFY010001252.1:0-14328 GCA_028533085.1 Varecia variegata | reverse complement strand
TTCTATAATAAAGACATCTGCACTCGAATGTTTATGGCAGCACAATTCACTATTGCAAGCATGTGGAAGCAACCCAAGTGTCCATAGATTCATGAGTGGATTATTAAAATTTGGTATATGTATACAATGGAATATTACTCAATTATAAGAAATGACAGTGATCTAGCACCTCTTATATTTTTCCTGGATAGAGATTGAGTCCATTATCCGAAGTGAGGTACCACAAGATCAGAAGAATAGGCTCCACAGGTACTCGCCACCAAATTGGCACTGACTGATCAACACTATGGTGCTCACACAGTAGTAATATTCTCCATGAATTAGGGGGCTTGGTGGGGGTAAACTCACAACTAATGGACACAGTGAGCATTGTAGAAGGGAAGGGCATGCCTCTAATCCTCCCTTGGGTGAGGCAAAGACATAAAATGTAACCAAAATGTTTGTACCCTGATAATATCCTGAAATTAAATAAATAAATAAATAAATGCTTTTCTGATGGAAAAAAAAATAAAGTTTGGCATTTGACATTTTAACCAAACATAATAAAAATTACATATTAAAATGCAAGAATCTCCATTTAAAAGCATTACTAGAAATACGCTATACCAAAAATGTTTACTATTAATATAATGAGCTCATAGGCTTTGGAATCAGACTGATTTGGTTAGAATACAAGATCTGCCACTTATCAGCTAGCTATGAAAGTTACAGACACAAACAGATACATTATCCTTATTTTTGAGATGGGAATAGTAATGACTCCCTTTCAAAATTATATTAGGTTTTTAAGTACGATATGTCCGATTTCCTTAAGTACTAACTTTGACAGTTGATATCTCCGACATTTCACTTTGACACTTCTTGTTTTTCTTTTTATTGTGAAGATGCATCCTCATTCTTTCAAACATACATTTTAGGTTGTGATCATATTTTAAGTTTTTTTAGAGCAATTTTTGTGACACCATGGATAAGTCAAAAGTTCATGTTATTTTCACATATGAGTTGGGTTGTGGAAAAAATGCAGTGCAGACAGCTCAAAATATCAATGAAGTGTTTGGCAAGGATGTGGCTAATGAATGCACAGTACCTCATTGGTTTGAGAAGTTCCATTCTGGTGATTTTAATCTTGAAAATGAGCCATGTTGGTGACCTGGGACCAAGGTGGATAATGATGAGATGAAAGCTACAGTGGAAGCGAATCCATCTCAACCTACATGTCAATTAGCAGCAAGATTTGATGTTACTATTTCAACAATATTCGACCATTGGAAACAAATCAGCAAGGTAAAGAAGCTGGATAGATGGGTTCCAAATGAATTAAACGAGCGTCAGAAGAGAGATGTCTGGAAGCTTGCCTTTCTTTGCTGTTACAACATAAAGGTGAACCATTTCTACACCATATTGCCACATGTAATGAAAAATGGATTCTTTTTGACAATTACAAGCATTCAGCACAAAGGTTGGATCAAGATGAAGTGTCGAAACACAGTCCAAAACCAAACATTTACCCAAAAATGCTAATGGTGTCTGTTTGGTGGTCCAGCGCTGGTATTATCCACTCCAGCTTCATGAAACCTGGTCAGTCGATGACAGCAGATGTGTACTGCAACCAGCTGGAGATGATGAGGATGCTTGCAATTAAGCAGATGAGATTGGTCAATGGAGACAGGCCAATCCTCTTGCAAGACAGCGCTTGACCACATGTCACACATACAATGCTGCTAAAATTATAGAAGCTGGACTTAAAAACTCTCTGTCATCCACCGTATTCACCAGACCTTGCACCAACTGACTACCACTTCTTCCAGGCTTTGGACCACTTCTTGCAAGGAAAAATATTCAATTCCCAACAAGCTGTGTAAAATGCCTTTCTCGATTTCATCATCACTCACTTTCCAGGCTTCTTCATTGCTGGCATAAACAAGCTACCGTTAAGATGGTAATTCATTTGGAACCCATCTATCCAGCTTCTTTACCTTGCTGATTTGTTTCCAATGGTCGAATATTGTTGAAATAGTAACATCAAACTTTGCTGCTAATTCACACATAGGTTGTGATGGATTTGCTTCCAGTATAGCTTTCATCTCTTCATTATCCACCTTGGTCTCAGGTCACCCACATGGCTCATTTTCAAGATTAAAATCACCAGAATGTAACTTCTCAAACCATTGAGGTACTGTGCATTCATTAGCCACATCCTTGCCAAATACTTCATTGATATTTTGAGCTGTCTGCACTGCATTTGTTCCACGACCCAACTCATATGTGAAAATAACATGAATTTTTGACTTATTCATTGTTTCACAAAAATTGCCCTAAAAAAGTTTGAAAGATAATCATAAAAGCCAAATCATGTGTTTGAAAGAATGAGGATGTACCTTCACAGTAAAACAAGAAAACCCAAGAAGTGTCAAAGTGAAATGTCAGAGATATCAACTGTCAAGCTTAGCACTTAAGGAAATCAGACAATTCGTACTTCATAACCTAATACCTCTGTGCCTTTGCACATGGGTTTACCCCTGTTAAGAGAACTTCCCTCATTCCAGGGGCTATCATTCCAGCCTCCTTCACCTAGCTAAGTCTTACTCTTTAATCTTTTGGTTTCAGTTTGATATCACTTCCTCAGGGAAGCAGCCTTTGATTCCCCAAACTAAACGAAGTACCCCTAATCTCTCTTGGCAAACATCATGTACTTTTCCTTCCCAGCACTTTTCTCAAATGTAAACAATTCACTATTTTTAAAATATCATTGTAAGATTCTTGACTTTGAATGTCGTCCACTGTGCTCACCTTGATTTCTGTGTCCACACCCATCTGGTGCCATGCCTGGCATAATTCCAGTCCCTCAATAAATATTTTTGGAATGAGTAAAATGATGTCAAAAATGACAGGGACTGTGCATCTGAAATTGTGGCAAAAGGACGGTATACTGTACTTAATTCAACGGGTTGAAACAATTGACTATTTTGATTGTAGTTTACACAGCATCCCCAGCATGAGAATCATTTAAAATAAGAGATGGGCAATTTGGTTATATAGATACATAATCAGAGTCCCTGATGAATCCAGTATACGACTGGTGATACATTGTGAAAAAAGAAAAGAGATATTTGTGGGGAATGAATAACTAACAAAGAGCCTCTCCTGGTAGTTGTGTCCTCTGGCTTGCTTCTGTAGGAGGAAGGGTCTCTAGCTAATGGGGCCAACCCAGCAGGTATGGGGCAATTGCTGGGTATGGATGAATCTCTCTATATGTCCCTGTCTTAGGCCACAGTTGCTGTACAGGACAAGAAAGGCCCATAAAGATGACATGTTTGCTTGGCGGCTCCCTGTTGGGGTTCCAGTGTATTACCTGGATCTAATTATCTCATCTCCAGCTGACAGAGGGGTTTCCATGGAACCTCTCCATCACTGCTGCCTCAGCCCAGCTTCCAGGGAGCTGTCGAATAGCTTGATATATTTTTGGATCCCCTGCTCATTGGATGAACAAGCTGAAGCAAATCATGTATTGACCTCAAAGCATTTATAAACTGTAGAACATTATATTCTCATCAGAGCCATAGGGGCAGTAAACTATAGTTTCTCTGCTGTGAAACATGGTTTTGGTTATGCACTGTGTTACCGGGGTTGTACCTAAACAATAATACATCATTTGTGGCACATGTCGCCTTCTTTATTGAAAGGCAAAACAAAGAGTTGAGGACAAAAATCATTACTTCTTTAGCAATTTTTCACAAAATGCTTTTCTTTTGTACTTGACACACAGATGGGACATTGTACTGCGAGGGAAATGATATATGGCAGCATGACAAATTTCATTTCCTTTCTAAAACCAGAATCAGAAGGATGCACAAATTTGGGAAAGTTGTGTTTCTTTAAAAAAATAAATAAATAAAATATGCTTTTTGAAAAGAGGGAGAGGGGACTCCAGTGTGTCTCCTTGAGAAAGCATTTGTATGTTTTAATTGACTTGTCGGATATTGATCAAAGTGCTTAAATGAAAATACTGGTAACAATGAACCGGCTCATGTTAGAGCTTTTGTATCATCTTGAAAACGATCACCCACGACTGAGGCTAGAATTAACAGGATGTGATGCAGCCCAGTAGGGTCTGGGAAGACAAAGGAAATCAACACAAAGTCAGCTCCAGGAAAAGTTTTATGCATGAACTTTCTGAAAGTCAGAAGAAAGCAGGCTGCTGCTCTCAGTTCTTACTTATTCCTGCTCTATGCTGCTTCTTTGTCCACTCCATCCTTCAGTGCAGTGTTTCTCAAAGCTTATCCGGCCAGGTGTTGCTTCCGAGTCACTGGGGTGCTAAACGTGCAAGATCTCTAGATCTGCACAGATTTGGAATCAGACTGTGTTTACTTGGGGCACGGGGATCCACATAGGTCAGGTCATAGGTCGACATAGTGATTTTTCTGCACCCCGAAGTCTGTGATCCCTGCCCTCATGTCTCATCCCGGACTACTCTGAGGATAAATCATGATTGACATCTGCAAAGGACTGAACTACTTTTTCTGACTTCCTTCTCTCAAAGTCCTTTTCCCTTAGCATTATACTTGGTGACTTTTTAAAAGTGTTCACAGGTATAATAATTTATAGCATTGCTCTTTCAGAAAACTTGTTTGCATTTCATTAGGGTCTTTTTGCTCCTTAACTCATCATGTCCCAAATCATGCTGGGCATTTTTTAAAGAAAATAAATAAAAAGTTCAAATACATTTAAGAAAGGATGGGTTAAATATAGTTAAATTTAGTGAAATAGCTTGACTATAGGACTTGTCAGTGCCTTTAATATATGCATGTACACTGAGTTTCTCTAAATAGGACTTTCTTAAACATACTTGATAGGAAACTTCTTTGTCGTAGAGAATCTCATGAGATTTGGGTCTCAAAGAACAAATGTTGGCTAATACTGCTTGATTCAGAAGGAGTATTAAAGAGTAAGTGGAAACCTTGGCTGGTGGTCTGTGGTTGGAGAGGCATTTGGTGCCTCTTAAATGTTGTCACATATGTGGCTGTTTACTATGCTCATAGAGAGTTCTGCATTTATGGAGGAAAAATTGCCTGATACTGAGAAGTGAAGATGATATGTTAGATAATTTAATATTTACCCCCAAAGAAATTCATACTACTGGAAAATATTTCCTAGACAATGTTGTGTTAAAAAAAAAGTCAAGTTGGCACTGTTAACCTAAGTTAATATTTATAATATCTAAGCTGCTGTGATTATCATTTTCTTATTTAAACTTTTCATCAACTACTTGGATTATGAAAAAGTGAACGAAGTTTTTAAGCACGAGTATGAACACTGAGTGACTTTGGGTGAGTTTCTTCACATCTCTGGGATGCTTCTGCAAATAATAGGGCTGTCTATAATCTCTGTAGTTCCTAACCCTTTTGGGATCATCACATAGTCTTTTGAAATTTCTGATGAAAACAATGGGATTTCTTCCCCTGAAACATCACATATGCAGATGCAAACTGACTTTTCTCCTATAATTCTAGGGTTTCATGAATCGTCTGCAGCCAATTCCAGATGCTGTAAAGACCACGATGGGCAGAGAAAAGATCTCTTGAGCCAGCATTTCCTTGGTGGCCTTCCTGCCATCACACTGTGTGAGTCTAAGATCCATTCTCCTCTCACTTGCCACATTCTGCTTGGATATCTTCTTTTTTCTTTCCTTTTTGTTGTTTCTGGCAACAGCAGATCTGAATGTATATCTATGAAGTTTCATTACAATGACTGGTTAAAACCTCAAAGCAGAGGTTAGTCCGTTATAATAGAAAATACAGAACTGTTTTTCCACTTACACAAAGTCGTTATTTGCCATTTCTTCCAGGTAGTTAGTGTGCAAATTTAGAGACTGACCTGCAGAGGTTCTAAATAATGGAAATGTTTTGTAACAGTTGACATGGAGAAACTATTTTCCTGAACTGTCAAAAGTGCATGAAATCAGCTATGCACATTATGAAACATGTCACAGTTCTACTTGTGATGCAACAAATAAAATGGTAAATATTTCATCAAAATTGAAATGACAAGTGGCTATAACCATGTACAATCATCTGTGCTTCAAATGTTCTCCCAACGTTTTTCTTAATACAGTTTATTTTTTAAAGTGGTTTTAGATTCACAAAAAAATTGATGGGAAAGTACAGAGAGCTCTCATATACCCCCTGCTCCCACAAACACACAACTTTCCCCACTATCAGAATCCCACATCAGAGAGGTACATTTGTTGCCTTTGTTGAATCTACGTTGACATATCATTATCATTATCTTCCAGACTTCATAGATTACAGTAGGGTTCCCTCTTAGTGTTGTACATTCTATGGATTTGGACAAATGTATAATGACATGTGTCCACCATTATAGTACCATACAGAGTATTTTCACTGTCCTAAAAGTCCTCTGTGCTCCACCTGTACACCCCTCCCTTCCCCAAACCCCCAGAGACCACAGATATTTTTACTGTCTTTGTAGTTTTACTTTTTCCAGAGTATTATTTAATTGGAAGTATACAATATGTATCCTTTTCGGGTTGACTTCTTTCACTTAGCAATATGCATTTACGTTTCTTCCATGTCTTTGGCTGGATTGATAGCTCATTTCTTTCAGTGCTGCATAATATACCACTCATTCATTCTATTGTCTCTCTGTGTCACAGTTTATTTATCCATTCCCCTCCTGAAGGACATCTTGGTTGCTTGCAAGTTTTGGCAATTATGAACAAAACTGCTATAAATATCCATCTGCAGGTTTTGTGTGGAAGAAGTTCTCAGTTCATTTGTGTAAGTACCAAGGGGCACAATTGCTGGATGATGGTATGGTTAAGATCGTGTTTAGTTTCTAAGGAAACTACCAAACTGTCTTCCAAAGTGGCTCTATCATTTTCCATTCCTACCAGTGAATGAGAGTTCCCGTTGCTTCACATCTCGATAGTGTTTGGTGTTGTCAATGTTTTGGATTTTGGCCTTTTAATAGGTCTTTAGTGATATCTCATTGTTGTTTTAACTGGCAATTCCCAAATGACATTCGGTGTTGAACATTTTTTCCTGTGCTTACTGCTTACTTGTCACCTGTCTATCTTCTTTGGTTGGTATCTCTTCATGTCTTTAGCTCATTTTTTAATCATGTTGTACATTTATTTAATTGTTGAGTTTTAAGAGTTCTTTGTGCATTTTTGATAACGTTCTTTATCAGATATGTTATTTGAAAATATTTTCTCCCAGTCTGTGGATAGTCTTCTCATTTTCTTAACACCCCCAACATTTTAATCATGCCATTCTTATGGCAATAGAATATTTTAGTGATGTTTTTTTCATCTCTTGATGGAGTTTGAGACACAGAAAAAGTTATGTGGTTTTTGGTCATTTAATATTATTTTGAAAGGAAATACACATTTTTTTTCATAAATAGATCCCAAAAATACAGTCGTCCTAATTATCTCCAAGGCGTTTCAAGATAAAAAAAAAAAAAAGAAGAAACTGAGAAATTAAATAATCTGAAAAGCGTACCAAAGGTAACTTAAGGACACTATATGTCTTCCCTGACTAAAAATGTGTGTGTATATATGTGTGTGCATAAACACATTTACATAGTCTATAGGGCTCTTTGAAATACGGTTTTACTCTACACATCATTACTGGTCCCTTTTGAAGAAGCTAAAATTTTTGAAGTCTACCCTAGAATGTAAGGTTATGTTCCCAGGCATACCACTTATCAAGTTTTATTGCTTTTGGACTAATATTTACATGTCATCTCTCCTCTTCATTGTTAAATAATAAAGTAACTGCAATATAGTTGAGGAAATGAAAGGAATTATGATAGATTTTTTTAGATCACAGTTTTGTTCCCATCCTCCAAGTAGATAACTGATAGATTGGAATTCTTAAACATTAAGACTTGTCCTAATTGGTCATTGTAGCATTGATTCTGCATTAACTATTTGGAATAAGCATTTCTTTTATCCTACAAATCTCTGGAAGCAGATGTGGTTCGGTAATACACACACAGGATGAAAACCAATGCTATAAGATCCTGCCTAGTGGCACCTACTGACCTGGAGAGAGCTGATTCCTGGTCATACAGAGACCTGGTCGAAGCTCACTTAGGCTGTAGGTAGGGCATCTCCATAGCTTAAGACAACAACAAAACGATACTGCATATGTTCCTTTCTAATCCGTGTACAAAAGAACATTTCTAGGCATGTGGTGTATGGTTTAGTCTGGGACATTGCAAGTCTCTTATATCACATAGGTACTTTGCTATGGATCTTGCAGGATTTCTGATTCCAGTTGTGCAAAATTTGCCTTCCAAATCCATTTATTTTGGTGTCCTGGACCACTGAGGTCAGGTATCTATCCTCATCTACTCATCAGAGCTTTCAAGCTTGTATCAGCAAAAGTAGGAATGCATTATGTTCTTGGCTCAGTCATTTGGAAATGCCTCCAGCACCTGAGTGGTCCACTGTGCCAAATGCAGCCTCTGCGTAATTCCTGCATGATGGTGTCTGTAAAGCCACTGGAGCTTTTTTTGTTTGTTTTTCTCTTTCAAGGTTCTAACTCTCCTTTCATCTTCATCATATTTACTCCAGATTTATTGGTCCCAATGTTGCTCTTAGCATGTCATCATTGATTAAAATAGAAGAAATACCCTGATTAAGAGTGTACTTAAAGATGAATCTAAAAAAAAAATACACTCAGTCGTATTTTTACCATGGTTACACCAGTGTTATATTTATAAAATAAATGAAAATGCTAACAGGCTTGGCCAGGAAACGCACGCTTTGTGCACAAAGTAGAAACATTTCTCCTTTTTTAAAATATTAAAATGTGAACCTTTCTTGCCTTATTCATGGTCCAGCTAGTGAGCTGTCTATGGTTCAGTTAAGATAGAATGTGTGCTTATTTTTCAAAAGAATAATATCAGTTTTTATATCAGTTAATAAAAAATTAAACCCATTAAGAATATAGCACTTAGGCAAGAGAGAATGATATTTTTTAATGTCACACTCAAAACCACATTTCTTTTAATCAACATCTGCTCTGTGTTAAGCTGCCTATAAAATCTGGTGCCCTGTTGACAGTGGAAGATGAAAACAAACAAACAGGAAAAGTACAAAAGGCATGGTATTAACATCAAAGTAGAATAACCCTGCTCTCTGTCTTTGGCATTTGAAAAACGCCTTTATTTTGACCCTAAACAATTGGATTTTCTTCCCACCAATTTTGATTTTGGAGCTCTGGATTAAGAAAACTTGCATGTGAACTGAAACATGAGAGTAAAGGGAACCAAGAAGGAACAAGGAACTGTTTGAACAAATTAAACTATTTGCAATTATAAAACCTTTATTGTTTGAGACAATCAGAAAACAGCACCGCACACTTGCATGTAGATTAAATTCACTGGTCTTCAGCCATAATGGCAGGTAACCTACAGAAGGTAAACTGATCCCAACTGTAATTGTAAAACTCTGCAAATAAAGTAGTTCAAAGGTTTGGGATTATGGAGAAGAAAAGCAAGATCTCTTGAACTTTTTGTGGATACTGGAGCTTGGGAGCATCATTCCTTTTCTTATTGAGAACAGTGACCTAGATTTGTCTTAACATGTTACTATTACACTAGCTCTGTGTCTATTCTAAAAACAACATAAAAGTAATGCGTGGGATGTCTCATCTTAGAACAGTGGTGATTATAAAATCCCCATTCTCCAGGGATTGTTTCTATTAGGAAAAAGTATTTACTAATGCCTTACATGGAGAAATTCACTATATATTTGCTTATTAATTTAACAGCATCTACTAATAGGTAGTAAGCTATGTGCTGGGGGTACATAGATAAACAAATCACAGTCTCTGAACTTTTGGAGCTGGTGGGAAAAAACAAACTAACCACTGTCACTAATAATAACAGCAACAAAACAATTGCCATATGGACTAAGAGTGGCTGCGGAGGGGTCCTTTCTCCCAAGCATGATGTTCTCAGAAGGCGGTGCATTCTTCTATCACCATAAGATAGGAAGCTTCATACACTATATGAGACAGGATAAATTTGACACTAAAGAGAATAAGATATAATGAGCATTTTTCTCTTTTAAAACTCATACTTCGAAAAAAATTTATTTTATTCATTGATAACTTTGCATTTCACTCTCCACTGATAGGATCTTATCCAACTGTAAATATTTGCAGAGCACTCACTGTCAGCCACAGATGGAATACTTTGACAGGGTTATTCCCAATCTGTTCTTAGGATCGCTCAATTCTAAGACTATTCTCTCTCTTCTCCTTTTTAACTTCTTTTAAGTCTCTTTTATCAAGACTTCTGCAGACTGTCAATAGGAAGACTGTAGTGAACTCAAGTGTTTGGTACTTTTTTTGTTCAAAGAAATCTAAGGAAGCTTCCTGAAGAGCAGTGAGTATCCACTAAAAATATGGGGGTGAATGTTGATTTTTAAGGTGCTACTTTCAAGCCTTTTTCTCCTATAGTCATTCTTTTCCTTCTTTTTTTTTTTTTTTTTTTTTGCTGAAATCTTACCCATCTGCATGTCTCTGGATTTCCTATTACAAGTATGGGTGTGAAAGATGTGAGAAACAGCCACGGAGGAGAATTTTTGGGGCTCGGAGCTGTGGTCAGGAAGACCAGAGGACAAGGACGGAAAAACCTGTCCTGATTTTGTGGAGAAGACATGGTGGTGCACACACAGGTGATTGAAAGATCGCAGGCATTCTGCGTTGTCGTTTGATTCACGCACTTCTTAGATTTCACCCTTGACCTGAATCTCTAATGAACCAATCATTTATCGAATTAATTCCTCCTTGCTGCTGCGCGTTCTCCAGCGTAGAGCCGTGTGCAGTGAGTTGAGTACATCAAAAGGAATTGTAACGGGAAAGGTGGGGAGGAGGAGAGTTGCCCAGACCCTTAAGAGTCACTGGTATGGGACCTATAAAAGTCACCTACTCAGAGCAAAGGCTGTAACTGAACTAACTGCACCAATCCTTTTGGATTTTCCAGTTACTTTTTAAAATCACTGACCTCGAATTTTATTGACTTCGGGGCGCATTGGAGTCACGCTTCAGTGCCTGTGTTTATGTTGCTCAAGGAGGCTGCTACCAAGGAGCCGCCCAGCCACACACGCCACGTTTCCTTGTGAGGTGGTTATTTTCTTTTATTTCAAATCTTTCCTCTTCATGTAAAGCTCCGAGCTTGAAAACAGAAGAGATTATTTTACTGTAGTACTTTTTTTTTCAATCATAAAAGGAAAGGAATTTATTTAGTCCTGTTAAGACTGCCATACAGCTAGAGATACAGATAAGGGTATAGATTAAAATAGATACGTAGGTAGTGTGTGCTAAATGTGAACCATATCAAATCCATGTGAAGCCTTTTCACATACATATATGTAACTCAGAGTACATCCCAGGTATTCTTACATTTATTCAGGTTATACAATTCTTCGTTAATAAAAGTTCAGGAATTGTTAAAATCAGCACAAATAACAAAAATCCCCTGGTGAGATGGAAATCATAGCACCACTTATGTCTCACTCATAAAACCAATTTAACCTTTAAAACAATCTATTTCACTTCACTTGTTTTTCACTCATGCCTGCCTCAAGTCCGGTCTTTGTTTCTTTCCCTTTATATCTCTTCTTGCTTCTCTTTTTCTTTGTTTCATTAATTAAACAATAGCTAGAGGCAGCTAGGGAATGCGTGAAGTCCAAGTCTAGTTTTGCAATCCGTATTAAGAGGTATAAACAATAGTAATTTTTTACAGGTGAATCTTGTAAAGTAAAAGGTTAAATTGATACATTATATGTATAGTGAGCCAGACTAAATTATGTTCTAAGAAATCTTTCTCTTTCTCTCTCTCTCTCTCTATTTATATATACACATAATATGTTGATAAGCCCGTGCAAGATTATAGCATTCAGTGGGTAAGAATACTCGAGAGATTTTCCCACTTAATAGTAGTAGAATAAGCCCCTTTCTAAGGTAATTCATTTTCCTTCATGCTATTTAAAAATAAAACAGGGTACATTTTTAAATTATGCACGTGAAGGCAATATTCAGCTGGCTGCTTAACATTCAGAGGGGATTTCTGTGATCCACCCTGTCATTGCAATTCTTGCCCTCACTCTGCAGTACGAGAAAACACTGTTATTTACCCTGGGACACAGGTGACTGAACTTATAAAAATCACTACAAGACAAGATGTATTGAGGCCTGGCATGGAATGACAAATTCTGGTGAGGTTCACCAAGAAGAGACATATTGATTCTTAAATGATTAATAAGGAGAATATAATTGTATTTCATTAAGATGGATGGGATTTCATTTAGTCTGTCTTCTCCCTTTCCAGTTCAGATGCGAGAGGAAATCGAGTCATCATCACTGGCACCTCGTGTTAGCCTGCCATGGCAACAAGCTCATTGATTGAGTAAAAGAACTTTCAGATGCACTAGCTGGTCTTTAATGGGTTGCTGAAAGCACAGATAAGATGGCCAAGGGAGCTGACTGCGTTTCTGTGGATATATAAAAAACAAATGGAAAATCACAGTATGATTTCTCATTGGTTCTGGTACAGCTAAGCCCTTTTATAATTCTAAGACTGGAGTACAAAATGATGCCTGCTTTGTTCATTTGGTTATAGCTATTAGGAGGGGAGGATCAGGTCTGTGATTGCAAGGAATTTTGCTCTATTAAATTATACTTAAGTAATAATAATAGCTAAGGGTTACCAAGGATTTAGACTTTTTCTTTTGCATGATCTCAATTATTTTTCCAAACAGCCCTTGGTGCTGGGTACTACTAATTACTACTAGTGTCACCATTTTACAGATGACAGTGCCAAGGTTCAGAAAGACATCCATTTAAGAAGGGTCTGTTTCAGCCTTGAATCCATTACACTCTGATATCTAACTCTTGGTTTCCCCAAAAGGCCTTTTAGCATATGGAGAAACCAATCTGAGGGCAGCAGGCAGTGGCTAAGTGTGTGGGCTTTGGAGTCAGACGCTAATGAAAGCCAGCTCCACCACTTAATAACTATATAAATTAGGGAGTTACTTAAAACTATGCCTCCATTTCCGAGTCTGTAAAATGGGGTTTTGATGAGGCTGGAATAAGTTAATCCAGAGTGCGGAGAAGGCACTGCGTCAGTGTGTGGTGCATGGCAAGCACGTGAGAGATGCGAACACATGCCCGGGTTTGAGTTCTGCTCTGCCCTGATGCCCAGTGCCCCAGAGGACAAGCCCTTCCATGCCAGCGCGTGGCAAGCCTCGCTTCCCCACTGCAAAGCAAGCTCTGAGGCCAAGCCCCATTTCAACATGCAGGAAAAGTACATTCTGTCCGTATATGTGTATGGATGTGAGAGTATTTGCTGAATAATAATTCAAATGGTTTCATTGATTAACTGTTAGAAGAGTCTTTTTGGCCATCTGTGAAAGAAAGTCAAAAATAGTAACCGATTCACAGCATGTTGTGATGGTTCCCTGAGATGAAGCATGTAAACTGCTTAGCTCAGTGCCTTGGACACGGTAAGAACCCCACAAGTATTAGCGATTACCATCACTATTGTTGTTATAAAGGCAGCACAGTGATAGTGGTACTAGTAAAATAGAAGGACCTACCTAATCCAAAATTCTATTTAATAAGGGAGTTACTACATATAGCCTCTATGGTTTCTAATTCAAAGAATTAGCATATAATTACATATATACACACACACATATACATTCAGTGATAAAACTGAGCTGAATATATTATAATAATTTATGCAAAAGATATTTCAGATTCCTTGTTTGTCTTTGTACTTCACATATTCAAAAGTATAACTTCAGAGAGACATTCAATAGAGAAAATGCTGCCTAGGCCAGCTTATAGCAAAAAACAAACAATTTTTTTGGATTCTCTCAAAGTATAGAGCAATGATAAATATAGAAATTTTTTGAGGAAAAAACACTAAGCAGCATAGGAATAGTACCATTTATGGCCAGGCGCGGTGGCTCATGCCTGTAATCCTAGCACTCTGGGAGGCCGAGGCGGGTGGATGGATGGCTCAAGGTCAGGAGTTCGAGACCAGCCTGAGCAAGACCGAGACCCCGTCTCTACTAAAAAACAATAGAAACAAATTATCTGGCCAACTAAAAATATATATAGAAAAAATTAGCCGGGCATGGTGGCGCATGCCTGTAGTCCCAGCTACTCGGGAGGCTGAGGCAGGAGGATTGCTTAAGCCCAGGAGTTTGAGGTTGCTGTGAGCTAGGCTGACGCCACGGCACTCACTCTAGCCCGGGCAACAGAGTGAGACTCTGTCTCAAAA
>JAQIFY010001251.1:0-14329 GCA_028533085.1 Varecia variegata | reverse complement strand
ATAATTTTACGCTTTGTATGGAACCAGAGAAGACCCCATTTAGCAAAAGCAATTTTAGGTAATAAGAACAAAATGGGAGGTATTAATTTACCAGACTTCAACCTATATTACAAGGCTGTGGTTATTAAAACAGCATGGTATTGGCACAAGAACAGGGACACAGACCAGTGGAACAGAACAGAAAACCCAGATATAAAACCATCCTCATATAGTCATCTAATCTTTGACAAAGCAGACAAAAACATACTCTGGGGAAAAGAATCCTTATTCAATAAATGGTGCTGGGAAAACTGGATAGCCACTTGTAGAAGACTGAAACAGGACCCACACCTTTCACCTCTCACAAAAGTCAAATCACAGTGGATAACAGACTTAAATCTTAGGAGTGAAACTATTAGAATTCTAGAAGAAAACGTGGGAAAGACTCTTATAAACATTGGCCTAGACAAAGAATTTATGAAGAAGACCCCAAAGGCAATCACAGCAACAACAAAAATAAATAAATGGGACCTGATTAAATTTTTTGTTTTCAAGTGAGAATGGCTTTCACCAAAAAGTCTGAAAACAACAAATGTTGGTATGAATGTGGACAGACAGGAACACTCACACGCTGCTGGTGGGACCGCAAACCAGTAAAACCCCCATAGAAAGCAACATAGAGATACCTCAAAGAATGAAAAGTAGAACTAGTATTCAATCCAGGAATCCCACTACTGTGCATCCATCCCAAGGAAACAAAGACATTATACAAAAATGACATCTGCACTGAAATGTCTACAGCAGCGCAATTGAAAATTGCAAATATGTATAAACAACCCACGTGCCCATCAACACATGAGTGGAGTAATAAAATGCAGCACATGTACACCATGGAGTACCACTCAGCCCCCAGAAGCAACGGTGAACCAATACCTCTTATGTTATCCTGGATGGAGCTTTAGCCCATTCCTGAAGTGTCACAAGAATGGAAAAACAAGCACCACATATACTCACCACCAAATCGGTACTAATCGATCAATACCTATGTGTACATATCGAAGTATTATTCATTGCGTGTCAGACAGGTGGAAAGGGGAGGAGCAGATGAGTATATTAATACCTAACAGGACCTGATTAAATTAAAAAGCTTCTGCACAGCCAAAGAAACTATCACAGGAGTAAATAGACAACCTACAGAATGGGAAAAAATTTTCACATGCTACACATCTGATAAAGGACTGATAACTAGAATCTATTTAGAACTCAGGAAAATCAGCAAGAAAAAAATCAAACAACCCTATCAAAAAGTGGGCAAAGGACATGAACAGAAATTTTTAAAAAGAAGACAGAAGAATGGCCAACAAACATTTAATTCTTTTTTTAATGAAATGTCTAGAATAGGCATATCTATGGAGACAGAAAGTAGATTAGTGTTTGCTTAGGGCTGGGAAGAATGGGGGGTTGGGGATGAGAGTGATAGCCAAGGGGTATAAGTTTGCTTTTTGAGGTGATGAAAATGTTTTAAAATGGATTGTGCTGATAATGGCACATATCTGTAAAAATACTAAAAACCATTAAATTGTATACTTCAAAAATCTATTAAGATAATAAATACTTAACTACACAGCTAGAGATTTTTCCAGGTTACCATGAAAATAAATACATATGTTTTCAGAAAAAAAATTGTTGAACTCAAATATCTGCATTCTAAAAGGGGGTCATCTAATGTATATTATGTTAAAAATAATTTTAAAAATTTTGGTGCCAAAGACATACTCTACATTTATTTTCTGCTTTAATCTGAAAACATACACATGAATAAATATAAATAAATATTGTACTCCTTAGAACATGATAAACCAAGAACTTTACAATTAAAAATATTTATTACTTTCTTCTCTTCTTCTTATTTTTCGTGTTGGAGTACCCTAGAGTTCAGTTCTTATTTCTCTTTTCCTCTTTGCTATGCTCATTCCATTTAAGAGCTAAGCAACTCTTGTGGCTTCGAACATTACCTTCATGTCTAAGATTCCCAATTCAATCCATCCAATTCCTCAAGACAAAAACTTAATTTTAACCCCTGACTACTCTCTTTTTCTCACATTCTTCCCCCATTAGGAATTCCTGTTGGTGTTACCTTCAAATGTATCCAGAATCCAAGCACTTATCATCCCCCTCTACTGCCTCTATCTTGGTCTGAATCACCATCATTTTAAAGCTGACGACAATAGCCCTGTAACTGGCTTCCCTGCTTCTCACCTGAACTCCTTTACACACAATTCTCAGAGGATTTCAGCCAGAACGATATTTTTGAAACACTCACTGTACCATGTCACTCCTCAAAATATTCCAATCTCCCTACATGAGCTATATGCTCTGGTCCCTTTAGCACACTGACCTCATGTTCTGCCACCCTTCCCTGGCTACACTGCCACTGCCACTGCCACTGACCTCCCTGCATGCCAGTGAGCATGCCAGGCACGTTCTCACTTTATGGCTTTTCCGATGGCTCACCTCTTTGCTTGGAGCGCTGACCTCTTATGTTATCCTGGATAGAGCTTGAGCCCATCCTTCGAAGTGAGGTATCACAAGGATGGAACAACATGCACCACATGTACTCGCCATCACACTGGTACTAATTGATGAACACTACTAAGGTGCTCACATGGTAGTAATACTCACTGGGTGCCAGTCAGGTGGGGCTGTGGAGGGGTAAACACACAGCTAATGGAAACGGGGCACACTGTATGGGGGAAGGGCACACTTGTAGACCTGGCTTGAGTGAGGCAAATGCATTTCATGTAACCAAAATGTTTGTACCCCCATAATATTCTGAATTAAAAAAAATTGAAGAAAAATACACAGCCCCCTAATGGCAGCCCCTGGTATGATTTTTTTTCATCACACCTATCACCTTCTAGCCTACTATAATAGCTCCTAGTTTGTCATGTTTATTGTTTATTGCCTTTATCCCGCTATTAGAATGTAAGCTCCATGAGGGCAATAAATCTTCACCTGTTTGTTCACTGATGCTTCCTACACACACAGAACATGCCTGAAACTCAGTAAATATTTTTTAAATTGAATTATTGGAATTTAGGTGCATTATATTAGGTACATCATGGTACCTAAGTATAATAGAATATTATGGGGCCACTAGAATAATTTTTCCAAAGCATATTTTCATGACTTGATAAATAATTATAATTGATTTCCTCTTATGATGTTGAGTCAGTTTGGTTTAGAAAATGTCTGAACAACCATCCTTGAGGCAGATGAGTTTGTGTTTTTGCGAGGAATAATGTCACTGCTTCTAGAGAAGGAAATAGAATTGCTCTGTATGAGACAGGAAGAGAAGTTTAATTTTGCTCCTTGAGGTGGAGTGGGAGAGAGAGAAAAAGCAGGGCAGAAGATAGCGTGATGTTGGGAGTTAGAGGGAGAGTTACAAAGGGATCTAGGTCGTGACCAGAACTTGGAAATTACAATTGTCATCTCTCCCCACCATCCTTCAAGTGAAAAACCACACATTTTTTGTGAGTTTTTGTGGAAATCAGTCAAGGGGCCATACTTATTCATACCTTGGGTGATGTGGAGCAACTTTGGGACAGTATGCACAAATGCAGAAACTGAACTATGAGAAGGCCAGTCCCAGGAATTTGCAAAATCACAATGGGGCTTCATGGGCTTTGATGTCATCTGTATTCCTATCTCTGGGGAAAAGCATACCAGATGACCTCTAGGTCATACGTACACTCTGCTTGCAAACACATTAGAGAAACAAGCTTAGATGAAGGACTACTAGAATGGACAATGATGTTAACAAGGGCTACCTAGGTGATTGTAGAAGTTAAAAAAATATATAAAAACTTAAAGCCCATAATTAAGAGTTGCAAGCTACTGCTGAGCAAAATGGCCTCTCATACCTCTTTGACCCCGTCTGATTGGAAAAAAAAAAATAGGTGAACCTTTTGCTGAAATATGAAACAAAGTTTCAGTTTCTTGTTTCACCAATCTTTGAAAGCACCTTGTTTTCCTCTGGAGGTTTTGATAAGCAGAGTGCTTGCTGTAGGTATGCCAGGTACTGTTCTTTATGCTTGTTTGCTTACTTAATCGTCACAATAACCTTTGAGGTAGGTGCTATTATTTTTTTTTTCAGATCAGGAGAGTGAAGCACAGATTAATTTGCCCAAGTTTACACAGCCGGTGGTAGGGTAGTCAGAATTTGAATTCAGACAATCTACTTCCAGAGCTGTGATCCTAATTACAAGAGGGCTGTGGGAGGAGGGAAGTTCGTTCTAAAAGAGAAAGGGACTGCCCTTTGTTGGATGTGTTGTAATGATATCTGGTTTGTAGTCTAATGGCATTTCCTAGACCTGGGTTTGCTGAAGGCAGTTACCTTTTCATACATTATTTTCTCTCTTCCCTTTCCCTGACTAAGCACTGATCTTCTAGGCTTTACCCTGACTATGTTTCCTCCCTTCCTAATGCTTTGACTTTCAGGTCAGAGTTTTGTTTGGTTTTATATACTCCTTTAGATAGCTTGAAATGATTTATTCTGTGGAAACTTTACACCTGTCTCCTTATACAATCTTACTGCTCACACTGCATCCTCTTCCAACACCTCCCAAGCAAAAGAGGCACTGGAGCACATCCTTATAGAAATTAAATGATTTTTTTTCATCCCAACATTTGGAAAAGTTTTTTGTTTCCCCCCAAAATTTGGCTCAAAAGCAATAATTTCTCCTTTTCCAGGTAGCATTTTTCTTTGGAGTTGCCCCCAAACATTCTGACATACCTTATATGTTGTGTGAGGCTTCTGTATTACACTGTAGGCCCCTGAGTTGATGAACTGGGGATAGAAACAGGCATTTATAAACACCCATGCTTTCTGACAAGTTCTTTTCCTAGTGCCAGTGGCTTTCCTGATATCTGAATTATCACTGAATTCTCTGAAGAAAGTGGTTTTAACATGAAAAATCCCATTGCAGTTCTATAGTGACCACTAGTAGAATCTCTAAGGAATAGACTCACTATTTCTCTGTTACAGAAATGAAAAGATATTTTAAAGTTTCTGGCCATTAACAAGACCTTTGTATAGGTGACGGAACTTAGCGATCTCACAGTGATTTTTATGAGGGACAAGTAGTAGGCACTTGACTGGTTTTGACTGCCATTTATTGATACCATGACCTGAATTGTTAGAAAATAATCCATAGTGGCTAGTGTGGTGGCTCTTACTTGCAAGAAGCACCTTTTCCCTATAATGTTGTAGAAAAAATATTTCATCAATGGAAAATAGTTTCTGAAAGCATTTATCGGAAGATTTACACGTTGCTTTCCACAAACATCATGTCCTAAGTGCTATCAACACCTGCTGGCATTAGTTTGAAAGGATGGCTGTTTCTGACATACAAAGAATTTAATTTTTGTCCAATAATACATCTAAACCTGCCTTAATTCTGCCTGAAGCACTAACAAAAGATGACTCAAATATTACCAAGAAGAGGACTGAGACTTCTCCAGTCCAGGAAAATGAAATCCTGTCATGGAAGCAGAAGCACCTTAACTTGATTTTTTTTTTTTTTAATCTGTGACACTTTATTTCTGTGTTACTCTGTAAGAGTTAGTTAAGTTCTTTAAGCTTTGGTTTCCCCATTTGTAAAATGGGAATTAATGATAGCTATCTCATGGGGTTGTTGGGACATTTAGGTAAAACGATCTTGAAGTGCCTTTGGAAGGTGTCTAATACACAATAGATACAAAATTGAATAATTATTATTTGTGGCTAATTTCTGCCATAAGCTCCCCTTTCTACATCTTTGGTTTAGGATCCTTTCTAGATGCTTTGTAATAGGTGATTCATTGTATAAATTCCATTTAAATAATTTCTCTTTATTACATACAGCCCTTTCTAGAAAGTTCTCAGTGTGGGTAAACGTCTCCCACTCGAGGACTCCCACTATAAGAAAGCCTCTGAGGAAATACTGTCTTTCATCCAGAGCGGGGATCATCAGGCCCTTCTCTGGGTGAAACGACTGTACTTGCATGGCTCAGAGGCCTTTTCACAAAGCACAGGGACGACTCAAATCTTCTCTCCCTTGAATCCCTGTTTTTGGTTGAAAAGTGCAAAAGGGTAGGTAAGAAAGTAATGAAACCCTTTCTGCTCTGTGCAGAAATCTGACCTTGGGTTAACTTTCTACTTCTGTTAGTTAAAAACTTGACAAAATCGGAATGTCAGTTGTGTTACTAGGTCACATTGCTTGCGTGTAAGATGACCTCTGCCTGAATAATTGCTTCTGGACTGAACGTAACCGTGAACTAGAAGCAACTTGTGGGAAGCCAGAGCTTTGGGCTTCCCTGGGTGTAATGACTTATAACTGGGCATATCCTTGGTGGGAGCTTTGGCAACTACGACCATGGGATTATTGTAATATCTTATTCAAACATCTACTGTAGCAATCTCTGTTTAATTTCCTCAAATTCCTCTTGGGCTCCTGGGTCTCTTTTTTTTTTTTTTCTTTCTTTATACAGCCTCTCTAAAAATTTCCTCTATAGCCCCAAACATTAAGCTAAGGTCTTTGGATTCTCAGTCTACAAAAAATAAGCCTTAGAGTTATCAACATAGCCACTCCCTTTATTATTATTCAAGCATACCCGTTTAATATCTTTTCCCCATATACACCCCACCCTTTCAAGAAACTTATCAAAACGTGCAACAAACATAAAAAAGTCTTTTCCATGCCTGTTTCCACACTAAGATGAGCTCCTTTAAGTCAGAGGTTGGGTCTTTAGCCCATTGCTTGACCACCTGAGTCATTCACTTGATTCAGCAGAAAAACAATAAATGAATTTAAATCGATAATACCAGAGTTTACTCACAACAAATCCTGCCACATATGAGTAAGTTACTAGGACAAACACAGAGAGAGGACTTTCAGTATTTGAGTCCGGTCTTAGGAAAGACCAATACAAGCAGAGATTCCCCAGTGCACCGTGAATCAGGCCGATCATTGATTGCGCGGACTGTGAAAAAAGAGAGTCAGCGTTATTACTCAAGTCACATCTATCACAGACAGTTACAACTGGGGTGACCGGGAGGCCATGACAATGCCCAGTTTACCCTGGTACTTCTGAAGTAGTGTTGAAAGAAGTATGGGTCAGGGAGGACCAGAGATGGATAGAGACATAGCAGTCACGGTTGGGTGCTGGGGTCTCCTCATTTATTTAAACAGGGAATATTTGTTTTTGTTTCATAGTGGCCTGCAGAGATAATTAATATTTAATTTTCTAGTTGATTCCATTTAAGTAAAAAGTAGAGGCCTCTGTCTTTGGTTCAGGAGGACATCAGCTAGAAGCAGAGTTGCTGGCTCTGAGGATCTCTAGGGCTCTGCCTTGCTACCCCTTCTCCCTCTTATGGGTGGTTCTCTGAGGCCAACTCCAGCCTGAAGGTTTTCTCCGTCATGACCCCAAATAGGAGCTTTTGACCTTATTTTACTTTTCTCCTGCTCTCTCGTCTGGGACTTGGACTTTGATTTCCATTTGCTTTGCCGACTTCCACACCCAGCGCTGACCCTTGTAACCAGTCTGGACCACAGCCCTGGGCCCTGTTCAAAAAAGCCTGCAGGAAGAGTCTCCAGTGACCCTGGTTTTCTATAACTCTTACGGGAAGTGGTTCGCGGGGGCTGTGCTTGCAGTGGGGCCTTACTCTCCAGCTGGAGTACAGCCACTCACGCACACCAGTGACGAGGATGCCTGCAGCCATGGAAGGAGCTGGACTGGAGATTAGCATCCAGCATCACTTGCCCTGCAACTGGTTTTCTTCCTAATGCCCATTCTTTCTCTCTCAGATCCATTTAGGTAGTTTTAAGTGGATTTAAGTTATTTAAATCAGATTACCTTAAAAGTTTATGTTTATAGGGAACATATAGGTTTCTGTTCTGGAATTGAGATTATAGGAAAGTGTATTAGAGTTCTCCAGAAAAACAGAACCAATAGTATATGTCAATATCTATATCTATCTATAATCTATATCAAATCTATATCTATCAATATACATATATATAAAATGAAGACTGGCATGTCCAAAATCTTCAGTGTGGGCCGGCAGACTGGAGATCCAGGAGGGGCGATGGTGCCAATGATGTTTGCAGGCAGTCTTCTGGAGGATATCTCCTGCTCCATGGGGCAGGGACCAGGGAAGGGGAGTGGGGAAGGAACAATATTTTGTTCTAGTCAGGCCTTCAACTGATTGGATGAGCTCTACCTACGTTATGGAAGGCAATCTGTACATGCAATGCATATACAATGTTGATTTGATGATGAAGTGTTGCTGTGCATACTCGATTTTATGGATTGGTGGTAAGACCCAGTTCATGACGGGCAGCTCAGGTTGCATGGTAGCTTGGTGGCCCACGGTTAAACATTCAGTCTCTGCTAAGGCCCAGAAGCAGGCCAAGACCTGTTTCTCAAAAGGAGAGTAGTTATCCACAGAGGATAGCAGGATTTGGCTCCAAAATCCTAAGGCCTGTGCTATGATTTACCTATAGGGGCCTGCCAGAGGTGCTAAAAAACATCCCTATCTGGAGCTGATACTTTAGGAACCATTGGATCTGCTGCATTGTATGTCCCAAGGGAAGAGCAGCTTGCACCATGGTCTAAACCTATTGCAGAAACTTCTCTCATTCTGGACCCTGCTAACAGCTTTTTGAGTTGCTTGGTAAATGGGTTGGAATAACACACCCAAATGAGGAATGTGTTGCCTCCAAAATCCAGAGGTCCACTAGATGTTGTGCCTCTTTTTTGACTGTGAGAGGTCAGATGCAACAATTTATCCTTCACCTTAGAAGGGATAGCTTAAGGTGACCTTTCTAAATTTCACAGAGGTAGAAGACTTTTGACATTTGTTGGATTTATTGCCCACCCCGACACATAAATTTCTTACTCATAAGTCTAGAGTAGTTGCTGCTTCTTTCTCATTAGGTTCAATCAGCATAATTTCATCAATGTAATGGACCAGTGTGATACCTTGTGGAGGAGAAAAGTGATCAAGATCCCCAGGGAGTAAATGATGACACATGGCTGAAGAGTTGATATACCCCTGAGGTAGGGAGGTGCAGGTGTACTGCTGTCCTTGCCAACTGAAAGCAAACTGCTTCTGGTGATCTTTATCAACAGGGATGAACAAGAAGCATTTGCCAGCTCAATAGCTGCACACCCGGTACCAGGGGATGTGTTAATTTCTCATGCAATTAAACAGCTGCAATTAGAATCACAATTTGATTAAGTTTACAACAATCCACTGTCATTCTCCAAGATCCATATGTCTTTTGCACAGGCCAAATATGCAAGTTGAATGAGGTGGGAATCACCACCCATGCATCTTTCAAGTCCTTGTGGTGGCAGTAATCTCTAGAATCATAATATTGCTTTTAGTTTATTATTATTATTCTAGGTAGAGGCTGTTCTATTTGCTTCCGCTTTAGTCTTTTTCACCATAATATGTCTCACTCCACAGGTTTAGGGAACCAACATGGGGATTCTGCCAGTTACTGAATATAAGTATTGCAAGTATGCATTCTGGAACTGGTGAAATAAACAAAGGATGGGTTCAAGCACCTGCTGGGCCTACTGTGAGATGGACCTGAGCTAAAACTCCATTGAGCACCTGACCTCTATAAGCCCGTACTCTCACTGGTGGACCACAGTGATGCCTTGGATCTCCTGAAATTGGTGTCAATTCACAACCAGTTTCCAGCAATCTCTGAAAAGTCTGATTATTTCCTTTTATCCAATGCAAGTTCAGTCCTGTGGCTACAGGAGAGAAGATTCTGACCAGGGCACACACAGAAACTGTTAGGTTATTTATGCAGCACTGGAGCCAAGACATAAAATCCCTGAGCTTATCCTTTTCTTTCATCACTTTGTCCAGCAATGCTAAGAACAACCAATTAATGTCATTATATTCCTTGGTTTTTCCATAAATGTTCAAAGATATCATGTATAAAGTCACTAAATTTCTTGCCTCTTATAAGTGGTGAATTAGGAGTGTCAAATGCATTTATTTTGCATATCTTTATAAACAGTTCTCTCTATACTATTTGAAGTATAGCCCTTTGCATTTTTAGGTCTAGTCAGACTAGAGAGATGATTCCAGAAACACCCAAATCAATTAAGGAAACTCATTCTTAAAATTTGGCTCCTCTAGAATCACTCCTGGTACCAAAATCTGTATTAGTCAGTTCTCCAGAGAGACAGAACCAATAGGAGATATATATGTGTGTCTGTGTGTGTGTTTGTGTGTGTGTGTGTGTGTTTGAGTGCATGTGTGTGTGTATGGATTAGGGAAATTGGCTCACCCAATAATTATGGAGGCTGAGAAGTCCCATGGCAGCTTGCCTGCAAGCTAGAGAACCTGGGATGCTGGTAGCATGCCTCAGTCCAAGTCCGAAGGCCTCAGAACCAGGGAAGCTGACGGTATAACTCTCAGTCCAGGGCCAAAGGCCTGAGAACCCTGGGGGACCACTGGTATAAGTTCTGGAGTCCAAAGGTCAGGGAGCCTGGAGTTGTTGTCCAAGGACAGGAGAGGAAGAGTATATCCTGGCTCCCGCAGATGGAGCGACATATTTACCTTCTCTCTATTTTTGTTCTCTTTGGCCCCCCAGCAGATCAGATGGTGACTGTTCACATTTAGGGTGAATTTTCCCCATCTAGTATACTCAGGTTCACGTGCTAATCTCCTCTGGAATCACCCTTATAGACACACACTAAAAAGTAATGCTTTACCAGGTTTCTAGGTATTCCTTAATCCAGTCAAGTTGACACCTAAAATTAACCTTCACCGATCCTAAGCCCTTCATCCTCTCTGAGGCAGTGGATTTCACTGGTAGGTCAGTGGGTGGCCAGTGACAGGTCTATACCTTCTCAAACATTTTGCCTCTAACCTCCACCAAAACAGACACACAGATAAGGAGTGAGAAATCTAGACCTAAAACACCATGAGACTGGGTTATAGGGCACAGAAACGACCATCTCCTGACCCTACTATATATGGGACTTCACTGCATCTAGGTGTGCCCTGCATTCTGATAGTGGACCAGGTAGATTCCAACTAGCTGGAGATAATCATGGACTTGATATGTTGGGAATTTTCTTGATGCAAGCTTGAATGTTGCTGAATTTGATGCAAATGTGATTCAATGTCCCACAAATGTTGGTGGATAATACAAAAGGGCATAATAGTATGATAGCATCCTAAGGGTTAGGAGAGGTAACAGGGAGATTATTGTTGCAGAATATGACCCCTTTGAGCTGAATATAGGGGGAGCATGTTGATTGTACAGTGCCCCTACAGCCTTTTCTGGTTTTGATCCCATTACCTGACCATTTTAGTTATGATCTATAAGCTTTGATTCAAACTATTTACAAACAAAGGCAGAAAAGGGACCTTTCATACATCAGCATGTGCTGGGTAGGTTGTGATGATGTTCAACTATTCAGGAATGGTTTGTGGATCCATCATTTGTGTCCAGTTAGCTCTAGTCTGATTGTCCTCACCTCAGTGCACTTTCATCAATTTTCCTTCCTTTGGGGAGTTCATTGCAGATGTGGTCAATGTCTCTTCCCTTTTATATTAGGAAGAAGCAGCACTAGTCATTTATTAACCCAAGTAGCACTTAGTCCTTACCCCCATTGCTTTGGTGTCCTCTCTTAGGTTATATCTTCTTGGCATTTTAGCTAAGATATATGGTATAGAAATTATAGAGGATGAATAGACTCCTTTTCTGCAGAGAAATACAGAGAAAAAAATAACACTTATTTTGAGATAAGACACTTAAAATGGCAGCCTCTGATTTTTCTACTACTTCACAATTCCTTGAAAAATGCTTTTTTGCATCAACCCACTGATACTGATTTCTGCTAAATAGTGATAACTCCCTAGCAAAACCCAAGAGCTACCTTTCAGATTTTATTCTTCTATCATGGCTGTCTCCTGGCATTTGCTACTCTCCCAACAAATCGGGTCCCAGGAAATGGCCTTTAAATGAGGCTGAGTAGATACCTTTTGATGTAGTTGCCTCACTCTCATTATTTTCACCTTTTCTTGGGGTTATCTGCCCCCCTAACTCCATGGGGTCACTCAGGTTTGGATTCCTGATTGCTACGTTTGCTCTCCACACGAATGTCCCCTAATATAGCCACAGCTAGCTGGACAAAGGGTGGGTATCCAACTCTAATTGAGCCGATAACAGTTCCCTATCTAGAAAACTCCCAGATAATACAGTCCCATTCTGGGTGTGTCTCCTAAACAAGAAGTAGCAGTGCTGCCATGTTCCTCCTTACAGAAAGAAGAGTGGAGAGACATCCAGAGTAAGGAGATGGAGGGAGAGAATTCCCTAAATATTCTCATAGTTCTCATTTCCCAGATTCCAGTTGCTTTTTAAGGCCTGCTTATGAGACATGCCGGCATTTTAAAAATAAATTCTCCTTTGTTTTGTTAACACTAGTGTAAGAGGATATACATCAAGTGAGAATTTTTATAGTGTTTCAGAATAATGGCTGAGTCTCAAAGATTGACACAAGGGCAGTATTTTCCAGCTTAAATTCATAAAATTGCCAGAGGTGTGGCCAGTAGCCTTCTCCAAGGGCTCATTGGTAGGTGATGGTTCAGAAAGGTGGCTATGGTCAATTGAAAAATTGCGCCCAATTATCCTTGCCTCTTTCCCTGTTAGAGGGTTCTATACCATTCCATGTTGCCTTTGACTTGCAGTGTCCCCCTTCACTCCATGGGAGGAGCATGCTCTCTACCTCCTTGATATTGGATTTGACCTTGTGACATGCTTTGACTCATGGAATGACACAGGCCACATCTGAGTCAAAGCCTTAAAAGGTATTATAAGTTTCTATCAGGTTTCTTTCTCATTTGCCTCTGCTGTGAGAATATCACTTCCCAGCCACCCTTTACTGTGGATACCAGAGTGAAGACGCAGGGAGCAGGCCCACAGTTATCCACACAGCACTGAACAAAGCTCCAGGAAGTGAAAAATAAATGTTTTTTCTTGTAAGCCAGACTTTTTCTGGTTGTTACATCAGCAACACTGACTAATACCCTGGCACTAACCAATACCTCCAAGCAATATAGAAGGAGGACAGGGAGAGAGAAAATAGCATTTTAGGAAACATGATATTGGGGAAACTATGGGAGAATAGAACAATAAAACTTAGAGAATAGAAAGGTCCTTCAGGAATGTGTGATTAACTTTTACCTCCCTCTTGGTGTCTTTTTGCTGGCAGATGGGGTGGTTTGCTCTTGTGTTCGCTAAGCAGAGGAAGAGAGAATGGGAGAGAAATCATTTCGAGGGAGTGACCTTCACAATGAGAGAAGGCCAGTACTAAACCATCCCTCCAAGTTGCAGATGTAGGCAGAAAGTTTTTGGAGAAAGATCCCACTGATAGTCCTGGGATGGCAGATGAGATTAGAGGCTATAATTTTGCAGAAAATACTATTAGTATCAGAGGTGGGTGGCAAAGACAGCAAAAGAGGGGCTCACTTCCAAGGAATATAGCTGGATCCCACTAATTTGGGTATGGTAGTAAAGAGTTTTGGTAGTCAATAAAGTCCCAATGTAAATAATGTAAAATCAGATCCCCCAAAATGAATATCTTCTCCAGCTCAGTTCCCTAAATTTGCCCAACAAAAGTAGCTCTTTTGCTCACTATTAAATCTCATGTGCAACTCTAGTTGGTTCTTTATCTTTTCCTCCAAAAGAAATCAAGAGAGTACTGATATAGAAAAACAGTAATGTGTATAGTACATCATTTTCTTAAAAGAAATCAATTATCCTATTGAGAATGTTGGAGACAGTGCACAAAGGACAAAGAAATCAGATTAATGGGGCTCCCACTGGCCAACTTGTGACAATTTAAATAACGAAAAATATTATTATGGTTTAAACTGATTTGTCTGTGAACGGCCATAAGTTCATTATGATACACAAAAAAGATAATTTAAAGTGTTAACAAAATAGGATGCATTTCATTTTTCATTGGTTTGAAGTATAAACATATATATGTGTATTTTGTTTCTTCCTTTAAGTATGTATACATTTTTTTTTTTGATGCTCTACCTTTTTTATTTTCTCAATAGATGTTAACGTTTAGCAGTGTGGAAAATATGCAATACAGAGTTTCTGCAGCCCGTCCAATGAAGGTTGGGAAAACAGTGAAAATAATTTACATTGTTTGTCCTGGAAGTCTCAAGAGTCCGTACTTATGTGATTACAAACTTTGCGTGTTTCCATATGATGGATGATGATACATTTTGGGATGTGTTTTTACAATTATCATAGGAATA
>JAQIFY010001250.1:0-14329 GCA_028533085.1 Varecia variegata | reverse complement strand
TGAAAGATATATTAAAAAGAAAACCCAATCTATAATAGAAAAAAAGAAAAGAAAAGCTAGCAAAGATGCAAAATTTGTTTGAGGAAAATTATAAAACACTCCTGAAGGACATAAAAGTCAAGTTGAACAAATAAAAGTCATGCCATGTTCTCAAAAGGAACATTAAACATCATTAAAAATATATTATCTGTGGTTATAGATAAATATAATGGAACTCCAAGTAAAAAAAAAAAAAACTTTGTAGTTTTTCTGGAGCTAGACCAGTTAATTTTAAAGTACATTTGTAATAACAAAAAATCAAAATAGCTAAAATCTCTTTCATTAAAACTTTGTGAACAGAACCAGTAATAGATTCACTTGCATACAAAAATTTAATATGCAATGTGATAGCATTTCATACCAGTGTAGGAAAGATGAACTTCTTGATGAATGGCAATGGAATATAACCAAATGAAAAGTAAAAATTGGTCTATTCCTTATCCCATATACCAGAAAAAGTCAAAATGAATCAAAGATTTAAATGTAAAAAGTAAAACCTTACATATATTGGAAAAAATATGTATTAATTGTTTTATAATCTGGAAATGAGGATAGTTTATCAAATAGTGATTCAAAAAATCCAGATTGAACAGGAGGAAGCTTGATATATATAAATATACAATTATATATGATATAATCTATATTATATATAATGTATAATATAGAATATAAAATAAGATATAAATATATGTGACATTATATAAATACAATTTTTACAAGTAGAAAAATAATTTACAACTTACTTGTAAATCACACCGAGAATTAGTAATCTTAACATAAAAAGAACTTCTAAAAAATAAAAAAGAACCAAACAAACCCTATGAACAAATGAGCAAGGTATATAAAGATATTGATTTACAGAAACTAAAAAACAAATGGCCCTTAACTAACAAAAAGATGTTCAGTTTCACTTGTAGTAAGAAAATGAAAATTAAAAACTACACTGAAATACCATTACTCTCCTTTAAGATTGCCAAAATCCAAAAAGTTGATGAAGCACACTATTGGTGAAACTTCTACACACACTCTTATAGATTACCAATGAAGAATATAAAATTACACAGCCAATTTGGCAACATCTAGCAAAATTATATATGCACATACCCTTTGACCCAGCAATCTTGCTTCTAGTAATTTATCACAATGATACATTCCAAAAGTACAAAAAGACATATTCACAAAGGTGTTCGTTATAGCACTATTTATCATAGTAAGCGGCTGATCCAAATGTCCATCAACAGGTGACTAGTTATATAAACTATGAATACACAGTGAAGTCCTACATATAGTACTGTGTAATTAAAAATATACTTATATGCTGCTGTTATGTAGTCTTTGGAATGCATTAAGTTACAGAAAAGCAATTGAAGAAATTTTTTATAGTATGCCACCATTTAACCAAGAAAGAGACGACTATATATATTTTGTATCTATATATACATCTATTGCTGTATACATATATCTACATATCTATAAACATACATAGATTTATCCATTATTTAAAAATGGAAGAAAAAACATATTTTGTGATTTTTCTACAGGGGGTGGCAGAGGCAAGTAGAAGTTCAACTTTCCTAATACACTTTGTTTTGTAGGTTTGACCTTAACACTACCACATAAATGCATATATTTTTGTAACAAAATTGCATAAAAACTTTAGAAAGGAATTGCTCATTATGAAAAAAAAATGAACAAATAAATCTTTGAATTGAGTTGTTGGAAAATGATGCAGAGAGCAACTATTTCAAATGACTTTAAAACAGTAATTTTATTATATACCCTTATTGGATTAGATGCTAAAGATAAAAAGAATTAAAAGAAAAAACCAAACACACCCTAACTTGTTAGTCAGTTGTGTGGTGTGTGTGTGTGTGTACTGAGAAAATAATAATGCCAATAAACAAAGATTTTCAGCATCAAAGGAGAGATCAAATCTAAACTCAGGAACAGAAAGTCAAATACTGCATGTTCTCGTTTATAAGTTGGAGCTGAATGATGAGTACACGTGGGCATAGAGGGTGACATAATAGACATCGGAGACTCGGAAGAGTGGGAGGGTGGGAGGGTGGCAGAGGGGTGTGGGATGAGAAATTACCTAATGGGTACTACATGGACTAATTGGGTGAGGGTTACATGAAAAGCCCAGAGTTCACTGCTATGCAATAAATCCAAGTGACAAATCTGCACATGTACCCCGCAAATCAATAATGAAATAAAATAAAATAAGATAAGATAAAATAAAACTATGCCAAAAAGTATAATCCCACATTTGAATGGAAATACCAGTATGAACTCACGATGTATTTTCTTTGTCTTATGAAAAAAACCTAGAAATCATGACCAAAGTAATATTAATGAGCGTGCCTAATGCTCAGATCATGAACTTAATTACAAAATTAACCAGAGATCATTGAAGATATGATTGATTCCTGATTTGGGGTAGGAAATGGAAGAAATGAGTCTGGGTCATAGAAAGTATGAATGTCACTAAAGACTGTTGCAGTTTGATTCAGAATGATCCAGGATAAATCTTAAAGAGGCTTCCACCGTCCAAAGATGGATAATAAGAGCATCAATAAAGATATTAAAACACATTAATGTTTTAAAATCCATCAGTTTATAATGATATCAAAAAAACAAAACTACTTTCCTTTCTTACCTTTGGAGAGCTAGAAAATCAACTCATTATTTGAAAATTGGTAATGAAGCAAGAAAAGTTTTCTATGGATGAATATATGGCCATTAATAGTCAAAATAATTTTTTAAAAATATTGTGATGAAGTATTTGCACTCTCAGGTAATAAAACATTACAGAACTAAAACATTTATACCATGTGGTATTGGAATAATAATAATAATAGACAGTACAATGAAATAAAATACGCATCCAAGTATCTCTATTTTCCATGTGATAAAGATAGCATTTCAAATGATTGGCAAAGTGCTAGATGGTTTAATAAGTAGTTCAGGCATAATTTGTTAACTATTTGTTACTATAAGATAAATTCTAGATGAAATGAAGAGAATATAGGGACTTGGAGAGGGAGAAAAGGAAGGAAACAGGGAAAAAAGAAGTAAAAGAGAAAGGAAAAGAAGAAAGCAGAGAGTTAAATAAAGAAAGGAGTGTAAGAAAAGAAAAATCGTCCAATATTGGAATGGGTCAGGGTTTTCTAGCCAAATGTGTCAAAAAAAAAAAAAGATAGAAATAAAATAATTAACAAACTGGGCTCTTGAGTCAGATTATCTAGGTCTCAAGACCAGTTTGACCACTTACTACTTATTTAGTATGTGACCTTGGGCAAGACACTGAATCTCTCCCTTCCTCAGTTTCTCATCTGAAAATGAGAATAACTACTGTATGCATTTTAGAGGTGGTTTGAAGATTAAATAAGTTACTATGTGTTAATAATTTATCATAATCTGAAATCTGTAGTAAATCTAAATAAATGTAGGTTACTACTAAATACAGTTTGAAATTTTGCATATAACTAAAACTTTATAAACAATTAAAATATAAATGAAAATATTTGCAAAACATAAAGGCAGATAATAGGTGAAAGGCTAATTGAATTATAACTACATAAAATAAATGTACTAGTGAAAAAAATAAAAGGCCAATCATTTATAAAATAAATATCAATGCCAAGATTTAGAAAAATATTCGACTTATAAAATCTAAGCAGAAGACATTAATATTAGATACTTATTGTCAATCTATTTGATAAAAACTCTAGACAATGTTCAATCCTGGTGAGATTATACTAAAACTGCTCGAAATCTTTTGCATTGCTGGGGCAGATCTGTCAGTAACTCTGTAGGGTAATTCAGAGGTGTGTATCAAGAGTTAAAAAATATTTGTATCTTTTGTACTTTAAATGGTCCCTTTAATAATTTACACTAAGAAAACACTTAGAAAATTAATATATGCAAAAATAATTCTTTATACTATTATTTATAATAGTAAAAATCTGGAATCAAACAATGTGTCCAAATATGTGAGATTAGTCTGATGCATTTTGATAGAGCCATTAATAATGATATTTAGAAGAATTGTTAATGACATGTGAATGCTATATTGTAAAGTTTGAGAAAGCAGGTCACAAAGCATTGCTTTCAGTATGATCCTGATTTTATACAAAACCAGCTCTCTTTACATAGTGGTATTTTTTTTTCCTTTTTACATCTGTGCATTTTCCAAATTTTCTACTATGAGAATACATTTATTTTTTAATGTGAAAAAAAAATTAAGAGGACAGCTTCTCACGGTTTGAAAAATAAGTTATTATAACTATACTAACTTACCCTGAGTTTGTAATAATGTTTTTCTTGCAAGTAAAGAAAACAGTGCTCATAACCATGATCTCTGGAGTCTCTCTAGGAATATAATGAGGTCAAAGTACAGCCTGGCTGGCAGTACAGCCTAGGAGTTTTTGTTGACCATGTGGTGCCTTCTATATGACTTCTTAAGCTGATCTAAAAAGGAGTAAATTTTGAGAAAGTTTTACATGGGGTAAGCTTTTCTAAGCTTTGCAATTATCTTTCCAAATTTGCATCCCAGATTAGCAAACATCCTTCACCTTCACAACTGACAACCCATAATAAGCACAAAATTACTTTTTTTAAGAAAGTGAATGTAATGGACCCGTTGATGTGAAAATCATCCCCAATTCAGGGTTGCTCAACCTTGCAGTTCTTATCTACTAATTATGTATTCTGTCTGTGGGGTCTTGACATTTAGAAACATGTTGCCTACTCACTGGTAATAAATACGCCAGATTTTCCCACGCTCTCCCAACATCTCGGTGTTGGGGATATTACCGAGATCTAGATGCCCTCCAATTATCCAGCATTCAAATATCCTAAGGTTAATAACATCATTATATAAATCTTATCTATCAAATGGGAGGGTAAATGAAAAACTTGAATCTATTTAACTATATTAACAGAAAAAGTAGACTGTAAAATATTCTAAGACAAGAGGAAATAGAGTCTATCACATGTAGACTCTGTCCATTGATAAATAAATACAGGCTATTAGGAATATAAGGCAAGGCAAATTGAACTATCTTACTCATTAAGCTAATTATCCAGTATTGCTTACTCTTACCCACTCTGCAATATGCTCTGTGACGGGCAGGAAGCTGGCTTAGTGACACCAAGCCAGGGGTATGAATAAACAAATTTGTTTTCTGATTAGACAAGTTTAAATATCATGGTTCCCTGCATTAATTATTCTTTCAACAAATATTTACTGAGCACTTACTGTATGCCAGTCATTGTGACCAGTCTACATGATACATCACAGAACTTTGAGGTTAGCATCTTAGTGATGATATTTTGGGGTGAGTGAAAGGAATTTCTAAATGTTTAGATCAGGGGTCAGCAAACTACAGCTTGCAGGCCCAATTTAGCCCCACTACTTGTTCACGTAATTAAAATTTTATTGAAACACAGCCACATACATTCATTTATGTATTGTTTATGGCTGTTTACACTCTACAATGGTAGTTTAGTTACAAAAGAGACTATATGGACAGCAAAACCTAAAATATTTACTGTCCAGCCATTTATAGAAAAAGTTTCCTGACTCTTGGTTTAGATAACACTAAAATCTTATGTTTCCTTATAAATACCCAGGATTCACTCACTTCCAAACTATTCTTCAAAAGGATGACATTAAGAGTCATTCTTTTTACATAAAAGTTGGATAATATTACTCTCTTCTTAAACATGACAATGGGTCTTCATGCTCTTACAGTGAAGACCACATTCTTACCCAATCTTTGCTTTGGTTTCTTTTCTATTGCTGTAACTGAATACCTGAGACTGGATAATTTATAAAGAAAAAAATATTTCTCACAGTTCTGGACGCTGGGAAGTCCACGGTCCAGGGACTGCATCTGGTGAGGGCCTTCTCGCTGGCGGGGCTTCTCCGCAGAGTCCTGGGGCAGCACAGGGCATCACAGGTGAGCGGGCGAGAGCAAGCCTGCTCAGGTCTCTCTCCCTCCTCCTGTAGAGCCAACAGTCCCATCATGGGGCTCCATAATGGTGGCCTTATCTAAGCCTAATTAAGTCCCAAAGGTGTCACCTCCAATTAACATGAATCTGGGGATTAACTTGCTAACACATGAAATTTGAGGGACACATTCAAACCATACCAATTTCCAAAGTCCAGCTGCGGTGGCCTCCTTTCAATTCCTTCAGGAGATCACTGTCTTTTTAAACGTTTTCTTCTGTCAGGAACAAAATTCCACTTAAATCTTGGACTGCTCAATTCATCCTTCATTCTCAGCTTAAATTTTACTTCTCAGAGAAGCATTTGCAATCATATTATTTACAGCAATTGTTACACCGCAACCCTTCCCTGTTATTTTCTCCTGTGATACTCTTTTATTTTCTTTTATGGCATAGCTTCAAATTTCTTTTCCGATAATGACTTATGGGTTTGTAGAACTATCTACAGACTGTAAGCTCAGTAAGGGTAATAATTAGTTTAGTTCTCTTTAGTAAGCACCCTATGCCTCTCTATAAATTTCCTGGACCTTAGCAGTTATACCATAAATTATTTTGAGTGAAGAATGTAGAAATATTATGATGTCAATTGGGTGGAGGTAAATTCTTTCATGGAGGCAGAAAATTGGCAGATAAGTTGGGATGTCTTGAATAAAACAAATAATAAAAGAGATTCTAGTACATACAGTACTCAGAAAACTTGCCTAGATCCACTAAGCCATGATTTGAAGAAAAAAAAAAAAGCAATAAATAAATTGATTGCGAGGATAGTCAGATAGTCAATGATGAGACCCAAATTCATAACCTGGAATGGAACACAAGGCAAAAGAAACATCTCAAATCACACAGAGATGGAAAACATGAGATAACAGATAAGAAAATTGGAGAATAAATATCAGAGACCAAAAACAAAAATAAAAGGATTCCAGGAGGACAAAAAGGAAAAATGGAAGAGAGGCACGGAGTGGACATAAGAAAATTTCCCTGATGAGTGTGAGTAGGGGATGTATCTGCAAATTAAAATGACACAAGGTGCAATCAGGTTACATTGATCCTGATAAAATTCTAGAGCTCCAATGCTGAAGAGACAATCTTACGAACTTTCAGGTAAAAAGAAAAAAGTGTCTGTATTACTCGTGGTGCTGCCGTAACAGAATGGCACAGACCGGGTGACTTATACAATAGATACTTACTTTCTCACATCTCTGGTGGTGAGAAGCTCAAGATCAAGGTGTCAGCAGGGTTAGTTTCTCAGAAGGCCCCTCTTCCTGGCTTGCAAGTAGCTGCCACTGTTTCCTCACATGACGTTTTCTCTTGGTGTAGGGAGAGAGAGAGAGAGAGAGAGAGATAATTCTGCTGTCTCTTGCTTTTCTTCTCAGTCCTATCTGATTATAACCACACCCTAGGACCCCATTTAGTCTGACCTACCTCCTTAAAGGCCCTAACTTTAAATGCATCACATTGGGATTAGGGCTTCAACATGTAAATATTGGGTAGGATACAATTTAGTTCATAATGGTACCAAAAAAGAAAAAATAATAAAATTATCATTGTTCTTATTGTCTGCAAGGCTGGAAGCTAGATGATGGTGGGACAGCATTTGAAGACTACTGGGAGAAAGGGCTAAGACTGAACACTCCTGTTCCTAGTCACCATTATATCTTTAGTCTGTCAGGAGTAAAAGGAATATAGTTGCAAAGATAACAGGATTCGGAGAGTAGATCACTCACTCACTCCCCCAGAAGAGCATGTTCAATGACTAATTCCCACAAAGAGACCCGTCACAATAGAGATCTCAAGGTGGGCAAAATGGAGGAAGAGAGAAACATGTGATGCGCGGTGAAGCCTGGTTTGCACATATAACTCTAAATGGATGATGACAGACTCTCTGGGACATGAAACGGAACACTAATATGGTTTATTAAAACAGAAGGAGCATCTGCAAGGAAAATTATAACAGCTTACATCTCAATATACTTAATTAGCTCTATGAAACCAGGGTAGTGTGGTAATTTGGAGAAGGAAAAAGCATTCTAAAGATATTGTCTGGGCAGGGGCTAAAGAGTAATAAAAAAGAAAGAAGAAAGGAAGTTGGAAGGTATTCTAAGACTGTATCTCACAGAAGGATAAGGAAATGGGTGTTAGCAGAAGCAGAATATTTACTATGGGAAAGAGTTGGAATCATATAAGTAAATAAATAGGATCTGATTATGAGACTTTGAAAAGGGAAAGTGGTCAGTTGCAATAGGGAAAGTGTACCAGAACTTCTACATTAGAGAGTCGAGAGATGCAATGAGTATCAACTTTGGAAAAGTGAGCGGGGCGGGGGGGGGGGGGTGGCGGGGCGGGGGGGGGGGAGGGAACAGTGAAATGAAAAAAAAAAGAAATCACTAAAGACATTAGGAATCAGATAAAGATGGAAGAAATAAAATTAATATATGGATTTGGGAATGAATGAAATTCTTCCATTAGAAGCAAGAGATTGATAGGGTTAAAAATTAGGTTACATATGCTATTGATTAAAAATAGATACATTTAAGGGGTTTTAATATTAAGAAATAATAGATGAAAAGAGGCATTAGACAAATAAGAGCAAAACTAACAACAGAAGTGGCAATACTAATTTAACCAAGGTGGAACAAATTTAAGATTAAAAACGTCAGAAGAGCGTAATAGACACATCTAATGTTAAAGATACTTCTGTCATAAACCTGTATGTACTAAATAACATAACAGTTAAATATATAAATTTGTTAGAAAATCGAGGAGAATTTGATAAGCATCTAATAAAGTAGGATATTTCACTACACTTATTTTGAAATTAGATAGACCTAGTAGACAAATAAATAAGGATATAAAAGAATTAATAATACAATTAATGATTTTATTTAAAAATTTAACTCATAGATGCCTAAAATAAATGAAATGAAGTTTTATAAGTCCATAAAACATTTACATAAATTTATTTGAACATGATACAAAGAAGATTTGATAGGTCACATGCTCTGATTAAAAATCTGTAAAATTAAAGGTAACATTAGAAAGATTACCAGAATAATCTTGTTAGAGTAGGTAGTCAGTTAGGGATGACAAGGGAGGAGGCAACAGAAAAGTTGATCAACTGGCTCGGACAAACAGCCCTTGAACAAATAGACCTGAAGGGAAGGAAAGAGCCACTAATTTCCCAGTGTTGCACAGGTACAAAGTGACCTTTCCCCCATTATATCACTGTTGTAATAAGTTTACATGGTGGTTTTGACCCCATTTGTGGGAAAAACAGGGGAACTATGAATAAGAACAGAATGAACACTGACCAGCCAGCTTTCTTTAACTTCAACAAATAAAAACAACAAATAAAAACTGTGCCAAAACGCTTAAGTTTTGGCAGTTGCTCCTTTGGAGCCTGTCCACTCTTTCTTGGGACTGTATGTTCTCTCTGTACAAGCCTCTCCTGAGCCTGTCTGCTCTCACGCAATCAACTGGCCACTATCACTGGGTCGTGTGCATGTACTGAAATTCCTTTCTGTGATGTTAGCGAGAACCTTTACACTGGTGACAATCTCACTCACTTAGAAATTGAGAAACAAACTAAGAGATATTCTTTGAATCCGAGTGATGAACCCTGGCAATACAAACTATCCAGCAAGTAATGAAAAGAATATTTAACAAAAAGCAAAAAACTTAGCATAATTTACATTTTGATGAACTTATAAAGATGATTAAAAACTAAATTAACAACGGTGATCTAGCACCTCTTGTATTATCCTGGATAGAGCTGGAGCCTATTCTACTAAGTGAAGTATCACAAGAATGGAAAAACAAGCACCACATGTACTCACTATCAAATTGGTATTAACTGATCAACACTTATGTGCACATATAGTAGTAAGTTTTATTGGGTGTCGGGCAGGTTGTGGGGGAAGGATGGGTGTATTCACACCTAATGGGTGCAGTGCACGCCGTCTGGGGGATGGACACACTTTTAGCTCTGACTTGGGTGGGGCAAAGACAATATATGTAACCTAAACATTTGTACCCCCGTAATATGCTGAAGTTTAAAAAAAAAATCTAAATTAGAAGATACTATTCATCTCTTGATTTTAGAAAAAGAACATCAGCAGAACAACAATGACCAAAACAAAAGATACTACGAGGAAAGAATTGAAATAAAAGAAATGCTGAAAATAATAAACATTAATACTAAAAATAGTAAAAAGTTAATAGAAAATAAAACCGCTATTGCTAGAAGAAGACATAAAATACCTCATGAGCCTGAAGAGAGGCCTAAAAGAAGAAGACCTAAAAGAGGAGAAGTATGAGACATAGGAGGGGAAGGAGAACTGAGACATACAATACAAGATCAAGGATAAGAAAAGAAGTATTATTACCACCACACTGGTAAAGGAAACATTAAAAGGATAAGAGAACACATTGCAAATACTTGAAATCCTAGAAAAAGAGAATTATTTCCAAGCAAAATATAAGTTATTAAAATTGATCCCAAAAGAAATGAAAACTTAAATTGATCAATTATTATAAAAACAATTATATATTTCACACTGAAAAAGTTACCAATGGGTTCACAGAAAAATTCTATTTCATCTTTGTGGAAAAGATAATCCCATTGCTGTAAAACGATTACATACCACCAAAAAGATTAAAGATTTTCCCAAATCATTTTAAGAAGGCTTCTGAACTGTAATTCCAAAATTCAAATAGGTATATTTTAGAAAGAAAATGAATTCAACAATAAGAAGGAATGAAATAGTAGTACTTGCTACAAAAATGCATTACTTCAAAAACATTATACCAAGTAAAAGGAGCAAGACACAGATCACATATTGCATGATTTATAGGTTATTAAGAATGGAATGTATGATTTCCTTAAGTACTAATCTTGACAGTTGATATCTTTGACATTTTACTTTGACAACTTCTTGTTTTATTTTTCATTGTGAAGGTACATCCTCATTCTTTCAAATGCATATTTTGGCTTGTGATTATCTTCCAAAATTTTTTTAGAGCAATTTTTGTGAAATCATGGGCAAGTCAAAAATTCGTGTTATTTTTGAATATGAGTTACGTTGTGGAACCAATGTAGTAAAGGCAGCTCAAAATATCAACAAAGTGTTTGGGAAGGATGCAGCTAATGAACACACAGTGCGTTGATGGTTTGAGAAGGTCCATTCTGGTGATTTTAGTCTTGAAAATGAGCCATGTGGGTAACTTGAGACCAAGGTGGATAATGATAAGCTGGAAGCTATAGTGGAAGTGAATCCATGTCAACCTACACATGAATTAGCAGCAAGGTTTGATGTTACTATTCCAACCATACTGGACCATTTGAGACAAATCAGCAAGGTAAAGAAGCTGGGTAGATGGGTACTACATGAATTAAATGAACATCAGAAGAGAAATCATCTCACAGCTTGCCTTTCTTTGCTGTCACGACATAAAGATGAACAATTTCTACACTGTATTGTGAAGTATGATGAAAAATATATTCTTTCTGACAACCGCAAGAGTTTGGCACAGTGGTTGGATAAAGATGAAGTGCTGAAACACAATCCAAAACCAAATATTCATCAAACAAAGCTAATAGTGTCTGTTTGGTGGTCCAGCGCTGGTATTGTCCACTACAGCTTCATGAAACCTGGTCAGTCGATTACAGCGGATGTCTACTGCAACCAATTGGATGAAACTATGAGGATGCTTGCTATTAAGCAGCCGAGATTGGTCAATAGAGATAGGCCAATCCTCTCGTAAGACCACATGCTGCAAAAAACAATGCTGCTCAAACTAGAGCATCTGGACTTGGAAACTCTCTGTCATCCACTGTATTCACCAGACCTTGCACCAACTGACTACCACTTCTTCCAGGGTTTGGACCAGTTCTTACAAGGAAAAATATTCAATTCCCAGCAATCTGTGGAAAATGCCTTTCGCAATTTCATCCTCACTTGTTCTCCAGTCTTCTTTGCTGCTGGCATAAACAAGCTACTGTAAAGATGGCAAAACTGTGTCAATAGTTTAGGCAAATATTTTGGTTAATTGTACTACTTTTTGTTTGAGAAATAATAAATTAAACTTTTGATTCAAAACCGAACACTTCATATTTAATGACATAATATTTATATAAAATGTTCTGTTTCTGTAGATACAGGAAACGGGTTAGTGATTGCCTGGGATTGAGGATGGGAACAGAAGTTTGCTGCACAAGGCACAAAATATCTTTTAGAGGTGATAGAAATGTTTTAAGACTGGATTGTGTTGAAGGTTGTATAACTGTCAATTTACTAAAAGTCTTTGAATTGCATACTTAAAATGGGTGAATTTTATAGTCTGTAAATTGTATCTCAATAATGCTCTTTTTAAAAGTAAATGAATATCAAATAAAATAAATCAAGACTATTATTTATAAACATGCATGCAAAAAGTATAAAATATAAACTAAAGGTTTTATGAAGTTATCATATAAAGATACCTTCATATCATGAAAAAGTAGCTTTTCTTCTAGAAAAATCAAAAGATAAAAGTCATTAGCCATTTCCTATAAAGCAAATTGGAAATAAAAAGATACTAATTAAATTTAGCAGTAGTCAACAGTAAATATTATTTTCAATTAAAAATCACTAAAATCACTTCAATTTAAATAAAAAACTAGATAAGGATGCCCATTGTTAGTCAATATTTTTTTTGGAAGTTCTAAAAATGCAGTAAGAAAAGAAATTGGAAAAATATTTCATATGTAAATATATATATATATAATATATAATTTCCTTATATATAAGGAAAATAAAGTGACAAACCCGTCTCTTTTCAATAACAAAATTATTTGATACTTAGAAAGCCCTAGAGACTATAGTTAAAACAAAACAAAAGTTCTCCTTCAATTTATAGGAAAATTTGGTAAAGTGGGTTGAGATATGATAAAATTTAAAAAAGAAAAGCTTTTCTCTGATATGGCAATAAGCAAGCATCTAGAAATTGAAGTAGAACAAAAATGACATTAATAATGATAAGAAAAAGAATTATAAAACCTTAGAAATAAGCATAATAAGAAAAAAGATACCTTTATAAATAAAATTTTTATAAAATTGTATTAAATGATATCAATCAATATCTGAACAAACAGAAAGACATACAATGGTTGATACATTTCATTAAAATGCCAATTCTTTTGAAACAGGTGTATGGTACCATATAATGCCAATTATAATAGCAATATATATATTTTTTGAAAGTGTACAAAATTATCCAAGATAATTTCAGTTTTGAATGAGAAAAAGCCAGAGAATTGCCAGGAAAAGCATGCAAAAGAAGAATAGAAAGGAGGAGCTTTACTTACATTAAAGGTTATTCAAAATATCCATTCAAATCAGTTCATCATAGTATTGACATATAAACAGACATGTAGATTATTGAAACAGATTGGAAAATCCAGAACAATATCTAAGGATAAATGAGAACTTGATACACAATGACAGTAATATTTGAACCAGTAGGAAAACATAAATTATGTATAAATGATACTGGCATAACTAGCTATCTCTGCAGAATAAAATATAGTTAATCTCTATCTTACCCAAAACACAAAATGATGCTAGAAGGATTAAAGATTAAGTGAAAAAAAATAATAAAACAGTAAACATTAGAAAAGAAATATTTAAGACACTTCTGTATTAAGGTTAGCATAAAGGAAAAACGTATATGGGCCATACAAAATTTTAAAACCTTTGTATGTGAAAAGATTCCAAAAAAAGGGGAATATAAAACAATGATGTATCTGGAAAAAAATTTATTTTAAATTATATGAGTTAATATCCATTTAATATGAAGAACCCTTCCAAACATCCCAATAGAAGGATTAGCAAAGAAGCAATGCACAAAAAGGCAATTCTAAATGGCCAACAAACATTAAGATACTCAACTTCACCAGTCATCAGTGAATGAAAATTAAAGTAATGAAATATCCCTTTATGCCCATCAGACTGGCAGACATTGAACATAGCAATAACACCCATTGCTGGCGGGGATACAGGAGAAAGGGATACTCTAATATATTGCTGTTGAAAATGTGCATTATTATAGCTTCTTTGGAAAACAATCTGGCACTATCTATTAAATTAAAAATATCCATACCATGGAGTATTACTCAGCTATAAGAAATAATGCTGATACGACACCTCTTTGGTTCTCCTGGATAGAGTTGGAACCCATTCTATTAAGTGAAACATCCCAAGAATGGAAAAATAAGCACCACATGTACTCACCAGAA
>JAQIFY010001249.1:0-14330 GCA_028533085.1 Varecia variegata | reverse complement strand
CTTATTTTGTTCTGTTTACCTTGTAGATGACTGTCTTAAGAGGTAAGATTAAGCATTCTGTTTGGTTCTCAATCTCTAAATATATCCAACATTAAGATACAATGATTTCTGTCTCTTTATCTATTATCAACTAGATCATTAATGATCCATAAGCAAAATCATAAATTCATGATGATAAATATTGGCAGAAATTTCATTATAACATACAGAATTCTTTTGAAACATACTCACTGCCAAATTTACCTATTTTTAAAGTTTAATATGCATGTTCTCTTAACTTCTTTCATAAAATGTAGCTAATATTGATTGCTATAGTTAGTAATACAGAAATTTTCTACATGTGATTCTGTCAAAGAAAGGAGGAAGAGATAAAGGAGGGATAGATGGAGAGGAGGATAGAGAAAAAGAGAAGGAATAGAAGAAGAAAGAGAAATTTTAAGTATGCTCACCTCCAACCACACTGGTTTCTTTCAGTATTTGATTGAATAGAATTAGGCATAGAATCTTGACTTCTCAGAGGATGAGAAACTGAATGTGGTATTTGCCTTTCAAGGAAATATGTCTTGTTAAATATTAATAGTTTATTTTCAAACAGAGAAATGTAAAATATACATAGAAGAACAACAACAGTCAGTAACAGACATACATTCATTGGTTTATTTTTTTCCACATACCCTGTGTTCATTGTTTTCGTTAAAGGAGCCAACTCTGGATTCATAGCTTCCCAGGCCCAATCTCAAAAGATATAAGTAATATAAGTAAAAGAAAGACAGGTGGTATTTTTCAAAATAATTATTTCATATTTATTCAATTTGGGGGATTTTAAATCTTGAAGAAGAAAAAACTTAAAGATATGGACTTGTTCTTCAACAGCACTTTGTTGTAGAATTTGTTAGAGCCTGCCTTATTAATTTTTATAGATGTCATTCTTCCCCATTGTATTTTAAGCAAAGAAAATGATTTCATGTACATCTTTGCCACAATCAATCCCAGTATATTATCTTATACTTTGTAACATAAATTCAATCTAATTCAATGTTTCTTGAACTTGTTTTATCCCTACCCCAAGGAAAGAAATATATCAGAACCCAAAACATATATATGCATGGTGCATGTATGTTAGAGAGAGATAAAGGGGGAGAGAACATAAAATTTGACCCTCCAATCATATCCTTACTATGTGTGATGTACTCTAATACAGTCACATGTCACAATGGGAATATACTCTGAGAAATGCATTGTTAGGCCATTTCTTTGTTGTGTGAGCATCACCTGTACAACATGTTACTGTACTGAATACTGTACACAATTGTAACACAATGGTGTTTGTGTATCTAAATATATCTAAAATAGAAAAAGATCAATTGTACCAAGAGTGAACTCTAATGTAAACTATAAACTCTGGCTGATTAATGATGTATTGGTGTAGGGTTAAATCAAATTTAAACCTCAGCAGACCAACCCAAAATGGAGTCACTCATGCTAAGGTTCCAAAACACCAAACTGAAACCAAAACTGTTTAGTTGTAAGATCTGACCTTCTGAGAAATTAGGAGAGAGAGATGATAGCCAAATCCCCAAATAAGCCAGTTTTAGTTAGCATGATAAGGAAGCCCCCTCTGCTTTAACCCACACAAGGAAAGTAGCCTGTTGTTAACCAATCTGCTTTTTGCACTATGCTGTTTCCTTGTTTCTGCTCAAACTACCTTACAAAAACCATGCCATGTCGAGCTTAGTACCTTTCTATTTTATAAATGGGATACCGCACAATTCATCAGTTGCAAATAAAAGCCAATTCGATCATTAAAAAAAAAATCAGTTGTGCCCCAGTCTGACTAATTGGAAAAACACGGATATAGTCCTATCTCTTACTCTATTCAAGAATCTTATACATCTGACAAATAGTAATCCTGGTCAGAGCTTGAAGAGTTCAGGAGGACACATTTCCTTATCAAGTAGCTCAAACTGTTATTTTTCAAGGTCAGCATTCAGGCTATTTATAAAAATATTTTAAATGGTGGAAAATTGTTTAAATAATGGAACAGGACCAGATAAATGCCCACTTGTGCATATCCATGTGAATTTCTAATTTTTTATCCATAAAAATGGGAATAATATGAGCTTCATACCTAAAATTTCTCAAGTGTAGAAGAAAACAAAATAATAATTATAGATTTAGAAATATATTAAGGTCTTTGGGAAAACATTGTATGAAATTAACAAGTATTACTATATGTAAAGATATTTTAAAATTCTAGTTATATAAGATCCTATTAATGATTTTTTAAGTGTGCCCCCAAAATGTAAATGTATATAACCAGCACGTACCAAGTATATTTCAGAATGTCTGCCTGCCCAGGCCTTCATCCAGAGAGAAATAAAAAGTCAGCAAAATTAAAACCCTCCAGAACCCACTACCACAGCTAATTGGTTCAGAAGAAAGAGGCATAACCATAAAGCTAAACCAGGATTTTTGCGGCCTCACTTATAAGCTGAACCAGACGCTCTCTGTCTCTAGGATTTGAATAGATACAGAAGGCAGTCTACCAATGACTTCTGAGAACTGGAACTAAAATGTTATGCAAAGGCAACTTAGTTCATATGCTAGTTAAAGCTATAAGGAAGCCAACTGGATAAGAGAGTGTCTTAATTCATTTGGGCTGTTACAACAAAATATCTTAGACTGGATAACTTAAAAAGAGAAATTTATTTCTCACGGTTCTGGAAGCTGAGAAGTCTAAATCAAGGCACCAGCAGATTCAGTATCTGGTGACGGCTTGCTCTCTGCTTCATAGATGGTGCTTCCTACTGTGTCCTCACATGAGAGAAGCATGGAACATCTCACTCACACCACTTTTATAAAGTCACTAATTCCATTCATGAGGGCTCTTCCCTCATGACTTAATGACCACCCTAAAAACCCCACCTTCTAATACTATTCACATTAGCTATTAAGTTTCAACATATGAATTTTGGGCCAGGGATTGGGGGGACACATTCAGACCACAGCAGAGAGTAAAGAGCCAACAAATGAAAAAAGTAAAAATGCCACGAGAAGAGAAAAAAGACTAAGGCCAAGCACCGGAAATTCCTGGGCTTCTGAACTTCCTAAAGTCTTTTTTCCTATGTTCCCATGCCCTGTTCCTGAGGCAACTAAACTTCTCCCATTCTTGACCACCAAAGATGTAAGTTACAATATGCATATGTGTTTTGAAAAAGAAAAAAAATTTTTACAATGTAGGTTACCATGTCATTAGAACAAAGGCTCCAGACCTGAGATACTCCATTTAAATGCTAATCCACTTTTGTAGACAAGGAAACTCAAACTCCAGAATTAGAATGTTCAGAAAGAGCCAAGTAATTTCTATATGTGGATAGTGGAAAAAAGAAAAAATATATACTTTCTATTTTCATTATAATAAAATAGAATTGGTAATTTTCTATAATCCTAGTTTCTATTTCCTGAAAATTCTTACCTTACTCATTTTCTTACCTGTCGGTAGAGAAGGGAAATCATAACTGTCAGAAGCAGTACTGATACCTGCATCATTTTTAAGTGGATTAGAAGTTAATGGCTGTCTGTTCCTCTTTTTCTGATTGAACAATGGTACAGGCAAACAGCCTAAATTGAATATAACAATACATCAGTATATATAATAGGCAAATAACCAGATCCAGTTATAAAATAATTACTATATAATATGCAACTTAAATTTGTCTACTTCTATATGTTAATATGATTATGGATATATTTCTATATCCATAGATTTGTTTTTGCATTCTTTTTAAGATCCTGAATACCCTCATTTGTCTCTCCAAAAGTCCTTTCTTATTCTACCTTAACATTGTTTTAATTCCTCTTGTTTGGAAGTAATTCCCACCTCCTCCCTCATCCCCCAACCCTTTCTTTTTTTTATTTCAGTTTATTATGGGGGTACAAAAGTTTAGGTTATGTATATTGCCCATGTCCCCCACCCCACCCCCACCCCAGTCAGAGCAACTCTTTTGAAATCCCCTTTTTGTTTTTCTTACTTCCCTCCTGTGCTTGCCAATTAATATACCCATTGGAGGGGACACTCGGAGTACAACAGAGGTGAGGAAGAACCAAACTTTGAACCATCCTTTCCAAACCCTAACCACTGTTTGGACTATGGTAGCACATCCTTTCAGGCCATGGTTCTCAAAGTTTAATTCAACTAAGATTTATCTGGGATTCTGCTTAACATACAGGTTCCTAGATCACACTCTCATAGATTTTACTTCAGTAGATTTGGCCTGGCACTCAAAACTGCAATTTTAACAAGCACCCCAGATGTCCGCAATGATATTTTCTGTGGATCATTTTGAGAATGCCTTAAAGGATGATAATATGCAATCCAAATGAGAATAAATACTCCAATTCCTCCAGATGGCAAATTTAGGATCTCAAGTCGGGCCAAAAATCACAATGTATAAACTTTAAAACTTAATAGGGAACTCAAAGGATAAAGAGGTTCAAAAGGCTTGCCCACTGCTACAGAGCAAGTCAGTAGAAGAGAACCTAGATAGGATCCAAGCTTCCTAAATTTCAGTTCAGATCTCTTGCCACTACACCATTCTCTAGCTGGTCCATCATTACCTGTACTGCAGGAGAATACAGAATACAGGCTCTGTGAAAACACTCTGCTGAAAGACTGGTAGAATCATGTGGGCTCTGGAGTCAGACTGCCTGGGTTTGAACTATGACTTCAAAGTATGTTTGAATTACAACTTCAGAGTACAAACTGGGGCAATTTCCTTAAACTCTGTGCCAATAGGACATATAAACATGGTAACATCTGATTAAAACCATGGACTCTGCAGCCAGATTCCTAGGTTCAAATCTTGGTTCTGCCACTTCACAGATTACTTATTTCACCTCTTTTTGCCTTGGTTTCTCATCTAGAAAACAGGGATGATAATAACTTACCTCAGAGGATTGGTGTATGGATTAAATTAAAATATGTATAATTAAATGTCTTGAAAACAGCACATCCACCACAAATAACAGTTATTATTATCTTCATTGTGTGGCATCATCATTCCCCTGGTTCTCATCATTCTTACCCTCTGTCCTTATACTAACTAATAAATTGGGGATGCAGAAATGCTAGGAGAAGCTATTAGGAAGACAGAAGTGATTCTGGAAATATTTTGAACAAGTCAGTCACAAATACAAATAAAAATAGATCTATTTCTTTGTTTTCAGCTTAAAAGCACAGAATAACCCAAGCACATAGAATTTACAGAAAGCACACCAGAATAAATCTGGGAAAGTTTGATCTTATTCCCATCTCTACCACTATATATGTTTTGCCTTGAGTAAGTTATTTTACTGCCTTGGACCTAAAAAGCAAAGAGGCTAGACTAAATGTTCAATGTTTTTACAAGTTCCTTCCAAAGTGTTCCATCTACAACTATGTAAGTTTTACATGGTATATACAAAATATAGAAAATTAAAAAATAAAAGATGTTCAATACCTGCTGTACTTCGAGTCAAATTCTCATTTAGGTTTCGCTTCATTTCCTTCAATATCAAAGTCTATAATTTTTTCTTTAGCATTCCAAATTTATAATTTGAAGTTGTTTGACCAAACCTTCAAAGAAAGAAATTATAACTTATATTGTATTGACAACAAACTCAAAATTCTCAGCCTACTAATTATTGAAATTATGGTTTAAAATTACTTTCAAACTTAATAATGTAAACACTTTAGGGAGTCCTTTGCTTTCTGAGTAACATAATCCATTTTTCCAACTCTGTTCAAAGTAACTTATGACTATAACCTTGCTTCCCAAACATATGCGGATTTTCACACAGTGTATGTAATTTATTTTAGAATCAAGGACTCACATTGAGAATAATTGTGAACCAGACCTATAAAGAGGGAACATAGGCAAACTTACATGTTTATAAGGCTAGGGAGGACACATGCACTATTGAACTAGCCATGTGAGAACACGCTTTGTGTCCCACTTTAAGACACTGTGAAGATTATCTGCTTTGGCCACTAGTTTGAAACTCCTGGATTACATAATACCAAAGGCTAAGTGCTCACTTAACATCCAGAATAATTATAATCACAAGTTTCCATTCTGTTTCTACAACTTCAACAAGTGAGAAACAAATTTTTTCTTTGTTTTTTCTCCTACCACAATTTCTGTTGTAATTTTCCCATGTTTAGCCTCTGATATATTAATATTTCCATCCCAATTTAATTCAACAAACACTTGCCCATTGCATGAAGAGGCAAGATACAAACCTAAATAATTTCTGCTCCAGATTCACTACCCAACGAGACAGATAAACAGCAACACAACTAAGTAATAATGCAAATCAGACTGAGGTAAATAGTAATTTTCAAATATCATTTGCTCAAATAAAACTTGGGAAATGTGAGGTCGGGACTGCCTCTGCTTTGTTTCCACATCTTGGGCTTGAAGCTGGGTATAGTAGGCTTTTTAGAAAATATTCTTGGTGCGATTCTAGGAACCAAATCTGAGATTATGTCAATTTTTCTCAACACAGAAACACCAATGCGACTTACACCGCAAACCTAGAGGGGCTTACGAGGGCTATTACGTTTCTGAGAATCAAACAAAACAGCATAAACAAACAAAAAACATTTTAACTGGAGTATCCTCCTCCTGGACCACTGACCCTGGGTGTACACACACAGCTTCCAAATGGATATGAGAGGCGTTAATAACGTAGTTGATGCCATTAATGTGCAAAAAGTTTGCTGAATCTGCGATAGCGCGCGCCCCGCCCCACACACACACAAAGACCGTTGCCTCGGAGGCCAGGTGAGCCTATTTGGCCCCTCATGGCAGGTGGGAGAGAACCCTCAGTCAAGGTTCATGTTCTCGTACAAAGGCCTCGCCTGACCCACCCAGGAATTGGGGACAGTTTGGTAACTAGGGATAACACACGGTCTTTCCCTTCTTGGCCCTCCTGCCAACACGACGTACAACTTTAACCTTCAGTTTCCCTCGCCTCAGCCAACCGTCGTCTGCACAGCCCAGCCAGCGGCCGCGGACCCTCCCGCCTCCACCAAAAGCGCGGGAAGCCCGGCTGTGCGCAGGCGCACCTCGACCCGCGCGGCAGACCGTGCAGGCGCAGGGGCCCCCGCCTTGGCGCCATGGCGTCGTTGCTGGCGTTGCCTCCCTCAGCCGGGAACCGGCGCGATAACTTTAACGCGTCTCCCTTTGCATTCTCACACTGTGAGATATGCGGTGCAGGGATGGCGCTACCTCTTCAGAGTTTGGGAAACGAGCCGTCGAAGAGGCAGTGGCAGATCTCCTGCCCAACCGGCCTCTCCCCGGCTTTGTCAGAAAAGTGTGGGCCTCCCTTCCCCGCACCCATGGCAATTTCTTAGGTTGTGAACTTAAGTTTGTACGATGCTGGTGGCAACCCACAGTGTTGACTTGAAGGCCACAGGCCTCAAAACCAAGTCATGGGTGTCTTGCGTGGTCTGGCCGAATTTCTGACTTAGGGAACAAGCGTCCCCAGGAGGCTGCTGACAGCCGTGGAAGGCAGAGGGCGGTCAGCAAGGCAGGGCCAGCGCTGCGGGAGCTCAAGGGAGGGACAGAGCACAGAAGCCGCAGAGACATTCTGCAAGGGAAGCAGGATGGTATGACGGCCCGAGCTCGCAGCTCCAGGCTTTCTGGCAGGGAAGGCTGTGGATTCCTGGGCTTATGACCTTGGGCGAGTTACTTACCCCCTGTGGACCTACATTCCCTTCCTCAGTCAAATCGCAACACAGTATTTACATAATTGCACTAAAGATATTAAAAGAGAAAATGAACAGTCCTGTCACACACAGTAAGTGCTCAATAAACGTTAGCCCTTGTTTAATAACAGTAGCTGCCATTTATTGAGTACTTACTATGAGCCAAGTATTGTAAGTCTAGTTTTGTCTGAGTTTGAAGACCATGTTTTGTTGTTACCACTTCTTCTGACCATTTGAAGACTGGCGAAGTTGAAGGGAAGAGGTGGAAAGGGCTCAGAGTTGGAGGGAAGGTTGTTAGTAAAGACCCAGGACTGTGAGACAATAAGACATAGTAGTTTCTTTGAAAAATTATGTCCAGTAAAGAAAAGTGTTAGGAAATAATGTTAGAGATAGATTGAGACCAGATGATAACAGACCTTGAATACCAGAGTAAGGAATAGCTTTGAAGGAATAGGGTCATCCTTGAATTTGGAAAAGAAAGATTTCAAACAATGAAATGTCTGAAAAGACTTGTTATTTATCATGGTTCCAGAGAGGAGATGTACCCAAAACATGAGCAGAAGCTTCAGGGAAACAGATTTTGACCTGATATGTACATAGGTACATAACATACATACATACATGCACACGTATACAACACCCACTCATACCCCCCAAAAATAGATTGCTCATTTTAAAAAAAAACCTAAAACCCACTAGGAGCAATATCCTGTGCTACATCTATAAGGGATGCAGACATGAGCAATCTGAAATCTTTGCCCACAGTTTATAAACTTAATCTGTTTATCCCTGTCTGGTCCTGGTTATGATTTATTTCCACCTGGAAAATTGGTCAGGATGGGCAATCCAGCAATAGTGCCACAGGGAAGGATAAAATTAAAGTAGTAAGAGCAGTTTGATTACATGGCTACTGGACAACCACGTTATATATGAGACACTTTATATAAAATATTGAAAAGAAAACCTTCGTTATCCCCCCAATCATACTATTTGGGAAACAACCGCACCTTAAATTTGTCTCCAACAAAATTTCTGGCATTGATCTATTGGACAGCCAAGACTGTGAGGTAAAAATTTGCTCTTCTTTTGTTTTAAACTACATTATTTTATTAATTAATCAGGTACCTCTACCCCCCACAAAATATTGTAATGCTGGAAGTTATACTTTTTTAAGTACTTCAAGATATTAAATATTCAACTTAATAGTGAGTGAGTGACAACTAGAAAGGGTTTCACTTTGTATGCTATCAGTTCTCTGAACTCTCAAAAAAGAACTAGACTAATAAAAACATGTAGCTTTTGTGAGTCCCGAAAATCGAATGCGCTTTGGGAAACAGGGAGTTAAAAATCTTTCGGAAGTTAACTTGGTATGAGTATGAAAAGCCTCTGTTGCTCTAGTTCTGAGGAAATGCTCTCCTTTTTTTCTAATAAAGCTTTCCACAGAAGACAAACTCTGTACACAATAAACAAGGTAAGTATAGGAAAGAATTACTGCAATTCATTAACTCTCAAAAAAGTTATTAATTTTGACATGTAAGAGAAACTTATGAATGTGAAATGTGCTTCAAAGTGCTGATCTGTTAAAATTCCATAAAACGAGCCTCAAAATGCAAGTCATTTGTGCCAGCTACGAGTAAATAACTGAAGCAGCATTTCCAGAGAGACTAGGGCAAAGGACTGACCAAACTACAAATCAGCAGAAAAGAAACAAAACACAGTAGAATGTTAATAATTCACCATAGTTACTGCTCTTAAAACCAAAGTAACTAAACAATACAACTTTCATCTGTTTACATTTACAAGTGTGTTCATCATCTCTATACTGTCTGAAATGTGTAGTGTACATTGATACAGATAGAAAATCAAAGACTACAGGGGCTTTTTCTTATAACAGTAATTTTAACATGTAAATTTAGATTTTGTTATTTTGCTTTATGTCTGCATTATAATTTCTTAAAGGGAGAATATACAGACTGGTTTATTAAATATTATGAAGCATTCATATTTTATTTTTCCGTGTATTTTGTTTGTGTGCTTGTTTATTTCCTGAGCACAATGTAATGACTGTTTATGTGAATTCTGGAAAAGCAAAATTAGAACTTTGAAGAAGACCAAAAATAACAGAGAGGCACCCTATTGCTCTGTGAAAAACATTAGACTTGGAATCAGAAATATGGGCCTCAGGCCTAGTTTTCTCCTAAATTCCTGTGGAACCTTAATCAGGTTACTTAATCTCTCTTTCCTTCACCTCCGCAGTGGAGATGTCAAACCTAACCCCTCCCACCACCATCTTACACAGAGGGTGTATGAAGAACATTACATAATAAATTAAACCGCTCTGCAATTGTAATGAATTATTCCTGTTGTACCCCTACCAAACAACCAGGCATTACTAGTGCATAGTATTTCCAGTACTTGAACATATTTGATTTTCTGGGTGATTGAGTATGAAATCAAATCAGATTTGGCTTAGAGTCATTTCACCAAAGGGTTGTAATCATCTTAGTATTCTGGATGATTTCCCCTAATAAGACCCCCTTTTGAGTAACACATTCCAGTGGAGACTTCACGCTACCAGTAAGTTAGGCCACATGTAGATAAGCTCACATGATGTGGTTGGTATATATAATATGTCCCAAGATATTTTCAGGCATTACAAAGACTTGAAAATCACTAACAGTTGCTTTTCCTTTAGTGTTTAGGTAAAAAATGAGGAAGGCTTGTAAGAAAGTTGATACAGAATTACCAAAAATTTCATGAGAAAGAAATTAAAGGATGTTTCAAAGTAACACTTTAAGTCCCACTGATCATTGATTTGGTCCTTGTGTTTCTGAGTGTGAAAAATCATTCTGAAAAAGGGTGCTGGTTCAAGAGGAGATCTCTGAAGATCTGCCTTTGGCTGTTCATAGAGGTGAGATTCAAATGCCCTCAGATCATGAAAAGTGCCTGAACTCATTTCGGGGATAAACTATTTTTAAATGCCAGTAGAAATATAAATATTGAATGGGCCACTTTTTATTTTTTATATTTTTTGAGGTTGGAAATATATAAATACTTTTTATTATGACAAAGAATCATGAAATCCCCATTGGATGACATTCTATCTGAGGGGAAAACAGGATTTTTGTGTTAGTCTGAGATGCTAATTTATTACTGTATTTAGTTCTACTGACCATCTGAGGGAGTTAGAAGTTAAAGTAAAACGCTGTATCTCTAGCTGTAATCCAAATATGGCAAAGGGCAGGGCTAAAGAAGGGAGTGTCCACATAAAAAACAGGGCTCAGAACTTGTAACAGAAAATTAAAATATACTCCACTCAAGGGAACTCTGTACTTTGCACTTTGGTTAAAGTCTCATTCAGATTTAAATTTCTAAACTTTTCTTAAGGAATTACGTTTCCCTTGATCTCTTCTCTTCTGAATTGCAGAAATCAGATAAAACTACTTGGTGAAATGACTTCTCATCATGTTGCTGAAGAACCTATAAAAAAGGTTGCTATCTTTGGAGGAACTCATGGGAATGAGCTAACAGGAGTATTTCTGGTTAAGCATTGGCTAGAGAATGGCGCTGAGATTCAGAGAACGGGGCTGGAGGTAAAACCACTTATTACTAACCCAAGAGCAGTGAAGAAGTGTACCAGATACATTGACTGTGACCTGAATCGTGTTTTTAACCTCGAAAATCTTGGGTAAGACTATGTTTTGTATTTGTGTGTGTGTGTGTGTGTGTGTGTGTGTGTGTGTGACAGAGAGAGAGAGAGAGAGAGAGAGAAGTGGTAGAAGTGTGAGAAAGAACATGTATATGAATATGCATATGATAATTCATATCTGTACATACAGTCGCTATGGTAGTAAGATCACTTTCACTTTGAATCATACTGCATTGCAAATTACACAGTTATCTAAAGTGGGCATTCATGTGCTCTTTTATAAACTTTTTTAAGCACCAGACTATTCTTACTTGATTTTTCTTCTTAAATGTATTCTATACAGACTGAGACAATAAATAAAAAAGAGTTTTATTTTTAAATCATATCCTTAAAGAAGCAAGATTTAATAATCCTTTGCATAAAATTAGTGTTAGGCCACTACGTTCGCATACCTATGTGTTAACTTTCTAGGAAATTGTCTACTATGTTTTCACGCAACTGTGCTTATGGTAGTGCATAAAGTTCTACTTAAGAAAAATGTGAAGTTTCAATTAATATATGTTGAATGAAAGAGTGAACAAATACCCATTTCCAGAAAACATCAGGCCACTCTGTGATCTGAGGAGTAGATGTACTTAATTTCATTGGTGGGTTACTGCAGATGGGATGCTGTAGATGAGAGGTAAAGACACTTCACCTGAATTTTCTAAATCTAAATTTCAGCTGATTTATAATACACATGCAACCATAACACTCTAGGTTAGGTCCTTATTAATTATTTTTGCCTTTGTTTATGTCATAATATCTGTGACTATCCGTATATATGCCTGTAGGTATTTGCTTTTTGCCACTCCTTTCTTTCATTTACCTAAAAATATTATTAAATACCTATTTTTCTCAGGGCACTCTGACATATACTGTGGGAGTACAAAGCTCTACAAGATAGTTTCTACCACTCAAAGAGTTGGTAGACTGCTAGCTAAAATACAAGACACACACAGGAACAACTACCTGCACTATTCTATGTTCTTGTCTTCTGATAAACACTAATTTGAGTTAGAGAATTCCTTGGGTTTAGTCTCACTGCAGATCAAAAGATGGATACTACGTTTAGTGGAAATATGCCTCATTTTATGGAACAGTTGATTTTCCGAGCAGTTATACAGTAGTCATACTTTTTGTATCAAACCATTTTTGTTAGCATAAATTTTAATTTCAGAAATGTATCTTCATGACTGAGGTTATGTCAACACAAGTAATGTTTATCTATTAACCTAAAATATCTGTTAACTAAGTCTTATATAACAAGTAAGAATCTGTTGAAGAATAACTCTTTTTTGTCTGCATATTAACTTCCCAAATAACTTTGAAATGGACTGGGCTGAGTGTTCTTATTATGACCACCCAATAGTACATACATCAATGACAGCAGTCTTTTAAATTAAATTTACTTTCTGCTTCGTATTGTTAACACTATTCAAAGGTTAGACAGTTCTCTTTCAAGGTGGTTATGAAAATTTATGAGGTAGATTAATTAAATTCTTCCATCCTCCCTCTCTCAGATTTATTCCTTTTCTTATATTCTTCATCTCAGAGATGGCACCATGACCCACCAAATCCCCCATGGAAATCATCTTAGAATCTTCCCAGTTTTCATCCCCACATCTAGTGAGTCACCAAGTCCTCCCGCTTATTCCTAGCAAGTACTTCGCAAATCCTCTCCATTTTTCACTGCCTTAGTTTATTTCTTCTGTTGGCAGTTAGCATAGCATCCTAAAGGGTCTCTCCGCATCCAGCCTTTCTCCAGTCCTGCCTGCCACCCATTCTCCGTATGAAAGCTACAGGGATCATCCTAACATGCAAGTCTTGTCTTTCTCCCCTGCTGAAAATTCTTTAAAAATCTATCCAGAATAAATCTAAGCAATTTAGTATAGCTGATCTAAGCGACTTAGTATAGCTGATAGCGTCCTTCTGGGTCCTGCCCCTCCCAATTCTTTCAGCCTCGTCCCTTGGGACTCTTCCAAGGGGAGCTGGACTCCAGGCATGAGGACTCAAAGTGTTCATTACTTTTCAAAACTACAGGCTTTAACTCGGAGCAACTGGGTAGGCAGTGGTCCCATTTCCCCAAATGGGGTAGAATGACGTAGAACCAAATTGGTTGGGGAAGACCTCATGGGATTATTTCATGAATTAACTTTTAAAATGCTAATTTATTAATATGTACATTAGGTTGTATTAATGTGTATATTATGTATTAATTAGGTTTGGTTTGCATATGACAAATCTGAGAATAGTGGCTTAAACAAATAAGGATTTCTTGTTCACAAATAATAAGAGGCAGGCAGTTCAGGGCTGGTGCAGTGTCTACATGGGATCATTAATGCCACAGGCTCCTTCTAGCTTCCCACTGCACTAATTCTTAGCATCCAGCTTTGTCCTCATGGTTTTCGTTTCATAGTGGCAAAACTGCTATCCACTTTGCTGACTGCATTCCAGGCAGGAATTACCCAGGTACAAACTCTAGGTCTCTTGAAGATACCAGCAAAAATAACCAGGGAATAGAAATAGATGGAATTATAGGAAAAAGTGGGTGGATGGTTTAATGAGGAAAAATAAATTTAAACCTTTATCATATATAGCAAAAAAAAAAAATCCTAATCATTGCAGGAGGTGGAGAAAGAGTGGATAGAGGTTCATTTGAAAACACAAGAAAAACTATTAGCCCTTCGGCCGGGCGCGGTGGCTCACGCCTGTAATCCTAGCACTTGGGAGGCCGAGGCGGGCGGATTGTTTGAGCTCAGGAGTTCGAGACCAGCCTGAGCAAGAGCAAGACCCCGTCTCTACTAAAAATAGAAAGAAATTATCTGGCCAACTAAAAATATATATAGAAAAAATTAGCTGGGCATGGTGGCGCATGCCTGTAGTCCCAGC
>JAQIFY010001248.1:0-14331 GCA_028533085.1 Varecia variegata | reverse complement strand
AAAAAAGAATTGCAGTGAAAAGTGAAAAAAAATGAAATAATTCAAATTGACACAGTTATAGACATTGTGGGTTTGTCATATATGGCTTTTATCTATATGCTTCTGTGTGTATGTGAATAATGTATTTATATGTCTGTATCCATATCTGTATGGTCTTGTTTATTCATATGGGCCCTACACCTCCAGAAGAGAAAGCAATATTTTAAAGTGCTTTTATACCCAATGGTAACCCCTATTACTTATATGTAATATACATTCAATAAGGATGTGTTGCTTATAAAGAATCTTGAGGAACAATTTATAAAAATTGATTAGCATACCTTATGCCAACTGTTTGAGAATTTCTACTGTGGAAAAGATGTTTTGATAAATATTGCATTAGTCACAGCAAGGATCAGATATGAAGAAAATTTATGTACAGAAATATCTAAGCTACTAGCTGTGGCTCTATTCTCCCAAAACCCCAAAAGAGGTTTAGTTGGTTAAGCTGATTACATACAGGCAGAAAAAATACTGTCATTTTTCTGTCATTCTTAGGTCTTCTGCACCTATAGAACATAACATTTCTGAAATCAAAGTCGCCAAAACATACCCACACATACACATGCATCATTCAACCAACTAGAAATAATTGAATTGTTACTTTTCTACTTTAAATGTAAAAGGACATTTTACCAGCAACTATAACATTCTAAAACCAAGGAAAATTACATTAAATAAACTGCATTAAGCAGCCAAGTAGTGTTTTTCCACATTGTTGATTATTCATGAGGCATTTGGATGGGTCCCAGCAGGCTCATACACTGTCCTGCCAGGCTCCACTCTAAACCTATTCTTTGGCCTCCACTCACCTGGTCACATCCAAAGCAGCCACCTCGTTCTCCAGGTTGGCCTGGGCCACTGCTGTGGCCTCAGAAGCCAGCTCATAGCTTAGGGTCCTCTGGCTTTGCCTCCAGCTAAGGCCTGAAGTGCTTTTTATCCCATGTGCTGTTCTGTAAGCCCTGAGAGAGAATTATCTATGCATGGCACGCTTTCATTCAAATCTTAAGGAAGGTACACCGGCAGGAATGATATCAATTGTTCTGGAGAAGACAGAGACTCAGAAGCTACTGAGTGTGAAAAAAGCTGAAAGAGCGTACAGAGAGAGTCAAAAAGCAATTGCTAAATGAAAAGAACATCGAAAAATTACAGAGCAGAATGGTACACAGGCAACTGTCTGTACAGTGGTCTCATGACATATGTTGATACGGAAGGGGGATTGTTCTAGAAGTCAGAAGACACATTTGCAGGTCTGAACTTATGACAATATAGAAATAACTTCACTTCTCACCTTTTTGTTTTCTAATACACAAAGGAGCTAATTATCTCAACCCAGGGTATCTCACAGGATTGTGGGAGCCATTATGATAAAACAAAGGAAGGTGCCCTAATAACTGTAAATCTTAATGATAATAGACTATATACCTAATAAGTGTGTACTTATCATGTGCCAGGCAATTTTCTAAGCAATTCTCATTTGCTAATTTATAATATTTATACTTATGAGTGTCCTAAGAAGTTGATCCTATTACTAATATTTTGCAGAGGAATGAATTGAGGGCCAGGAGTGTAAAGTCACACAGATAGTAAAGGGCAGAAGAGCTAATATTAGAACCCAAGTAGACAGCCAGGCTTCAGGGTACAAATTTTCCCTAAGTAAAACTAACTAATGCAATTGCCTAAAACAATTTCCCAGTGCGGGCTCTGGCTGAGTACCAGAGATAGGGAAAGGAAAAAAAAAAATGCATGCAAATTACCAGTAGCTATTTCATTTCAAAAGCAATATACTTGTAAGTACATAAGACACAGGATTTTAGCTCCCAAACTCTCAGTTATTGCATAAAGTAGAGGTTTATCCTGTATTAGTTAATAATCAAATGGAAAGCTTGCATGAAGAAACTTAAAAGATTGAGACCTATAAAACAACTAATAATGATTCACAACTTGGATAAAACAGCAAAGCAAAAAGAAACAGGACAGAGTCAAAACATTCAAACTGGATTTTGTTGGCATTTGAATCAAAAGTTTTTCATTATATAAAAGTGCCTTAACATTTTTTTTTATGTATTTCAGAATATTACAGGGGTATAAACATTTTGATTACATGGTTTGCTTTTATTCAGTTTGAGGCAAAGTTATAAGTGTGCCCATCACCAAGGTAGCATGCATTGTACCTGTTAGATGTAAATTTACCTGTCCTCTTCTTGCCCCTCCCACCTACTTGGTCTGCGTTGAGTTTTACTACCATATCTACACATAGCGTTGATTGATTAGTTCCAATTTAAAATAGTGAGTACATGTGGTGTTTATTGTTCCATTCTTGTGATACTTTGCTTAGAAGAAGAGTCTCTAGTTCCATCCAGGTTGTTACAAAAGATATTAGTTCATTTTTTATGCCTGCATAGTACTCCATGGTGTACATATACCACATTTTATTAATCTACTCATGAATTAATGAGCATGTGGGTTGATTCCACATCTTTGAGATTGTGCTGTAATAAACATTCGAGTGAACTTGTCTTTTTGATAAAATGATTATTTTTCTTGTGGTAAATACCTAATAGTGGAATTGCTAGATCAAATGGTAGGTCTACTTTTAGTTCTTAAAGTATCTCCATACTATTTTCCATAGAGGTTGTACTAGTTTGAAGTCCCCCCAATAGTGTTTATGTGTTCCCTTCTCTCCACATGCACACCAGCATCTCTTGCTTTTGGCTTTTTTGATGAAAGCCATTCTCACTGGGGTTAGGTGATATCTCATTGTGGCTTTGATTTGCATTGCCCTGATGATTAGAGACTTTGAGCATTTTTTCATATGTTTGTTGGCCATTAGTCCATCTTCTTTTGAAAAAGTTCTGTTCATGTCTTTTGCCCACTTTTTTATGGGGTTGTTTGATTTTATCTTGCCGATTGTTTGATTTCTTTATAGATTCTAGCTATCTGCTCTTTATCAGATGTATAGCATGCAAATATTTTCTCCCATTCTGCAGCTTGTCTATTCACTCTATCGATTATTTCCTTGGCTATACAGAAGCTTTTTAGTTTAATCAAGTCCCATTTGTTAATTTCTGCTGTTGCTATGATTACCTTTGGGGTCTTCATCATAAATTCTTTGCCTGGGCCAATATCTAGAAGAGTTCTTCTAACATTTTCTTCTAGAATTCTTATAGTTTCATGTTTTAGGTTTAAGTCTGTTATCCATCGTGAATTAACTTTTCCTATGTGGATGAATTATAAAAGGAGCAATCTTTAGGAAATCATCCCTTCAGGCACAATTTGTTATTGAAAATCATGTCCCTGAAGCCTGAAGTGCAGAAAAACAGGAACGACATCATGCATCTTGGAGTGCCAGCACAGCATTTGTTGACAATAAACTTGAAGGAGAATGAGGTCATTTTTCAGCCAGCTTCCAGAAATTGCCTCTTTAAAATTCTTAGTTTCTTAACTGCAATAAATAACTATGTTTCCAATTTCTAGACCTGAAAAAAATGCACTGCAGCCCACAGAAGGTGATGCCTCTGAAAGGTAGGGGCAAGAGTATACAGTCTTGTGTGGAGAAAAACCCAGCCATTAAAATAACTTTGATAACAGCTGTTTTTTCCATGGAGCTCATTCACTATATTGAAAACAATTATGCCAATGTGGACTTTAATTAGCCTAAAAGCTTTTCTGTATGAAAACAAGACCGACTGTTGATTACTAAAGGAAAACAACAAACGTGTATTTTATGGAGAATAACTCTATTAGCAGGAGGGTGTGAAAAAAAACATCATTTCTTTGTTCTTTTGCTGAGGTAATTTCTCTATATTTATTTTATTTGTTCTAGTTAATGAATGATAATAAGAAATAAGAAATTATATATAATATGAGTGCTATATAAGTAGAATATACTTTCATATAATGGCTTATATTCTATCTTTTTAAAAAATCTAAACAGTAGGTAACCCCTACTGTTTTAAGATATAAAATTTGACTGAGTCCAGATCATAAATATATGGAAACTCTAAATCTAGGTCAGTCTTTCTGAGCATTAAGCTATTACTATGTAACACTAAGCTAATATTATGAAACTTAGAAAAGGTGTCTACATAGCTACTATATTTAAGGCACTTTGCCGTTTGATAATAGATAATATAAATCTGAAGAATTTATGTCCCTTGACTTCAAGGAGTTCACACTTCAGTGGAGAAATGGAAGGAATTTGAGAAGTAGTAGATATATATATATATATATATATATATATATATAATTGATTGTATAATATTTCAATATTGATAGATATAATACTTACCAATAAAGTATTGTGAAATTACAGATAAGGAAGTGATGGATTGTTAAGTTTAGATAGGATATCAGGATAAGGCCCACAAAGTGAGTGATACATGAATTAGGAATTAAGAGCAAAGTACAACCTAGACAGAGAAATAGAAGAGAAAATTTTAGATATGGAGAAATTTAAGCAAAGGGCACAGTCTCAAAAGTATATTTAGAATGTTTTAAAAAATATATCCTACATTTTCACAGGCCCTAATGTCTCACAGTCATCATATTGTTTATTAAGGATTAAAAATACTAATAATTAAATCATAAAATAGATGCATTGAAATAGACATTTGATTTCTAATTCAGTTTAACTTCTTTTTTCAGAAGCTCAAGGATAGAGGCCATTTAGACTAGAATGATTAGCTATGGTCAGATATTAAATTTTTCATTAACTCATTGAGATGCTTTAAAATAGGTCTTTTGACAGTGATATGGCATCGTAAACATTCTAGCTCTTGTAAAATCTTATCATTTCCATCATATCCAACTTCCAAAGCCTTTTACATTAAATAATGGGACTTCTGACAGATTTTCTAAAATACTGATTAAAATTTTAAACAATAGCTTTTGCTTTTGTTGTAGTTTTTCATTTGTACTTAATCATCTTCAGGGATAGTATAAACACTTCCAAATTAATGCTTCAAGATATGAAAAAGTCCTCTTTTATTTCCTGGACATTAAGTAAACTTCTTGCTATCCAAGTGTAAATTTGAATCACACACTCCATACGTGTTCAATAACATATTCATGATTCATCTTGTTTCTGCCTTGTTAATGTAAAGTAATTTTAGTATTTGCTAATGAAAAGTGATTACTATAACTATTAAAAAAAGTTCATTACTTAACTCAAATTTTTGAACTAGTAAACATTTAGGCTGTTATGAGACTTATGAGTCAGCTTTAATGTGGAAATACAAACAAGGTTATTTCCTGATAAGGCATTAGTGAAGGGTGAAAGAACAGATAGGTAACTAAATACCAGTTTAATTGAGGCGTCTCTTGACCACTCCTCACCTACCCATATTCCTTTTCAAATATAACATATGCAATCACTCTGCTACTAGTAAAAATTCTGGGCCAAATCTGAGAGATGATCGGTGGCTAAAATTCACTGGTGACTTATTGAAATTTTACTGCTTAACTGTGAGTAGGCTCAACCATACAGAAATTACCTTCGAATTACATGGGGCCAATATTCATGCTTCCTTAACTAGTTAGGAGCACTGAGAGAGTAGGCAGGTTATATCATTTTAAGCTGGCAGATGATTATCTCACACACAAACACACAGTTGCACACATACACACACACTCACAGACCCAGCACAAATAAACAACCAACATAGCAGTTATGGTCCTTGAATATATTTCGATGAATGCAATTCTGAGAACTTCAGAAAAGTTTGAATAAAACATTTGAGACCATAAACTCAGGTAGAGAAAAACTTACTGGTTAAATACTCTGGAAAAATACGTAGATGTGAAAATGCTAAATAGAGTATGTTCAAAATCTCAGCTCACCAGTTTGTTAAATAATTTATGTTCCCTAGGCCCAAATCTCTTCATCTGGAAGATTGTGACAATAATGCCTGCCTTGTCCATCTGTTCAACCTATATATCCTGTTGTATTATTTATAAATCTAGCAAATTAGAGAGATGATTTTGAGTTTCCTCCGTTAAATCTTTTGTTTCATTCACAGACCTGGCTAATAAAATGCCTTTATATATTTTAAACTGCATTTATACATTTAATGCATTTTATTCCTTTTTAAAATACACACTTCATTGACTAATTGATATATAGACTTTTAAAATTTTGTAATTATTTTAAGTGCAATAAATTAAATGTATAAATATAATGATACCTAATTTCACTCAACATTGCATTATTTTCATATAGTTACTCTGATTTCAACCTAAGAATTATAAGTCTAAATTAATTCTTCAAATACTTTATCTGTGTTAGAATCAATAGATAGACCTATCATATTAATAGTTCATATAAATATCTTTAAAACACTAAAATACATTGATTATTTTTGACATAAGATAATAGTTTGCTATTAATTTGATCATTTAGACATTTTTATATTTTATTTAAAGTGCTCAAGATTATTCCCTCTAAGAAACCCATATATCTGAAACTGCAAAAATTGGAGCTATTTTCCTCATGACCTTGATTTTCTGCATCTTCCCTTACCTGTGATGTTTCCTCTTAGTGATTTTTGCATCCACGGACCACACTCTACTACTTGTCTGTAAATCCCCACTTGTTCATGCTGTAGTTGGAATTGAGCCCAGTTCTATATTGGGGTCTCTTTCATCCTATTACAATAGTTCCTGAATAAAATCTGTTTTTACCACTTTACTGCTCAGCTTTGGTTTGCTTTAACAAACTTAATGTAGAAATTAAATGATGTTTGACTAATTTATGTAAACAAAACTGATGTTCAAGATCACAATTTCTACAATGGTCAATTATTAATAGTTTTCTGTGATTAAAAATGCCCTCAAGTTTAAATAAAACTACCAGATTATTAAATGACAACTATTAAAGTGTTTTATTCTTAATTCCTATTTTGTCTCTTGGGAAAAAGTTAGATATGTCTTACACCATTATATTTCCTCTTTATAATTGCTATACTTTTCTATACGTTATCTTTTCTGAGAGTCCATCTTTGCAAATCAAAAATTAGATTCTTCATTTTTCTTTATATCTGGCATGCCTCACTTTCTATAGCATTAGATCTTTGAGATTATGTTATCCCTGTATACATTTACAACAGAATTAAAAGCAAATTTTGTCATGTATCATGTTTTTCTATACTAGATCCATCTTAAGAGCTCCTAGAAAATATTCTTTTTGTCTGCATGGAACACTACTCAACTACAAAAAAACAATGGCGATCTAGCACTTCTTATATTATCCTGGATAGAGATTGAGCTCATCCTTCTAAGTGCGTTATCATAAGGATGGAAAACCATACACCACATGTACTCACCATCAAATTGGTACTAACTGATCAACACTAAGGTGCTCACATGGTACTAATACTCATTGGGTGCTGGTGAGGTCGGGAGGGTTGGGGGTGAAGGGGATGGGGGGTAAACCCACAACCAGTGGAAATGGGGACCACTGTATGGGTGAAGGACCACTTGTAGCCCTGGCTTGGGAGAGGCAAACGCATTTCATGTAACCAAAATGTTTGTACACTCATAATATCCTGAATTTAAAAAAAAGATAAAAAATAAAAATAAGTCAATAAAATATTATTTTTGTCTGAATTAATTAAGTTCATAAAGCAATATCAGTATGGCTAATCATCTAATGTATTTCAATTTTTGAAGTAATACAAAGGAACCTCAATCTTTTCCCTTCTATGAATAGTAACTTTTTTATTTAATAAAATTTTGAGTAAAATGTTTAGGAAGAATATAAGCAAGATCTTAATATAAGCGATATATAATGTTCATGTTTTTATACAAATTTTATATTTTTGGTTTTTTAACATATGAGCATTTTGCTTAATTTTATTTTTTCACTTTGAAATCAAATGCAGGCCATTTGGAATAAGAATATTTTAACTATATTGAATTTTAAAAGCAATTGATTGATAAATTATATAAACCAAAAAGAAAGCAAGAAGGAAAGAAAGAAAGAAGATTCTAATTTTGAGTGTCTGTATCACCCCTTCTCCAAACAAATAATTAAAGAAAGTCTAATTATCAAAAGTAGTTTCTCTGGAAATTTTACTAAATTTGCATAAGTTTTGGCTTTTTACTTAGTTTAAAAAAATTGAATACCACACTCAAACCTAATAACAGAAATATGTGTATCAAATATAAATAGTAACAGCATGATATTGGCACAAAAATTGAGTATAGACCAATGGCACAGAACAGATAACTCAGACATAAAACCATCCACATACAGCCAACTGATCTTTGACAAAGCAGACAACACTATACACTGGGGTAAAGAAGCCCTATTCAATAAATGGTTCTGAGAAAATTTTATGGCTACATGCAGGAGAATGAAACAGGATCCATCTCTCTCACAAAAATCAATTCAAAATGGATAGAAGACTTAAATGTAAAGTGCAAAACCATACAAATTCTAGAAGAAATTGTTGGAAAAACTCTCCTAGATATTGGTCTAGGCAAAGAATTTATGAAAAAGATCCCAATGGTAATCATAGCAACAACAAAAATAAATAAACGGGACTTCATTAAATTAAAAAACTTCTGCACAGCTAAGGAAATAATGAATGGAGAAAATAGACAACCTACAGAATGGTAGAAAATATTCACAAGCTATATATCCAATAAAGGGCTAATAACCAGAATCTACAAAGAACTCAACCAAATTAGCAAGAAAAAACAAACAACCCTATTAAAAAGTAGGCAAAAGACATGAACAGAAGCTTTTCAAAAGAAGATAGACAAATGGCTAATAAACATGAAAAATGTTCAATGTCACTAATCATCAGGGAAATGTAAATTAAAACCAGAATGAGATATCACTTACCATAGTCAGAATGGTTTTTAGTAAATTGTCTAAAAACAATAAATGCTGACGTGGATGCAGAGAGAAAGGAATGCTTATACAATGTTGGTGGGACTGCAAATTAGTACAACCTCTATAGAAAATAGTATGGGGATTACTCAAAGAACTAAAAGTACACCTACCATTTGATCCAGCAATTCCACTATGGGTATTTACCCAAAAGAAAAGAAGTCATTTTATTAAAAAAAACACCTGCATGTGAATGTTTATTGTAGCACAATTCATAATGGCAAAGATGTGGAATAAACAACCCAAGTTCCCATCAATACATGAATGGATTAATAAAATGTGATATATACCATGGAGTACTACTCAGCTATAGAAAGGATCAATTAATGTCTTTTGCAACAATTTGGGTGTAGCTGGAGACCATTATCCTAAGTTAAGTACCTAAAGAATGGAAAAAGTAACACCACATGTATTCACTATTAAATTGGAACTAACTGATGAGCACACATATGCACAGAGGGAAGAAAAACTGAGTGGTAATCAGCAGGGGTGAGGGGGAAGAGGAGAGGGACAAAACCTACCTAATGGGCACACTGAACACTATCTGGATGATGGGCACATTTATAACCCTGACTCAAGTATTACAAAAGCAATCCACGTCACCCAAAACATCTGTACCCCTGTAATATTTTGAAATTTAAAAATAATAATAAATGGCAACAGAAAACAGATACATTTTAGAGATAAACAATAAGTAATTTTTAAAAAGATGTTATTTATTAATTGGCTTATTTGATGTTAGTAAACAAATAATTGAATACCAATAAAAAGGGACACATTTTTCTGCATAAGTTTACTTTGAAGAACAGGAATTAGTTAAACCACATGGATATGACATGTTATCAAATTCAGTGTTTTTCTAAAATAACACGTAAAGGTAATTTTTGTTTTTACTGAGATGTCAAAAAATTAATTATATGTCTATCTAGCCATCCATCAACTATCTGTTATTTGTATTTTAAATAATGAGACAAGCAGTAGAATATAGAGATCACAAAATATGATTTCAGAGGTTTTGAAACTAATGCCTATTAACTTGTCAAAGGCACAGGTAGCATTGGCTTGTATTCACCACCAAAAATGTGATCTAAGCCCTTGACATATTGTTAAGTTATCAGACATGTAAATTGGGCTGGAAAGAAAAAGTTTTTATTTGAGCTTGCATTTTCTAAAGAATTCTGTGTTCTCTGCTAGTTCTAGTTACTTTCTGGGCATAGTGACACTTTTGTGACTTTCCTAAACTGGAGACTACTTTAAAACACATGCTGAAAACCACTTCAGAAACCCAGCAACACAACTGAATTTTGAGTAAAATCACACAGTCTGGCCCTTCCCTGTGCCTTCCCTGCTCAGAAATACTTTGCTTTAGTTCAGCAAACCTATTCTATTATGTGCCCAGTGAAAGGCATAAATTCTCTTTTCCATCCAAATTCAAAAAAATAAAAAAGAAAAGCTGGCGAGTAAATTTCTAGTATAGGGCGAAATCCAACTACCTATGGAACAGATGGTATTCTCAGGGAAGGATGTATCTTCTTTACTATATTCTATGTAGCTTAGAAGTTTTATTAAAGACGACAATTACTAAGATTTTATTTCTTTCTTCGTAGTTAATGCTACAGGGCTGCTGAAATATTCATACAAAGGGAACCATAGTCTAGAATTTTTGCAGTGTTAAAAAATACATATCCTCTTTTGCAAAGTTTCTGTTCATGCCTTTTGCCCACTTTTCAATGGGGTTGTTTGATTTTTTTCTTGTTAATTTTCTTAAATTCTATATAGATTCTAGTGGAAATACGCATATAATAACTTTCAAATATAAGTAGTAATAAAGATAAATACATTTCTGAGATAACCAATATCACTGGCTAAACAGATGTTGTTTCTCACTCTGAGTAAAACACAGAGCCAACAGAAAAACTTGAGGAGGAAGTTTCATCACCTGATTGAAGTTTTAAAAGAACAGATTGAAAATAGACTATGTAAGTGAAGAGTAGAGACAAAGACAAGTTAGCACCTACTGATGTTAAGACAATAAATGAAGATAGCTTAGATAAAGGTAAAAGCAAAGGGAAGAAGTGGTTAGATTCTGGCTACAGAGTATTTTAAAACATCCAACTGGATTTCCTGCTGAAGAGGATGTGAGGTGAAAAAATAATGGACTCGAGGATTTTTTTTTTTTTTTTTTGGAAAATTCATTTCAGATCTTCAGGCATCCACTTATGTGAGTATCTCATCATGTTCAGCGTGATTTTAAAACTTACCCACATAATTTTTGTGCCACTGGTTTCAAAATCCAAGCTAGTTACTTCACTGGTATTCAACAGATAGAACACTGGCCTGGTCCAACATTTGAATTTTTAACATAAATGATAGATTTACTGAGTGATCAAACTGCAGTGTATTTTCCAGGAGACTGAATGTCTTTCAAGGATAGTTTTACTATATGGAATTTTTATCCTATATTGATTTTAGAATCTGACATCCATGTAAGCTTGAAACAGTGCTCTATACCTCCTTAGTGTATTTCCCCCTGACTACATCTGCAAGAGTTTTAAATATTATTTTATATATTCACTCATTAAATTATTTAAAAATTATTATGCATAGAAAGAAGAGTAAGACATATTTCCTCCCCTCAAGAATTTTATAAGAATATAAAACATGCATAGAAATAAGTAAATCACTAAAAAGAATTATAGAATAGCATGTCAAGGGAGTCCATGTGAGTGGTATTAGGTTAGCTGCCTCATAAGAATGAAGCATTTTCGTGTGTGTGTGTGTGTGTGTGTGTGTCTGTGTGGGTGGGGAAGGAATGACAGAGGAAAATAATCACAGCCACGCACTGTCTGGGGAATGGACAGGCTTGAAGTTCTGACTTGGGGGGATGGAGGTGGGCAAGGGGATGGGTGTATACCTACATGATGAGTGCGATGTGCACTGCCTGGGGAATGGACACGCTTGAAGCTCAGACTCAGGGAGATGGGAGGGGCATGGGCAATATATTTAACCAGAACTTTTGTACCCCCATAATAAGCTGAAATACAAAAATAAATAAATAAATAATACTTGAAAAAAAAAAGTTAAAAGTTTAAAAATTAAAGTTCTTCTTTTAATTATACTTAAAAACTATAGCAAAGAGTAGAACATATTTAAACCTACCACTTAGCCCCAAATAAACTATTAAAGAAAAATATAATTCATGCCCTTGCAAAATCCCACATAATGACATTGTCCTCCATCTCTTGAAATAACCACTCTCCATTATGAATTTGATATTTATTATTTCTATGATGTTTTTATTCATTTATTATATATATTCTTAAGCCATACATAGTATAGGTCCACCTGATTTTATATATTTATATAAATACTATCCTGTACATACTAGCATACAATTTTTTTATCACTGTCCTTTTCAGCTTTGTTAATGTTCTTTTATAGTGCTAGTTAATCTGTTTCATTATAGGAATTACAACCTTTTATCTATTTTCCTGTTGACTGATATTTAGGATATTTATGTAGCAATGAGAGAGATTCAAATTAAAACCATAATAGAAAGCTCATTCACATATTTTAAGAAATGATTTGAAATGTGCCAGTTTAAAATTTTTAAAAATGAAAAATCTAGCAATATTAAGTTGTGGATGTTGAACCATGGGAACAGCTGTAACTGTATGAAGAAGTGTAAATTGGTAAACTGATGAGTAAAATTTGGTATGTCTACTAAATTTAAAGATATGTTTACCATAAGAAGCAGTAATTGCACTCATATGCATATACTCATGTAATTGCATATATCAAGAAATATTCAAGAATGTTATGATAGGTAGAATAACAACCACCACTCCCTGACATATCCATGTTCTTATCTCCACTGCCTGTGAATATATTAGATTACATAGCAAAGGAGAATTAAAAGTGCAGACAGAATTAAGGTTTTTAATTAGCTGACCTTAAAATGGAGAGAGTGGTCTGGATTATACAGGTAAGCCCAATGTAATCACAAGGGTCCTTAAGGGTGGAAGAGAGAGGTTGAGATGGGAGACAGAAGAAATAGGGTGATGGCTACAAGACCATAGAGGTGTGATGTGAAAAAAACTCAACTCACCTTTACCAGTTTTAAAGATGGAGGAAGAGGGGTTGGACCCAAGGAAGCCTCTAGAACATGAAAAAGGTAACAAGACAAATCTTCCCTAGAGCCTCCAGTAATGAATGAAGCCCTGACAACATCTTCTTGTTAGACCAAAAGACTGTTGTTGGACTTCTAATATACAGAACAATAAGATAATAAATTTGTGTTGCTTAAGCCACTAAATTTGTGGTAAATTGTCACAGCAGCAATAGGAAATAATATCTATCTGAGGCAGCATTTCTGTAAAAGTCAAAAACAAAATGGTATCTGTCTAAATATCTATAAAAAGAAACAACATTTATAATCCCCTTTCAGGCTGGGTTTATAGAAATATGGAAGAAGAATGTAACAGGAAAAATAAAAAGTAGTCAAAAATATAAACATAAGAAATTAAACGCATATCATAGACAACATTTTAGATCTAAGTTTACAACTGTAGTTGGAGTATGGTGTATTAAAGGGGTATAATATAAGGTACATCTAAAAGATTAGAGGAAGTCAAATTATGGAAAACTTTGCATAACACGTAAATAAATAATGACTTTATTCTGGAAGCATGACTTTTAAAATACTAAAACACAAACCGTAATCTAAAAGCCCAGACAGAGAATATTTACCTTTGTCTGTCTATCTATCATCTATCTATCTATCTATCTATTTATCTATCTATCTTCACATAAAGCTCCTACCACATGTCAATGAGTAGATATACACACATGAAGTTGAATGGCATTGAAAATAGTAGATCCTTAACGCATGTAAGGACATTAGTATTAGTAATAAAATGCAACTGTATGGCATATCAAGAATTAAGCAATAATGAATAAGGGGAGAAGAAAGGGAAAACAATTTTAATACAAATTAGCACATAATCATTATGGTTAATGGGAAAACAAAAATGCAGAGAGTGATGTCTATATCTTTAATATATAGTCCCCAGACCCATGTTCATGTGACTGGTCCTTGAAAAGAAACAAAGGTCTCAAATCAGAGACGTGCTGGGATCACGAATACCTTGTTTACCAAACCCAGTAACAGGAAAAGCCAGTTCAGTTGTTATTTCATGGTTATAATTAGAAACTAACATTTGATTTTATTGTAAAACAAAACAAAATAGACCGGGCGCGGTGGCTCATGCCTGTAATCCTAGCACTCTGGGAGGCCGAGGCGGGTGGATCGCCGGAGGTCAGGAGTTTGAGACCAGCCTGAGCAAGAGCGAGACCCCGTCTCTACTAAAAATAGAAAGAAATTATCTGGACAGCTA
>JAQIFY010001247.1:0-14332 GCA_028533085.1 Varecia variegata | reverse complement strand
TGATTTGAGAAGTTCCATTCTGGTGATTTTAATCTTGAAAATTAGCCACATGGGTGACCTGAGACCATATAGATAATGAGCTAAAAGCTGTAGTGGAAGTGAATCCATCTCAAACTACACATTCAAATTAGCAGCAAGGTTTGACGTTTCTATTCCAACAATATTGGACCATTTAAAACAATTTATGCAAGGTAAAGAAACTGGCTAGATGGGTTCCACATGAATTAAATGAGCATCAGAAGAGAAGTCGTCTCAAAGCTTGCCTTTCTTTGCTCTCACAATATAAAGGTGAACCATTTCTACACCATATTGTTATGTGCGATGAAAAATGGATTCTTTTTGACAATCGCAAGTGTTTGGCACAATGGCTGGATAAAGATGAAGTGCCAAAACACAGTTCAAAACCAAATATTCATCACAAAAAGCTATCGGCGTCTGTTTGGTGATCCAGTGCTGGTATTGTCCACTACAGCTTCATGAAACCTGTTCAATCAATTACAGCAATGTCTATTGCAACCAAGTGGATGAAATAATGAGGATGCTTGTGATTAAGTAGCCGAGATTGGTCACTAGAGACAGGCCAATGCTCTTGCACGACAACACTCGACCACATATTGCACAAACAATGCTGCTCAAACTACAGCAGCTGGGCTTGGAAACTCTCTGTCATCTACCATATTCACCAGACCTTGCACCAACTGACCACCACTTCTTCCAGGCTTTGGGCCACTTCTTGCAAGGAAACATATTCAATTATCAGCAAGCTGTGGAAAACACCTTTCCTGATTTCATTGCCACTCACACTCCAGGCTTCTTCACTGCCGGCACAAACAAGCTACTGTTAAGATGGCAAAACTGTGTTGACAGTTTCGGTGCATACTTTGATTAATTGTACTGCTTCTTATTTGAGATATAATAAACTACACTTTTGATTCGAAATTGGACATTTCATACTTAATGACCAATGAGCTTGTATAGCAGAGTGGTCCCCTAATCCAATATGACTAGTGTCCTTATAAAAAAGGGAAATTTGAACACAGACACGCACTCAAGGAGAACACCACATGCAGACTGGAGTTATGCTGCCACAAGCCAGAGAATGACAAGAAGCCAGGAGAGCTGGCACAGACCCTCCCTAGTGCTTTCAGAGAGCACATGGCCCTGCGACACCTTGATTTCAGACTTCTGGCCTCCAGAACTGTGAAATGACAAATATCTGTTGTTCTAAGCCACTCAGTTAGTGGTACTTTGTTATGGCAGCCCTAGGAAACTAACACAACCACAATACTCAATATATCTCCGATGTTCACAACTTTCAAACCCTTATAGTGGTCACAGCCCATCTGTTTACAACCAAAGGAGAAAGGAAGAAGGTGAGTTACGGGGACAAGGAGTTGGGGCATATGGAGAGTGTTATACTAGGGGGAGTGGACTAAGGTGGAAGAGAGACAAGGTAAAAATATTATAAAAGCCAGACAGGGAGTTCAGAATGGGACGTGGCAGGGCAGTATATGAAGGGACAGGATGAGAATTATCACCTTCTGTGGCTCCACCAACTCCACAATCTAGACACTCCAGGTGCTTCTTCCCTAGTGTGAGCTGCCATCTGCTGCTACCACCAAATGAGGGAACACAGTCACCCCAGGAGAGAGGTGTGAATCCCAAGTCCCACCTCCCAGCTACCAGCCTGCCTTCCTCTCCTAATCTCAGGAGGTCCCACCCCAACAGCCTCTAGGGGAGGAAGCAGGTGCAGGCCAGGAGACGAGCATCTCATTCATTGTCTCCCGCAGCTCCCAGACTAGCTGATGCTCGACCCTGAGCAAGAAAGGGGAGGAGGACGAGGCAGTCTGGAAAATGTCAGGCAGACACACCAGCGATATCGAACTCATTAATCAGAACATTTGCAAATAAAGCCCAAGTCTCAGGTGTGAAATATGCATTGAGAACCTGCACTATACAAGGTCTGTGCCGTGGGAGGACTAGACGCTGTGAGACCCACAGCATAAGTGACAAATTCCATATTTCCTCCCACCACCCAAAGACAAAATAGTGAGACTGGCCTGCTGCGTTTGTCCCACTGTGTGATTCCTGCCACAATCCTACTTTCTCCGGCGCATTCCGGCCAGGACACTTCACGTGGACGCTTCAGCTTCAGGGTCAAACTTGAGAAGCACGTGAAGGTTTGGGATTCCGAGCAACATGCTGTTGGGGAATAACCTCACACAGTTTCATGTCAAGGGGAAAAGATGAATCCTACTACCAACAGGCTTCGGCTCTGGAATAAAGGAACTGAATAGTTTCTCACATAAACCATGTCTGTCAGTGATTTTTATTCCTACTTTATTTTTTTCCATTAAGAATCAAGTCTTTATGTTCTGGTCTAAATTATGGGATTGATTCACTTACAACCAAGGCTGGCACTTCCCACACTTGGCTGGTGCCTCAGCCTTTCAGTAAGGCCCTAAGGAGTCCATTAGATGGGGGTCCTCACCCTTGGGGAGTGCCACATGGGGAAACGTGGCCCCCTCCAGTCAGCAGCCATGGTTCACTACAATAGTGTTAGGGACCGAACCGTGTTCCCCCAAAACTCATATGTGGAAGCCCTAACCCCCAATGTGACTGTATTTGTAGGTAGAGCCTGTAAAGATGTAATTAAGATTAAATGAGGTCATAAGGGTGAGGCCCTAACCCAATACAACTGGTGTCCTTATAAGAAGAGGAGGAGACACCAGGGATGCAGGCACACAGTGCAAAGACTACGTAAGGCCGTGGTGAGAAGGCAGCTGTCTGCAAGCCAAGGAACGTGGTCCCAGGAGAAACAAAACTTGTGACACCTTGATCTTGGACTTCAGCTTCCTGAACTGTGAGAAAATGAGTTTATGTTGTTTCGGTCACCCAGTCTGTGATATTTTGTCATGGCAGCCCTAACAGATGAGTACAAATGGAAATTCTCAACCTTTGTTCATTTTTTTAACAAATATTTATTGAACACCTACTTGGTGCCAGGCACTCTTCTGGGTACTAAGAATATAGCAATAAACAAAACAGACAAAGCCACAGTGGAGGGGAGGTGTGAGGAGTCCTCCTAAAATGCAACATTAGAATCTCCTGCTGGGTCCCTGTGCACCAGGGACCGGTTTCATGGAAGACAATTCTTCCAAAGACCAGGTCAGGTGGGGGATGGTGAGTGATGGGGAGCGGCTGTAAATACAGGTGAAGCTTCACTCACTCACCCCGCCACTCACCTCCTGCTGCACGGCGTAGTTCCTAACAAACCACGGACCAGTACTAGTCAGCCCTGGGGCTGGGGAGCACAGCTGTGCAGGCTCTAGCATGGCCACCTTCCCAGTCCTGCCCCGCCCCAGGATCACTGCACCAGACTGCCATGATGAGAGCAGGAACCAGTCTTTCTGACCCTTTTAAGCAGTCTGGGATGCAGGCGGTGTTAAGAAGGCATCCTCTCTTCCCTGTGCCATGGACCTGGCTCCCCAGCAGTTCCTACCTTCTCCACCGCTGGGCACTGCACCAGCAGCAACAGCAGCCCCTGGAAACTTGTTAGAACACAAAGGCTCGGGCCCCCACCCGACCTCCTGGATCAGGAATTCCAGGGATGCAGCCCGAGCCTCCATGCAATTCTTAGGCTGATGAGAGTTTGAGAACCACAGTTCTCCACTCTCTGACCTTCACCCTGACCCACGACCCGGCTCCCACCGCACTTCCCCCGGCCTTCTCGTAATAGCAGCAATCTGTTGTTCCCGCCTCTGTGTGCCAGGCCCAGTTGACTGAGGAGGAAACCGAGGTTCAAAGCAGCTTAATCATGTGCCCAAAAGCTGTCAGTTAGTAATGGGATCCGGATTCTAAAAGGCCAAAGTGCACACTTTTTCCTCAGGCCTCTCATGGCTGCACTGTCCTGCTCTCTCTTCCTGTTACTGTCGGTCACTCTCTTTTCTTTTCCTTTTCTTTTTTCTAGGCCTCTGCACCACAAAACTATCAGCTCCTGCCTGGCCTAATGGGAATCAGCTCACCTGAGCCTTTGTGATTTTCTTTCCCTGGCTTTGCAATAGCCACATCTTTAAAGTATTATAACCCTGATTGATTTCTGCACACTCCAAATGCCCATTTCCATTTTAACACGATCCCCTCCTTCCTAGCTGCACAGTGGATCACTAAGTTCACTACATACATTTGGGAAAAATCGATATTCTTCCCTTCTTTATAGGAAAAAAAAAAGAGTCTACTGTAAAGAAAAAAAAAACTAAAAAAAAAATCAATCTGCTACTAGTTAGGGAAGCAGGAAAATGAATGCCATGAAATTATATTTTCTGCAGCCATTTCATATTTGCATTTGGGGAGCAGAAGGAACGAATGAATCTGCAGTCCGTGAAGTTGAAATGCCCAGCAAGGGAGCGAGCAGAGGGGCAGGGCTTTGAGAATGTGCCTGCTCTGAGATAACCTTTAGAAAACAAGGGTATGTATGGCAAGAATGTGGAGAAAAAGAACCCTCAGACGTTGCTGATGGTAATGTAAAATGGTGCAACCATTTGGGAAAACAATTTGGCAGTTTCTTGAAAAGTTAAACATAAACTTACCATATGACCCAGCAATTCCCATCCTAAGTATCTACTCAAGAAAAAAGGGAATATATGTCCACATACAGACTTGTACCCGAATATTCATAGCAGCATTCTTCGTAATAGCCAAAAGGTGGAAACAGCCCAAATGTCCCTCAATTGGTGAATGCACAAACAAAATGTGGGATAGCCACACAATGGAATGCTATGCAGCAGTAAAAAGACACAAACTACCGACATGTGCCGCCACACGGATGAATGTGAAGGATGTGATGCTAAGCAAAAGAAACCAGATGCAAAACACTACATATTGCATGATTTCATTTATCTGAAATGTCTGAATAGGGCGGATCTATAGAGACAGAAAGTAGATTAGTGGTTGCCTGGGTCTGAGGATGGGATGAAGATTAACCACAACCGGGCAGAACAGATCCTTGGAGAATGATGGAAATATTCTACCACCGGAATGTGGTGATAGTCACACAACTCCGAAATCATTATATTATACACTTGAAATTGGTGAATTTTATGGTATCAAATTAGACCTCAATGAAGCTGTTTTTAAAAAGGAAGGGGGTTGTGAATGGAACCACTTGAGGTCCACAGGCCGCAGCTATTTGATTTGGTACAACTAAGGCTTGTGAAGCCTAGCACACATCAGCCACGAGGGGAAGTAGCAAACTGTTTTCTCCTTTGATAAATGCCTAGAAAGACAAGGCAGGGGGACAGTCCCACTGGAGCAGAAGTTCTGCTGCTGAGCAAATGCTCCCCAAGGAAACGCTGAGGCAGGGCTGGGCCTGCTGGTGTCTGGGCCAGGGAAAGAGTAAATAAGGCAAGACCGGGGTGAGTCGTGCCCAGCAGGGCTAGGGTGGGGGGTCAGAAGCACACGTCAGGACGTCAGGACGCACTTCTCCACCAGGGCAGGAGGGGGCAGAGGGATTTATAAGGTGTGGAGGGTTCCAGCAAGCTGGGCCCAGGAGCCAGGACAGAAGGAAAGCCCTTCCTTCTTAAGAATCGAGAGGAGGGTGGAAAGCGAAGCATGGGTAAGAGGAGGAAGGGGCACGGCTCTGAAGGTAGGGAGCTCTCACAGGTAGCTCAGTGCCACCTCACCATCCACTGCAGCTTGGTAAAACCTCGAAGGAACAACACCTAGCAAAAGCTTCATGGGAACCTCATCAGAACACAAAGCAAGATTCGGGAAGGACTCTGCTTTCATCCCCACTGAGCTGGGAAGCCCAGGGGGCATGCGAACCCCCACTCATAGGATCAAATGTGTAGGATCACTGTGAACTGTCGCGGGGAGGAAGGAGGAAGGGGAGGCTCTGCTGTGCCACATCCACAGGGGAAGAGAAGGGGGCTGGACTCAGTCCTGCCACCTCATCCCACTCTGCAACTCACGAGATGCATGACCTTCCACACGTGATGTAACCCCTCGGAGGGTTATGTGCTCCAAAAAGTTGCGTGAGGACTGATGAGAATGTAAAGCATTAAAGATAAAGGAAATTGCGTTTTGTTGTATATGTAAATAGCTTCTCACTCCTCTCCCTGGATTTCCTTCTACATACTCTCTCAAAGGTGAGGGAAGAGAAAGGAACATGTGAAAGAAAATATTCTAATCTCCACCGAATGTTCGTGTGACAAGTCTCCTGCAAGCATGCCAGGGGACAGCAGCTGCAACATGGGGTTCCACCCCAGGAGAGCCGCTGCAAAGGGCTTCTGCTACCTAAAACTTCAAAAGAGGGAGGGGTATATATTAATATTTTTGAGGTGAGTCACTAAAAGTGAAGAAATGCTGACTTCCTGAAAATGAGGCTGCAAGGGATGAAAGCAGGAGGGAACGAACGGGATGTTTATCCTACTTGTAAAGCAGACTTCAAAGTATGCACTTCCCAGATCGATTTCTTTCTCGTGGTACTTTATAAGATTTCCTCGTTTGCTTGTTTTTAATTAACAGCAAACATACGGCATTGAAAGCAAAGCCTTATTCATCATTCATATCAAAAGGACTGGAAAAGTCAAAATACACCTGAGTGACACGATTACTAAAGTTTTAGGAATGGAGTTACAAAAGGGGGTTCAAAGATAACAAAACCCTTCTCCTTGTGTTTTTCTTCTTCCTTACAAACAAAAGCGGTTTAATGGCCTTAAGGGAGCTAAGTCCCTTTCATCTTCCCTTGCCTACTGTCACACTCAAAGTGCCCAGAACACATAAAAGCCAGCCTAGCTTATTTTAATGAACAGCTACAGCCAGGGTAAAAATCAACAGGGTTTTCAGAATAAATCTGATAAATCTTGTCCTTTCAAGGAGAGGAATTTATTTAATGCTTTCAGTTTTATCTTGTATGACCTACCCATCATGAAACTGGGAACCTGTAATTTATGGATCCAGTGAAGGCAAAATTGATTAACAGGTCAGTGTAAATGTCAGCTTGGGGGAATTTAACAAATGTAGTTCCACAGGGTCAGTTCTGGCCTGGTACTATTTAACATTTCCATTAATTACTTGCTGACAGAATAGGTGATAGAATTGGAAGCGTATCATTAAATCTGCCAATTTAAAAATAAAAGTTTAAATACAAACAGGTCTTGGCAAGTTGAAAAACAAAGAAGGACCGTTGGGTGTCCTCAAGGCTCTGCCTGGTACGGAGAAGGTGCCCACTAAATGTTAGTTGACTGAAATAAATGCCAACAAAACAAAATTGTAACTAACAAGGGCAAATATTATAAAGTAGGGAACATACTCAGTTCAAAAGGTGGTGCACACTTTGTTATCCTTTTCCTTATGTGCAGACACACATGCGTACACACACAGGGGTAAATATATGTTATTTCCAGAATGTAAATGAGAAGGAAGAAAAGAGATAGGGAATAACCACTAAAGATTAACCGTCTTAGCAGAAAACAGCAACAGCAAACAAAGGTGCAGCTGGGTGGAGAAAAGAGGAAAAGTCACACAGAAGCGGAGACCCTGGAACCAAGCCGTGCACCCCTAAGCGGCCGGCTCACCACCGAGCAGACAGGAAAGGACACCAAAGCCACAAAGCACAGGGAGATGAGATCCATCTCCTTCTCAGCTGAGGGGGTCCTGGGGGTTTGGTTGTGTTCTGTGTTTAATTAGAAAGCTGGGAAAGAAAGAAAAAAAATGTCCTGATGAGGAGTCTACTGGAAACCTTAGCCCACTCCCCACCTTCCACAGGCAGCAGCAGGACGTAACCAGACTGTCTGGTGCCAAGGGCAGAAGTCGAACGATATCCAGATCAAGAAGTAGAGGAATCAAGAAAAAACCTTTCCTACTGTTTGACCAACTAACAGACCTCGACAGAACTTTTCTGGATAAAAAATGAGTAAGCAGACAATACACAAGAGGCCTTCAATAATAACAACAAAAATGTGAGGAAGAATTAAAACAATGCTTTATTTTTCCAAGGAAACTTTAAAGGGATATGACCTGTATGGGGGGAAAGAAAGGGATCAAAAGCTGTTATATCAAAGTTGGCACAGTAGTGCTAAGGGAGAAATGAGGAGAAAAGCAACACCAATTCAGAACCGAAAAGATGCATGAGAAATATCTAGAAGTGGAATTAACATTTCAGAATACTGAATCTACAGGGAGGAGCACTGACTTCAGAGAAGGGAAAAACAACCACCCAGAAGGCAGAGGAAAGGCATACAGAGCTTAAAAAGAATCCATGGAGGACAGATTTTCCTCCTTAACACATTAGCAAAACTTTCCGTGCAGGGCTAGAACATTAACTCTCTTCTGTGAAGACAAAAGTCAATTTTAAAAAATGATCTGTGCGTGTTAAACTTGTCGCAGCTTTAGTTCAAAGTTAAGATCTTTACAGACGAGGAGGCAGTGATGTAGGTGGATCAGAAGTTTGCTGAGCCAAGATCTGGATCCAGTGTTGTGACTTGGCTCATGTCATGCTATCTGTGCCTCAGTTTCCTCATATGTAAACAGGAGAGAGAACAACCTGCTCTCCAGGGCCCTTTCAGAATCGAAAATCTAAGAAAGGAGAGCCTGCTTATATAACTAGCTAGTTGTTGAATGTTCAGAAGTGGATGGAAATTTTTGTGCCAAACTGAAATAATCTGCATAGGTTTTTCTTGCACAAGATGTAGAATATTATTTTATCAAAAACATTAGCATATTCATTTCCACAATAACAAGGCTTCCAAACATAATATTGAAGTTTTATAAGTATCTGTTGAACAAATGGCACAGCTTTGCTGACAAAGTTACAATTTTTTAGGTTGAATAGGAAATTTTTAGCACAAATCTATTTACTAATCATTGCCCTTTTAATAAACTATTTATTAAGATACTGCCTTTCTGGCAAAGTATTAAGTGAGTACTATATATCAAATATATTTAAATGTTTTTTTTAAAACTGAGTTAGTGTTAGAGAGAGAAGGTTGTATTCTTTAATTAAGTGGACCTCTATAGGTAATAGATTATTCTAGATGCTGCTTTGTACTGCCTATATTTGTGATCAACAAAAATTTGTCTACCAGACGGTACTGAAGTCTATCTAAAAGATTCTGAATATCTGAGATAATATACATTCATTCATATATTCTACAAATATTTATTTAGTGCCTACGTTGTGCCAGCCATGATTGTAGGCACCAGGAATAAGCAATGAATGAAACAATGTCTCTGCCTTCTTGAAGTTTACCAGATAGTGATAAATCTATAAACATAGAAGAATTGATATTGTTAAAATGTCCATACTATCCAAAGTGATCTACAGATTCAATGCAATCCCTATCAAAATTCCAATGAAATTTTTCACAGAAATAGAAAAACAATCCAAAATTCACATGGAATCACAAAAGGCCCCAGATAGCCAAGGCAATCTTAAATAGGAAGAACAAAGCTAGAGGTATCACATTATCTGATCTCAAAATCTACTATAAAGCTATAATAACCAAACAGCATGGTACTGGCACAAAAACCAGACATAGAGACCAATGGAACAGAATGGAGAACCCAGAAATAAGTCCATGCATTTATTGCCAACTGATCTTCAACAAAGATGCCAAGAACACACATTGGAGAAATGATAGTCTCTTCAATAAATGGTGTTGGGAAAACTGGATATCCATGCACAGATGATTGAAATTGGATCCTTACTTCAACCCATATGCAAACATCAGTTCAAAATAGGTTAAAGACTTAAACATAAGGCCTGAAACTATAAAACTACTAGAAAAAAACATAGGGGAAGAGTTTCTTGACATTGATGTTGGTAACTATTTCTTGGATATGACCCCAAAAGCACAGGCAACAAAAGCAAAAATAGACAAATGGGGCTGTATTACACGGAAAAGCTTATGCACAGCAAAGGAAACAATCAACAGAATAAAATGACAACCTATGAAACAGGAGAAAATATTTGCTAACTAATCATCTGATCATCGGTTAATATCCAAAACATATAAGAAACTCAAACAACTCAGTAGTAAGAAAACAAATCATCTGATTAAAATATAAGCAAAGGACCTGAAAAGACAATTCTCAAAAGAAGACATACACGTGGCCAACAGGTTTATGAAAAAATAAATGTTCAACATCACTAATCATCAGGGAAATACAAATTAAAATAAAAATGAGACATCACCTCACACTGAATAGGATGAGTATTATTAAAAAGACAAGAAATAACGAGTGTTGGCAAGGATGTGTCAAAAAGGGAAGCTTTGTACACTATTGGTGGGAATGTAAATTAGTACAGCCATTATAGAAAACAGAGGTTCCTTAAAAATTAAAAACAGAACTACCATATGATCCAAAAATTCCACTTCTGGGTATATATCAAAAGAAACAAAATCAGTATGTTGAAGAGATATCTGTGCACCCATGTTCATTGCAGCATTATTTATAGTTACCAACGTAAGGAATGAACCTAAATATCCATCAACAAATGAATGGATTAAAAAATGTGGTACATATACACAATGGAATACTATTTAGCCTTTAAAAAGAAGGAAATCCTGTCATTTGTGACAACATGGATGAACCTGGAGGACATTATGCTAAGCGAAATAAGCCAGGCACAGAAGGACAGATACTACATGATCTCACTTTTACGTGGAATCTTAGAAAGTCAAACTCCTAGAAGCAGAGAATGAAATGGTGGTTCCTAGAGGCTGGGGGTGGGTGGTGGATTGGGGAGATATTGGTAAAAGGACACAAAAGTTCAGTTAGGAAGAATAAGTTCGAGATGTCTATTGTACAACATGGTGGTTATGGTTAATAACAATGTATTATATACTTGAAAACTGCAAAGAGTAAATTTTAAATGTTCACCACAAAAAATGGTAAGTATGTAAGGTAATGGATATGTTAATTAGCTTGATTTAGTTATTCCACAATGTACACATATATCGAAATATCATGTTGTACACCATAAATAATATACAATTTGTATTTGTCAATTAAAAAAATCAATAAATGAATAAGTAATGACAGAGCATTCTATGTGGTAAAAAAATGTTATGAACAAAAGAATATGGAACGGGAAGATTGTGTTACACAGGGATAATATTTTATATTGAGTGGGCAGGGAAGCCTCCATTAAAAAGGTGATATTTGAGCAGAGTTCTGAAGAGAGTTAAGAAAGGAATCTGGAGGATTCTAGGGAAAGAGAAAAAGGTAGCCCTAGCAAGAATTTGCTGTCCAAATTTCTTTCACCTGTGGAAGGAGGGAAGGAAGGAAGGAAGGAAGGAAGACAGGCCATAAATTTATTTTAAAATTATACTAGACCAAGAGTTACCCTAGGTACCTAGCAGAAGAAAAAAAATATTCTCTGGAGAAGAACACCTTCATATTAGGCCTTAAAAAAATTCATACAAATAATTTTTAAGGACAATAATAAACTCACAGAGAAAAAGTATCCAAGCACCTTAGGAAACAATGTATCATGAGCAGAAACAACATCAGCAGAAACAGATAAGCCAAGACTAGCAATATTGGATTTATGAAATGCAAATTATAAAACAACCATGCTTACTATGTTACTATGTTCAAACAAATAAAGTACTAGCCTAACAATATCTGCAGGAAATAATAATTGGAAAATGACAACAATGATTTGAAAAATAATCAAAGAGAAACTCCAGAAATTAACATAAATACAAAAGATCAGTAGCTGGGATTAACAAGAGATTAGACATTGTTAGAGAGAATTAGTGAAAAGGTCCAAAGAAATTACCTAAAATATTTCAAAGAGAGACAGTCACAGCGAAAATACAAAAGAGAGATTTAGATACAGAGAGAGCCTGGGCACAGTGGCTCAAGCTATAATCCCAGCATTTTGGGAGGCCGAGGCCAGAGGATTGCTTTAGGCCAGGAGTTCAAGATCAGCCTGAGCAACATAGGGAGACCCCATCTCTACAAAAATAGGAAAACTAGCCAGGTACAGTAGTATGCATCTGTAGTCCCAGCTACTCAGGAGGCTGAGGCAGGAGGATCATTGGAGCCTAGGAGTTTGAGGTTTCAGTGAGCTACGATGATGCCACTGTACTCTGGCCAGGGCAACAGAGCAAGACCCTGTCTCAAAAAAGAAAAAAAAAAGATACAGAGAGGACAAGGTCCACCATACATTTTATTCAGAGTCCCAGAAAAAGAAGAGAGAGAGAATGGGGCAGAAGCAATATTTTAAGAGAGAATCACTAAGAATTTTCCAGAACCAATGAAAGATGTTGATACCCAGTGATACTCAATCCCATTGAAAGGCCCAGGGAAGCCCAATCACAACGAGTGAAAGAAATCCCCTCCTAGACACATCACAGCGAAACTTCATAAAATTATGACAAATGGGACAGAAGTAAGGGGAAAAAGAAACAGCAAAAGAAAAAAGATAATCTTCAAAGACTAGCAGTTGTCTTCCCAGCAATAACAATGGAGCCAAAGACAATGGAATGGTACCTTCAATGTATTAAAAGAAAACAACCACCAATCTGGAATTATACTTTAGGGAAAACATCTTTTGAAAATGGGAACAAAATAAAGTCTTTTAGACAAAAACTGAATTTGCTACCAGCAGACTCTGGTAGCAAATTCTAAACAATATTCTTGAAGAAAAGACAGGTGATCTCAGATGAAAGATCTAAGATGCAAGAAGGAAGAAGAGCAGAGAAAGTAACAAAGATGTGGATAAATCTAAATTAACCCTATTTGTATAAAACAGCAAAAATGTCTTACAAGTTAAAAAAATAAAGATAGGAATAAAATGCATGAGAACAATGACTTATGATCAGGAGGGAGGTAAATGGACTTAAAGTGTCCCGAGGTCATTGTATCACTCAGGAGGAAGACAAAGGTATTTTTAAGAAATTTTAGACTTTGATGAATGAGATAAGCAGGTTATAACTTTCAGGGTCACCATTAAAAATATATAAATAGAGTGTATAAATTCAGAACCAGGAAAGGGAAAAAAATGGAATGATATAAAATAGCCAAAAGAAAAAAAAAGGCAAGAAAGGATAGAAAACAAAGAACAGGAAGAACAAGGAGTAGGTGTAAATAAGAGATTTAAACCCAAATAGATCAGTGATAACATTACATATGAATATACTCATTCAAGTTACAAATCAGATTGTCAGAATGAACATAAAACAAAATCTAGCTGTATGCCCCTTATGAAAGACCCATGTAAAATATAAGATTATAGAAAATTGGAAAGTAAAAATGTGGGAAAAGATACATTATACAAATACTAAAAGAAAGTTGATACAGAGGTATAGATATACATATACATATATATACACAAATATATGTATATATAATGCCATATACACACACATACATGTATCATACAAAATATTTTTATTAAGGCACCAACAGCTTTGTCCTGAGCAAAAGGAAGGATGGTGGTAGCTAAATGAAGGGAGAAGAGAGACGAAGATGGGAGAGATTACAGCATATGTTAAATTAAGTTTGGCCTAAGGCTACCTCCTTACATATTTTAAGTTTGGCCTAAAGGTTTCTCCATACCTAATGAACCGTAATCCAACTTGATATGCCGACAGATGTAACCTACTCTTACAACAAACAGCCAAGTCTCAACCAACCACAGGCAGCCAACTGTTCAAAACAGGTTCCACTAAAGCAAACGCCCAGTTGTAACCAATCCAGCTGTTTCTGTCTCTTCCTTCCATCTTCTGTACATAAATGTCATCTGACCACGTGGCAGCTCTGGAATGGTTCTGAATCTATTCTAGCTCTGGGAGCTGCCTGATTCACAAATCATTCTTTGCTGAATTAAACTCTATTAAATTTGTCTAAAGTCTTTCTTTGAACACGTTTGTACGTTGAAAAGAATAATCCAGTAGAAAAGGAAAAACTGATGATGCAGGAGGGAAAGGACACAATTTCTGGAATGCTGTTTTCCCACAAGCAAGAGGACCAGGATCTAGCGCACAAATCGAGGATCTGACCTCAGAGAACACACCCAGCTCACCCGCGGTCACAGGCAGAAGGCAGAGGCGTGTGTGTCGATGTCCATGAGATGTGGTATCGGGGACATGAGGAAGTTCTCTTCTGATTGCTTCTATGTTCTCGGAAAATAGGAAACAAGGCCATCATTTGAGGGTGAGGCAAGAAAGGACGTGTTGGAAATGTGTAGAAAGAGAAGAAAGTGCGAGTCAGTCACCTGGAATACATAGGAGCTCAATCAATATTTGCCAAGCAAATGACTGAGTGAGAGTACACAGATTAGTAAATATTCAGGAATGTCAGACAGTACTAAGGGTCC
>JAQIFY010001246.1:0-14333 GCA_028533085.1 Varecia variegata | reverse complement strand
TAGTAATTATTCTTTGGTCATTTCCAGCTCTTATGTATCATTTTGATGGCTGATGTAAGAGCTGATTCTCTTTCTCCTTAGATCACAGAAAGTTGGATTTTTAGTGATTACAGTTTTTAAGATATTTTTCTTCCTTGATGGAAGAGTAAAGAAGGTCAGAGCCTTAATTCTGTCCATTAAAGTGGTACAGAAGCCTTGACTTAAAAGAGGAGATAGTCACTGGGAAATGAGGGTGGAAGCTTGTTGGCCTCTAATGGACATTATTTTCTGGAGAATGGTTGAGCTCTCTATGACCCAGTGTTACTCTTTCTTTCTGGCATCCTTGTCCATTTCCACTGCCTTCTCAAATTCAAAATCTTTATGGGCACTGTTTTCGTCATTTCCACTACTCTTTTCCCTAGCATTTTGCATTTTGTTCCATGATACTCCACTCTTCATACCCTGTTCTTCCTTCAGCAGGCTTTTTTTTTTTTTTTTTTTTTTTAACCAACACCTTGTTCTTCCTCAGGACTGTTCCCATCTGTCCACCACAGCTTTACTGAGTTTGCTTCCTGCCCACAAAGGTGCATGTTACATGTTGCGTCCTATATACCCCTCTCTCTCCATGCAATTAATGCTGCAAACTTGAAGAGTGCCCAGGACTTGGGAAAGATTCTTAGGATCATGCAGGATTCTTTCTTTCTACATGCTAATTCCCTTTAGAGGAACTTTTGGTTTTCAAAACCCGATTGGTAGCTACGTCGTGGGGTACACTGAATGGCAGCTATACATTTTTTTTACTGTAATCCAGCACTTTGTATTCATGCTTTTGGGAAGTATTATATTTTTAAACACACTCCAGCTGACTCAAAACCGATAGCCAACAGTTTCTGCACGTTACTGCCATGGTTGGTGCTTCCCACTATTTAGAGTTAGGAGCTAAATGGCAATTTTGAGCAGTTCTGTGGTTGCATTTATTGCGAGGTCCTGTTGTATCACTGTCAGACGCACTTAGAATTTGGGGCAGAGACAATGGGAAAAATAGGTATGTTTTTAAAAATTAATGCTATCAGGAAGCCTGATTCTAAGTCCAAGTTTTAATGGCAAATTTAAATCAGATCCTGAGTTCTGTTGAAACTTTCCCTAGTTAGGATCTTTTTATTCTTACAAATTATTTTATATAAATGTATGGCAAAGATCTTGGTGCAAAAAAGTGCTGTTCTTTCTTACAAATCTTACTGAAGTCTAAAACATTTCTAACATGCTGGGACTGTTATCTGCCTGAGGGGAAAAGTCTGAAACTACCTATAATTAGTAGGTCCTGTTGCGAAACTCCAGCAGCATACTCAGGGGATCCTCGGGCTGCAGGAGATTTAAAGATCAGTTCTAAGCCATGAAGGAGGAGTTCCGGAGAAAGTGTCTTGGCATTGCAAGTCTATTACCATACTGTTTTTTTCTGAAAAGGCAATACTATCAGAGATGAGAAATGTAATACTGAAATACAATCAATGTGAAAGCATATAAGTTCCTAAGAAGGCCAAATTATATATTTAGCTTCATCAGGGTCACTCTCATTTTCCTGTTTTATATGCTGCATCTCAAACACACTCATGAATAATCATCTCTATAATCAAAGAATAACACTAGTCATGTCATCAGAACTTGTCTTTTTAAGTACAGCAGCCATAGTGCTTTAGAAAAAAAAATGCCACTTTCCCCATAGCATGATGAGGAGGCTGGCAGCTGCATGTCATGGTTGGCTGTGGGGGAATTTGCACCACACCCTGTGGTCTGGGAATTCACAGCCCAACTCAACCCACATGGGCTGGGCTCCTGGCTCTTTGGGAGTTGGGATCTGGAGTGATGTCCTGGTGTGGCTGCCCAGCTCCCAGGGGTAGCCGTGATGAGGATCTAGAGAATCAGAATCTCATGCTGGAGGCTGCTGAGCTGGAAGTGATGCTGGGTTCCCCTGCTATAGCTGTAACTCTGCTCTGACCTTCTGTCTACTCTCGTAGTTTCCCCAGATGAGTTCATTTTTAAATCAAATGTTAGTATTAATGGTTATACTGAAATAATCCATGCCATGTTTTGAAGACCTTTACTTTGTCCTTCAAGCTTCTGCCGTGGTCTTGTAGTAACGTGTGAGATGCATGAGCAGAAAGCAGAAAGCCCTCTTGCCATGCCAGTATATATGCAAGATGACCAGTGACAATTTGTCTCTCTTTTCCTGGCCCTTCCCGGTTGCATAATAATCAGCACCTCCCTTTCAATGCCAGTGTTCAACACTCCCTGATAAAACCAAACACAGAGCCATGAATGGCCAAAGAAGGTGTATTCTTTCTGATCTTGGGTGCTGGTGGGAGAAGTATGCAACCCTGCTCTGGTGCCAGCCAGTTGTGCCAGGGCAAGGTCTGTGCCTGGGGAATGGTTCATTAGGGTTCACAGAATACGAGAGGGAGACTGAGACTGAGCAAGTTGTAAGGAGTGTGCAACATTTACCATCCATCATAGAGGTGTAGAGATTTCATGGAAGCACGAAAAGCAGAAGATGCACAACTACTCAGGAAACATCAGCACCTATTTTGCATTAGTTAGCCCCTGAGAGGGGCTGGAAACAAGTCTCAGGGCTGTTCCAGGGTCTATAGCTGAGACTGACAGCTTCAGGCCTGTCTCTGAGACAACTGAGAGGCACGTCTCCTGGGGGGCCCCTGGGCAGACAGGCCTGCTCTCAAACCACCGTTGAAAGGGGCTGGAGCTGACTTATGAGGGCCCATTCAAGACCCACAGTGGGACTGAGGTCGCTGGGTCAGCTGGTTGAGGCACTGATGGGTGAGTCTGTTCTGGGTGCCTGTTGAAGTAGGACTGCTCTCAAGCCTCAGCTGGGAGGGGCTGGGGACCAGATTCAAAGCTCTTTCAGGATCTACTGCAGAATTGATCTAGGGGATAGGCGGGTGTAATCAGCCCTGATGTTGGGATACACATAGAGGGGCTGGAGCCAAGTTAAGGGCCATGGCCTGTCTCCCGAGGCACTAGTGTGTGTGACTCTTTCCTGGCCCTTGGTGGATGGTTCCGGTAGTAGACCTAAGGCCAAATGTGGCTGTAATCAAGCCCACAGAGGGACAGGGCCACTCCTGGTCTGGAGCCTGAGCCTGGAGTTTCTTAAGATGGGTATTTAGATCTGCCTTCAATGCTATTAATTTTTCTCTAAGTTCTGCTTTTGCTACATTCCTCAATTTTTGATAAATTGTATTTTCATTTTCATTGAGTTGAAAATATTTTAATTTCTCTTGAGACTTCTTCTTTGACCTGTATGTTAATTTAGAAGTATATTGTTTAATATTAAAGTGCTTTGAGGTTTTCCAGTTATTTTTCTGTGATTTATTTATAATTTAATTTCACTGTATGGTGTTAGTAATTTTTTTAAAGAAATCTGTGCCCAAGATGAAGACTGAACAAGTGCTATTGCAGAAATGGTGTTACATTTTACTCAGTGAAACATGGCTTTTCATTTAGATCAAATGGTGTTGTTCTAAACTGTGCACATTTTCACTTACAAGTTTTTTGTGTATACATGAAAAGTGAGCTGTTATTGATATGTTAGCTACAGTAGCAGGAGAAGAACTTGACAAGTAGTTAAATGATTCCATTTTTAATCAGTGACATCACATGCTTCAACTATAAAATCAGTTAAAGTAAAACCAGCAATTATTTGATATTTTAATCCAACTTATGAAACTATAGTAAATATTTGAATTGTTTATTTCTGTCAAAGATGAAATAGCTGGCACAATTTGTGAATACCATTGTCAATTTTTTAAAATTCAACATGGAAGATAGAACTTTTTTGTGATTATATTATGAATATAAGTTTTACTAAAGCTCAGTGTGGAAAGACCAAGTGAACAGTGTTCTAAACTAAATTAAGAAACCTACAAAGCATAAATGTATTTGAAATTATCTATAGCACAAAAAGAATCCATCATTACATCCAATCAAATAGGATGCATTAATTCTATCAACTGAAACAATCTGCAGTTATCAAAATTTATAGATCACTATATATTCATACCTGAACTACAACAGTTTTTCTGATTAAGCTGGTATTGAATCAAAATAATTAAATAAATAAACAAACAAACAAATGAATAAATAAACCTGAAGCCTTGCAGTCTGAGCTTTCTCTCTTTGCTTCTCATTATGAATCAAATTTTAGAAATGTTTGAGGCTTTATGAAGGTTTACTTTAAAAATCAACCTAAATGTCCTACATAGTATCGAAAATATTTTGGAAGTAAGTCTTTTACATTTTTGTTGTATTTTGTTAAAAGCTGGTTGAAAATCTTTAATTAAATAATTGAACACATGGAGCACCAAAAAACTTCATCTTTCAAAGCTTTTAGGATATGGTCATTACTGAGGATAAAATTTGTAAACAGGAGTACTATGCACTTTACTCCTACAAAAGCACAGAGGAATAGAACAAATTAAATGATGAGACATCAGATAGTGTACATGAAGTTTATTCTGCACTTAATATACATCAAATTATCTTCATGTAAAAGAAGAATATTTAGATAATGATATTTTTAATCAGAAAATTTATATTCTGAAATGGCATATAATAAAAGTGAGAAGTTCTACAATTTTGGACCATCTAAATTGAGCACAATATTCCAGGGAATAATAAACATAACTTTGTATGAGTTTTGTCTTATAAAAATGTTTATTGTAGAAAGATGCTCAGTAGTATCCTTTTTGATATGAAAATAAGTTTAACTGAGACTGTGCTTCATTTAGTAGAATTTGATCTGAATTTATCAGGTACATGGTAGAAGGCTATTTTGTCCTTTAAAAATACTATGTTTTTCAAAGAAGAGTCAACTCAGTATGTCAACAATTTCAAATGTTTTAACCATAAATCTATATTGGAGCATATTATAGGTATTATTATGAAAAAAAAATTTAAAATAATGAGATTATATTGAAATTATCAACCCCATAAACATATCAATGGAATGATACAAGAGAGACATTTGACTTAGAAACTGATTAAAGTATGTAAATATGTTGCAAGCTTTTCTTATATATTTACATATATTTTAAATTTAGACTGTAAGTATGTACTGTACATACATATATAGAGAAATAATTTTATTTAAAAATAAATTTAGAACAGAACTATTTTTATAGGTCACTATAATAATATACTAAGACCATGTTATCAGCCAATAAATAAATACATCAGAAGTATTTAATTTGAGTGATTGCAAAGGTCTCACAGTTTGGACAGAGTTATTCAGACACCCCAGTTTTTGTCGCCTGCCGCCCCCACATATGACTTGCTCCTGCCGGCAGCGCACGGTGCTGGGCTGGTGCTGGGCTGGTGCTGTCCATAGCCGGAGCCCCTCCCCGCGAATCTTGGAGGGGGCATAGCCCACCTCCGACCACAGCCTCCTATTCATTTAGGGCCAAAGCATGTGACTTAGGCTTGGCCTCAGAGCCACCCTCCATGGAGTTTAGAGTGAGAACCATGACCCAGAGAAGGGGACAGCAGGGAAGCCGCGAGGGCTGCAGGCGGAGATAGCTGCAGCTGCAGCAACGTCCATTTGGCAAGGACAGCCAGGTGCACAGGGGCGCGTACCCACAGCCACAGCCAGAGCTGCAGTGGAAGCGCTGGGGAGCCGCAGCCGAAGGCTCAGCGTGAGCCGCAGTGGAAGCTGCGGCCAGGTGGCCGTGGAATCGCTGTGGAGCTCAATGGTCCGCGGTCCTCATAGCCCCCACTGTGGTGACACTGGCCATGACTGTGTCCCCTACCCAGCCTCCCTTCATGCTGCTGATTTTTTAAGTCTGGTTCTCTGGGATTCTGGTATCAACCCAACAGTTCTTTTTGTTGTTGTTGTTGTTGTTGTTGTTATAATAATAATTTCCTTTTCTGCCTTTGTCACCTGGAGTTTGTTTCTGAGGCTCACAGTTGAGAGCCTTGGCTAATATCACCGCCACGGACATACACCAGGATCAAGCGAAAAGGCCCCTGGGCTATGCTTGGGCTGGGAATGTGGCGGTTACCTGAGCATTACAGAGCACCCAAATCAAGAACGTCTCAAACTGGAAATGGTAACCCAGCAGATAGCAGAGGTGCTTCAGCCCTAAGAACGGCATGGCTACTAGGGGACAATGTGGCTAAGTGTCACCCTGGTATCAGTTGGCTGTCCTGATCTGCTTAGATTTATCTGAAATTGGCTTGTGCCCATAACATGAAGAGTGCAATACCTAGTAACCTGCTCTTTCTGGGATTCAATTTTCTTCCTATTACTTTTGGCTTTGAGTGCCTACTTTTATCTACCCAGTATGTTTAACTTCTAAATTTATTAATATTTAAGAAAACTTAAATACACTAGGCTTTACCAATATCAACTCACTCAATACTCTTAACAACCAGTTGAATTCACTATAATTATTACTGTCCCCATTTTACAGGAGAGGAAATTGGAGTCACAGAATTAGAGAGCAAGGGTTTAAATCTGAGTGGTGTGCCCCAAAGGCCAGGCTCTCCCTGGCTGCCACTGCTCACATTGGGCTGTCCTTTTCCAGCCCACATCTCTTTCCGCAAAGTATGTCCAGCATGAGGCTATGTCTGCATCAGATTTTTATTTAAGCTTTGGGGACAAGGAGTATGGCCATGCAGGAGGGATAGAGGAACTGTGTTGTTAAGCCTTGCTATATTGCAGCAAAAAATGAACAAAAAACAAACAAAACAGAACAAGAAGATCCTTTCAATTAGATTTTAGATACCCATATTCCTAAAATGTTCCTTGGTCCTTTTTGCTAGTCAAATCCCTTGGTAGGACCTTTGCTTCTACTTGCTTGCTGAACTTTACCAATTTTTCTCCCTTCCAGAAACCCCAATTCATTATTTTTATTATATTGATAAAAATTGTTCTCATGTCTTTCCTTTCTGAGACATATCCTGAGGCTCATTTTTTCCTAAGTAAGTGACTCATCTCCAAATTTGCTAAACCAAAAGCTCTCCACTCCGAAGGTAATGGTGCCTCTCCCCAGTGGACAGACAGAATTATTGTTATAAATTCAAGGGCTTTTCACTCTCTTATGCTACCCCAGAATACTAGGCAAGCAATAAGATGAAATAAATGAACAAAGAACCAGGGAAAAGCTTGTCTAAACACCCAGGCGATGACAATCTTATAGACAGGTCAGGTTGAATAAGGAGAAATGGGGGAGGGGAGAATGAATAGAGGACTTGCAGGAGGTGGAGGGAGCCTAGGGGTGGGACAGGGGCTCAGGACTCCTTATGAACTTGCCTCTCTCTAGGGTATTGGAGACCACAGCACAGTTCTCAGGCCTAGAGCAGCCGCACACCTGAGCCAAAGCAGACAGCACGGCAAACAGGTACGGAGTTAGGCAGAAATACCCCAAGAGAGGATAGGAAGCCAGTCCTGGCTAGAGGGAGCATCCTACCAGCACCAGCAGCAAAGCCACTCCACGGTTGCCCCGAGCAGTACGCTGGCCAGCAGTGAAACCACAGGGAGAAACAGCCAAGCCCGAGAGCCTTCCCTGAGGCTGCCAGCCCAGGCCGTGGCTGCGCTTGAGTTATCTTTGGATAAGAATAAGTGCAGTAAACGTGCCCATCTATGATCCTTTTTATCCCTTGGTTTCTTAGTAATTTTACTTTTGAAAAATTCTAATTGATATCAGCAAAATCATAATGAGAGAGTATTTTGCATGTTTGAGTAAGAGCTCTGGGCAAAACAGAAGATTCCAGAGGTGGGTGTAGGCAAAGGTGAATGGAGATTGCACGTAGGTGCCAGGAGACAAAGGAGGAGGCAGGATGAGATGAAGGGAGGAGGAGAAGGGAAGCCAGGCAGAGGAGGGGGAGACACCGAGCTAGGGGTAGGCACGCCGCACTGCCTTTCCCTCCTGGGAATCTCAGCTTCCTGCTCCGATTTTCCACCAGAGCCACAGAACATGTGCTTATGCTGGAACAACCACATGTGACCAAACAAGGAAAGGCTAACCAGTGACCTTACAGAACTAGACTGATTACCTTAGCTCCATGAGGAAAACTAGATGGAAAGGCTGAGGGCCTTACCCTCTCCACCAGGGCTGTGGCGCTGGATTTCTAGGGGGCTTTAGGAAATGTCTGGGGGTATTTGGGTGCTCCACTAACAGAAGGTTCCATTGCAATTAGTGGATAGGGTCATGTTTGTTAAATTATGTGCCCCATCCTTCAAAACGCTAATTGTAACCCTAGTGCAAAATACTGGAAAAAGCATCATGCAAAGATTTGAGGTGAAAGTGGAGAGGGATGGCCAAAGGGGATAGCGAGGGAGCGCCAAGCAAGGGGTGGGTGGGCGTGAGGCGTCACTGCGTTTTGATGGATGCTCTGACTGCGCTCCTAGTCAGTCACAGCGCTGAAAATAGGACCCTGAATCATGACTGTTGTACACTTTAAATAAGGATGGGAGAGGATCGGGCGAAGGGAAGGGAAGGAGTGGAGAGACAGGCAGAGACACACAAGTACACTCAGGGAGGCCGCGTGCATCACCGGCCCCCTTGGGCCTGAGCCCACACCACGGGGTGGCGCATTTCCTGCCGAGCTCCACCCGCCCCACCTGCTCCTTTGCTCCACCTTCCCTGTGCCCAGGCCTTTGGGGGCAGGTGCTGAGACTGTTTAAAAATGTGCCTGGGATTTTGTTCTTATTCAGGTAGGTGAGGCCAGCTGATCAGGAGAGGACAGTCACTGAAAAGACAGTTTGTGACTCACAGCTCCCAGGAGGAGGGGGCGCACCACCCCACTCAGAGCCACACAGGGGGTCCCCAGGGCTGGGCGGCAGAGGTGGGCTAGGGGGTGTGGGCAACCTTTCCAGGGTTTCTGCTTGAAGGAGTGGGAGAGGCAGAGCACGCAGCTGAGCAGGCTTAGGATGGGATAGTGTGAATAACTTCAGCCAGCTCTGGGATGTAGAGCAGTGTCTAGCTGTCCACTCCTGGCCATGGGGTGATTTAAGGCAGGGGGATAGTGCCACAGGCTGCAGGAGTCTGACAAAAGGAGGCAGGTGGGAGCATGGACTTGGGGTTGGCTGGTCTGCGTGTCAAAGGCATGCTTATAGGGAAAGTTGTTATCTCCAGGAATTAGCTAATGCTCCTGGGAAATGAGAGGAAGTTCCTTCCCAGGATCACAAGGCCCAAGATATCAAAGCATCATAAAACATAAAAAGTGAGAAACATGAGTAATACAGAGACTAGGGCAGAAATAGAAGGATGCTCAGGAGCAACTCACTGTGGAAAATCCCTGTTTCTCATCGGGGCCTCTGGAATGGGTGGGGGCACATTCCATGTGTGCCACCTACTGTCTGGCTCCAGCTTGGAGCCAAGGTCACGGGTATCAGATTGCCAGATCCAGCTGCCATATTGATGTCATTGGTGACACTTAAACCTTAGGACACCTTCTTCAGTTTTTCTCACTTCTATCTATTCACTCAATAGATATTTCTTGAGGAGCCAGGCACTGAGTGGGTACTGGAGATGAGCCTATAGATGGATTGAATGGATGGTGCCAGTTAATACCTTCTCTAGATCTATGACCTTTATAAAGTGAGTTTCCAGCCCTGCCCCTCTCATTGCAGGTTGGAATCTATTACCCTGGTTTGGCTCTGTGTCTCGCTTAAATGATAATTCAGGTAGAGGATGGGTGTATAGATTCAGGAGTGCGAGAAAGAATTCTGAGGAAATGCAAGGAATTCAGGATGGTTGGAGTTTATTGTGGGGTGTACATTTGTGTACGTGTGTATGTATGTGTGCACACACACGTGTGTGTATGTACAGGGGGCGGGTCAGCGCTGAAGCAAGGACCTATCAGGTCATCTTGTGACATGAGTCATGCTTTATTCAGAAGTCAGTGGGAAACCCCTGAAGACTTTTCAGCAAGGGAGTGACACAATTCAGTTTATAGTTTGCAGTTTGCACCACATTTTCTGCAAGGGTAGAGGCTTGGTGGGAAGTAGTATTGCTGGTACCTGGGAGAGCAATAAGGAGATCTTTAATTGAGGTAATCAATGGTGGAAGCCTGATATGAAGTATTGATTGTCTTGGGGATGGATGAACGTAGGGCATAGAATCAACTTGCAAAATATATAAAACTTGCAAGACTTGCAAAATAACTTGCAATCATTTTTAAAAGGAAAAATTATAAATTTCATTATGGGCAATGCAAATATCACCAACCTCTTTGACTCTTCTCTCTAGATTTGATCTCAGGGACAGACATGTTTTGGATAGTGGCTGAGCTAACACTGACCTGCTGGAGTGAAATCCTACTGTCTGTCTTCTCATAGCTATTATCTCTGTCACTAGGTGATTGCCACTTTATTTTGGCAGTTCTCTGGCTCCATGCTCCCAGGACTTGCTGAGACAAGTGTCTGTCTCAAGTCCTCAGATGCCAGTGAAACTTGCCGGTGCGGTCAGATGGTTCCTTCAGCACCAGGTCATGGCAGAATGTCTCTCAAGGTGAACCTTTTCAAGATACAGTGTTTTATGGCTCTGGAGGGTGGCCATGGATGCCTAAATGGAAGCTGCCTTCAGTCCAGGAGACAGAAATTTAAATTGCACTTGCTGTGTACACATTGTTCATACTGTCATATCAGGAGGTGGCCTGACTGACCAGACCCAGCTAACTTCAGAGAGGATGGCCCGAGTTGGGGCTTGAAGCCAAATCTATTTGAGAGGACAGATCTGCTGCAGAGGAGGGAAGGGTCCCATCCCATCACAAAATAGAGGTGAGGTGACAACGTGGTGGTGCAGACCATCGCTAGGGGGTTTGGGAGCTTCATGCCAATAGAACTGAGATACAGGAAGGAGACCTCACTAAGCTAAAGGGGGTTAGACATGTCTTTTTCATGACATCCTTGTACTACACTAAGATACAAACCTTATCTCCACTTGCATATCCTAATAACAATAGTCGCTAACACCTATTGCAGCACATACGGGGTAGGCGCTATTTGCATTCCAGTTTCACGAAAGGGAAGTTGCAGTACATAAAGGCTAATTTGCACAAAGCCAGGTGGCTGATGAGTAGTGGACACGGGACTGGGACCACGGTCCATCCTAGTCCAAAGCAGATGCTCTTTTTACTTCCCCCAAGGTTTGGCCTGGATGCCAGGCTGGGTCAAGGTCTAGGTTCTAGTTCCTGGAGATGGTGGGGAGGGGTGGGCCAGTGAGACAAGGGAACAGGAGCCACACAGGAAGACAGGACCTTGGACCCGAGAGACATGAGTATTAGACACTAGAAGACAGGGACCCACATGCAGGGCAGAGCTCGGATTCAGTCAGGGAGCTGAGGTGCGAAGTCGCAGGGCCCAGCGTGCTTTGTCGACCTGCCTCAATCCCTCTGACTCTTGCCAGGATTGGAACTTTACCTGACAAGTTTGTCCCATGGGAGCAGCCCTGACAGAAATAATTACAGAGTATGCCTACCTGAAAGTCTATTCTCCTTTCTTCTTTTATACCAGAACCCCAAATTTTAGTTCAGCACTTAGTGGCCCTGAATAAACTGCACACATTTCCAAGCCTCTCTTGAAGCTGGGTGTGGCCACATAAAGTTCTAGCCACCAACATGTAGCTGGGAGTGAAATGGGCGCTCTCTCGGAAGTGTTCTGTAAGAAGAATGAACATGTCTATTTTTGTTGTTTTCTCCTCCCTGCCTGCTAGAATTTGGGCATGATGGCTGGAGCACAGGCAGCCATTCTGGACTGTGAAGTGTCATCCAAGGAAGGCAGGGAGACACAGTAGAAATGAACAGCTCTTGGATGTCTCTCTTCAGATCACTTTTATGAGTAAGAGTACAAAACTATATTTCATGTGAGCCACTCAATATCTGCGTGTATGTACATTATATTGTAGCCAACCTAATCCTAACTTAATCACTTAATTTATAACTCTTGCTTTACCTTTAGACTAGAAAAACTGTTCCCTCTCAATGTTCCATTCAAATCACCATGGCATTAATATGGGATTGGGGAAATGGCAGTGGGAGCTGTAACATGGGTACAGTCTTTCTCATCTTGTCCTGTATCAGTGGCGACTTTCTCTGAAAAGATAGTTTTAGGAGTTGAAGGAATTGATTAAAAAAAAAAACTCTACTTTTCATATTTTGTTCTCTGATTGCAACTTTAATGTATAGCTCTCAGGCTATTTGGAGAAACGGGACCAGTGTATTTTGTACACATTAACCAAGATGTACAGACTCCTGAATGACATCGAAGAGGCACACTTGCCCACAGCTGCAATATCCAAAAGTTTATAAGAAAATTTTAACAAAATATTATGCAATTTAATAATGGAGGTTTTTTCCTTCAGCCCGACAAAGACCAAAAATTCATTTTAACCCCTGCCAGTAGCTATAAATCCGAAACAGGATTTGAAAGCTTCTCCATATGCTCAGGCACAGCACCCTCCCAAGCTAAGTTTAAATCACAGCCCTGTCCTATCTTCTCTGTTCATCTGCATGTGGGGTGGAGGCGGCGGAGGAGGGTGGGTGGAGACTGCGTGTTTGAGGTGCTAAATGCTGTCACGGGACCATCTGCCACGGTCTGCACATCTCATGACTCAGATGCAGCCTGTGAAAAAAAGAGGATCTGGTTAAGATCCCAGCTCTACCACTGGGTATTTGCACGCGCCCCAGGGCTTAGATCAAGTCCTCCCTCTCTGCTTCCTCGGCTGCAGAAATGGGTGGCAATCTGCCCTCGTAGTATTGGCTGCTAGTAACATGAGACAATCAAATGAGGAACCTAGATCAGTGACTGCTCCACCCACTTCCCTGACTTACAAATGTGCTCCTTCCAAGGGGAAAACAATTGTTTCTAAGCCTCTCAATTGCCACCTACAGGAGAACATGCAAGTTTGAGGGGCTGACTCTCTGAAGGCTGGACACAGGTTCTCTACCTGCACATGCAGACAGCAGCCCCTGGAAGAAGCCTATTTTAAGGCTGTCCTGGCTTGGAGTTCCAGTGGGTCTGTGTCTTTCTGTTATTTCCGAGGTGTTTGTCTTGAAGCCCGTTGTGTGAGCAAGTGAGCACTCAGCATATTTGAGCCCACTCGTTCCATCCAGAAATACTTGGAGCAGAATCTTTGTGTTGCACCCTCTCAGTTTTCAGTTTGACTCTGCAGTTCTGCTGTTTGAGAGCTCTGACTCCATTGATAACAGCCTTATTGGATTTATTTCTATGCGTACATCCTGGAAAACGGGGAAAGTGTAGTTGCATAAATTATACCAGAAAGTGATACTAAGCTAATGTACATTAGCATGTCTTTGATGCTGAATACAAATGGTTCCTACTGACACTAGACCGAATAATGCCTCCGGAAGACATAGTTGTGTGCTTCATGCCACTCAGGCCTTCCCAGATGCCTGTCTTCCTGCTATTTGACACAAAGGAACACACATACATGCACAACAAATATTTGAGGTCTTAAACACCCTTTGGGGCTGGGGGATGGAAAAGCCAGTTGATTGGCAGAATCTTCTCTTTCTTTCTTTTTCAGAGAAATTGGCAGTTGCACACAAAGGAGGTTTGTTGGAATGGAAAATCTTCTCCCTGAATAATTAGAGTAAATTGAGCATGAGCTTATTCTCAATGTGTTTCTTTTATTTTGGGAAATTTTAATTCTTCAAAAAAAAAAAAAAAACCACAGCAAAAAAGGAAAATGGAGAAAATAAATAGTAGATTTAGAAAGAAATGTTAAATAACTGCAGATTTTCAAGATGTCAGGACAGTTTAGGTTTGCACATGCACATCTGAGCTTTCTGTTGTGGAGAGACAAGTAGTAATTGCTCCATGCGCAGGGCTGCCACGTTATAAAAACCCCACACAAACTGCAAAATACTGAGTTCCCTTCCCTATCCTCTTCCACCACTTTTTTGAAAACTTCTCCTTCTTTTAGCTGAAAGATTCCTAAAATTAAATAGTCCCAGAGCTCAAATATGATCAAATTGATGGCTCTTGTGGCATTTCGGTGGTAAGTTTACTGATCATGATATTAAGGTTATTGAAGACATTTATTTAATGACCTAAAAGATTTTGAAATCAGACTCCAGACAGGAATGAAGACTTTGCTATTAAAAACATGGCATGCACAGGTAGTAGACTGAAACAAGACACACAACTTTCACCTCTCACAAAAATTAAATCACGGTGGTTAACAGACTTAAACCTTAGGAGTGAAACTATTAGAATTCTAGAAAAAAATGCAGGAAAGACTCTTACAGACATTGGCCTAGGCAAAGAATTTATGAAGAAGACCCCTAAGACAATCACAGCAACAACAAAAATAAATAAATGG
>JAQIFY010001245.1:0-14333 GCA_028533085.1 Varecia variegata | reverse complement strand
TTTATTTTATTTAAAAATTATATTTATTTATTCATTTATTTTTAGCTATAAAATCTCTCCATGCCATGTTGTGCAACTCCTCTACAGCACAAAAGTTAGAGTCTACCTGTGTTCTGAAAGCATTTTGACCTTGGGTCATTTTGAAGAGGTGTTAAGAACATTCATTCTCTTTGGGGCTTTGGGGAGGGCTCGAACCTTAGATGTATTGTCACTACATAATCTGATACTTGCTACATTTCTCGTCCCTCTTCTACTTTTGACTTGGATCATTATGTTCCACCCACACTGGTCTTTTAGGGTTTCTTGAAAATACCATGGCAGTTTTGCATGAGAGTTTTCTCTCTCTAGATTCTTCACTCTACTAACCTGTATATGTCTATTTTCTTCTGATCATTTTTTCAATTATTGGTGCTCTTCATTATTATTAAACTTATTAATTAGCATATTTAATAACTTTTCCTAAGGAAATCTGAAAAGAATATAAAATCAGGTGAAATGTCACCTACTTAGAGAATCCTTCTCTGCCTACTCACTATGAAGTATCCTCTAAAATATAATCCTAGCCCTCCATTTCCATTAATTCATTCTAATAATCACTTTCTGACTCTTTTTGTTTATTATAAATTAAATTAAATTAAATTAATGGGTGTCTCATTTTCTTCCCTAACCATCTAAATTTGGCTATTTGGAAAACAAAAGCTCTTGTATTCTATAATTATAAAACAAATGCTTATTGCAAACCTAATAGGTGCCAAGCATAAATAAAACAAAAGTCCTTCCCTCATTGACATTGTTCTGGAGAAGGAGATGGAACGTAGCAGAAGTCAAATGGTAATTATACAAAGCTGATTATACTTTTGGTCATTGTTACTAGGAAAATTCTCATTAAGATAGAGAATAATGGCAGGAATGGAAGAAATTTGAATAGAGTCATTGAAGGGAAAGGCTTCAGTGAGAAAATGCCACTTAATCTAACTACTACTGGAAGTTAGAGAGAAACAACCAGCTGCAGAGTGTGAGGGCTAATTTCATAGAGAGAAGCAAAAGCACTGAGATGGGGAAGGGCTTGTGTACTTCTAAGGCTGATGTTTAGGGAGGGAGGGGGTGAGGGCTGGAGACACCAATGCAGAGGTGGAGGCAGCAGCAAGACCATCAGGGCATCCTAGGACAAGACAAGGTGATTCTGAGGCAGTGGGAACTGAGGACAGGTATAAAGCAAGAGAGTATCATAATCTCTAAACTGTAAATAATCTGAATCATAAATCAGAGTCTATAGTTATAAAAGGTGCCCCTGGCTTCCAGGCAGAATGCACAGGTTTAGTTCTCATGCATTTCTGAAAGAAAGACTTCTGCTTAGGGGAAACACACGATGTTCTCAGCATGACAGTTACTTGCCAACCAATGTCTCCGGTTTCATCCAGAGTTTCTTCATGGCAGTTTTCACCTCTGCACTCCTCAGGGTGTAGATTAAGGGATTTAACATGGGTGTGATGATTGCATCAGACACAGACATTGCCTTGTCAATGGGGTAAGTGACCACAGGCCTCATGTACAAGAAAATACACGGCACAAAGAACAACACAACCACTGTGAGGTGGGAGCTGCAGGTGGAGAGGGCTTTGCGCCGCCCTTCAGAGCTGCGAGACTTCAGGGAACATAGGATGACCGTGTAGGAGGCAATTAGGATAAGGAAGATGGCCAAACACATCACCCCACTGTTGAGGGTGACTAAGAGGCCCAGGGTATGGGTATCCACGCAGGCAAGTGCCAGCAACTGAAACAAATCACATATAAAGTGATCTATGACATTAGGACCACAAAAGGGTATTTGACACATGAAGAGGAGCTGGATTGCTGCATGAATAAATCCCCCCACCCAAGCCCCTCCCACCATCAGGCGGCACAGCCTGGGACTCATGATGCTCGTGTAATGCAGGGGCTTACAGATGGCCACGTAGCGGTCATAGGCCATCACAATCAGCAGGATGATCCCCACACCACCAAAGAAATGCTCCGCAAAGAGCTGGATCATGCAGGCTTCCAGGGAGATGGTAGTGCTCTCAGAGAGGGAGTCCACAATCATCTTGGGGGTGATGACAGAAGAGAAGAAGACATCCGAAATGGACAAGAAGGTAAGAAAAAAATACATAGGTGATCTCAGACTCTGACTTGTGATTATGGTGACCACGATGAGTAGATTTCCCAACACTGTGGCCACATACATGATTAGAAACACAGCAGAAAATATTTTTTGCAGCTCTGTGTTCTCTACAAGGCCCAGAAGAATGAAATCTGTCACATTGTTTTGATTTTCCATTTATCAGGTGCTCATATGAGTTCCAGATGAGAGTTGAGAATCCTAAAAAAAAATCCACATGTGATTTATAATTAGTGACTAGTTGGCTTCCTGTATTTCCAGGACCCCAGGGAAACGGTTGTTTTTTACTCATTTATTTACAATCCAAACATTTGGCTTTTAAGAATGTGCTAAATAAAGAATTTAAAAGACAGATACTTCATTAATACAAGGTTTCCCCAAACCTTTTCTCCTCTCTTTCTAAATTGTTCTTCCATGTCAAATAGGTTTCTCTTTGTCCTTCTCCTACCTTTATGATTGTTATTATTAATGGCCAAATTTTTGAGTGCCTAACTTATGTTTGAGGCAATTTCTCATTACAGGCACTAGGATAATCCTATTATTAAACTTATTTTGTAGATAAAGGAAGTGACTCTTTTAAAGTTTAGGAAACTTAACCAAGGTTACATAGCTGGTGAGGAGGGAAGCCAGAATATGGACCATGTTTTCTGACTCCAGAATCAGTTCCCTGAAACATCAATATTGCTTTTCTAGGTATTAGGCTGTGAGCTTATCATTCACTAATCACTCTGCTAAGTACATTACAATTATTATCCTGTTTTATTTTAAAAACAATCTGGTGTTGTGGGTTATTCTTCTTGTGCCTTTTTTTTTTAAAAATAAGGTAATTCTTTTGTATTTTTTTTGCTTGACTTCTAAATTTTAAATGATCATATACCTGAAAATAATGATTATAGAATATTTGACTAATATTTTGTTCAGTGATGAAAATTACAAACATGATGGTCCAACAAAAAATCCATATGCCCAGTATAACCTACTTGAACCTGGAATCAGCCCAAGTCATTCCTTTCAGTTTTCTCTGTCCCTTAAATGCAACAAAGGATTCTGAATGTAACAATGACAGAAACTAAACAATTAGCTTTGAGGGGTTGATTGACTATGTTGCTGGGCACAGTGCCAAGTATGTTAGATATATTATTACCTCATAGAAATCTGAGGATACTGTATGAGGCAGGTGCCCGTACCACTTCCATTGTAAAGAGAAACTGAAGCCTTGTGAAGTTAAATCTCTTGCATAAGTTTATACAATTATTTTGTTGTGTGGATCACACAGCTCAAATTCCTACCTACTATGTTCCACCACAGGAGAAGAGAAGAACACACTATGTGGTGTTCAAGGGGAATTACTACTGCAACCAAGAGGAAAGCTGCAATGAAACATGTCTCATATTACTGGGGACTTTTAAGCAGCAGCTGATTTCAATTTCTTAGTAATTTTGCAAAAATCACAGTTTTACATTGATATTTGGATTATACACTCTGTGAATGAGGAGAGGTCACTCCTGCTATTCAGTAACCCACTGCCCACCACCCCTTACACAAAGTGTGGAGCAACCACAGGAGATTGGGGAAATGCCATACATTGCTTAAGCTCATCCTCTCTCTCCCACCCCAGGAAAACTGAGGACTTTCTTGCAACTTTACTTGTAAAGTAAAAAGAGTGCTGACTTGGGAGTCAGGAAATGATAAGTGTGTTTTATTCCAGGTTGTGTCTCTAATGTAGTCTGTAAATTTAGATGTGATGCTGGAATCTCTGAGTCTCGGTTTCCTCATCTGCAGTGTAAGGAGAGTTCATGAGATGAGTAGCAACAGGACTGACAGTGTTCTCTTCAAGCACACTCATTCTTGTTCGCATTAATTGTTTATGCCTCTGGGTAAAATTTCCTTAAGCAGTGGTACATTTGATGTTCAAAAAATTGAAAGCCCCTCCTCTAGGTAAAAATCTATGCCCTGTCTGTCCTTAAGGTTTGGAACCAACAGTGACTTCCTGTTGATACAGAACAGAATTGAATTTCCCACCTGACATCCAACTCCATTTACCTGCCCTCCTTCCCTTACTCACTGGACTTTTAAACTACTAGATAAAATACAATGATAGTTATTTTGGATCTAAGTAGATCCATCAATATAGTCATTTCAAAATGATAACATTAATAATCATAATTAGAATTTATTTGTTATAGTGAGTTTGTCACTTGCTCAAGGTTTACTGAGTGGTATAGCTTGGATTTGAATTCCAGGAAACTTGACTCTGATCTTTCTTTCTCAATTCTATTTGAATATATGTACACATACAAATTATAGAAGATATATATATATATATATGCATATATAAACTGTGCTTTTTTCCAGTCAACTCTTGAGTACCTAGATGGTCTATGAAACTCTGTGAGCAGTCAACTGGACAACCAGTTTTTATCACTGAAGGACTTCAAGACAACTCCTTAATACAAATGTCTTCCCAGTTCTTTTCTCTTCTGATAAAACTAAGGACTAGTTAGTGAGAGTGCAACTAACTTCAGTAGAATCTTTCAGAGTAAAACTGGTAAGAATACTGTAATTTTAAAAATTAGGTTCTGGAGTAACCAGCAGCATCACCACCAGCACCATCACCATCACCATTCCTGTAGGTAGATCTACTTACACCTCAATTTAGTAGTTATGTTTTGACACATAGAGAAATAGAATAATTCAAGTCCTTCTTAAATAAAAACAATTAACCAAACATAGTATTGATAAAATATTACAAATTTTAAGGAAAGTAACACATTTTTTCCTTAATCAGTGATTAGAGGCCAAGAATAGGGAAGAAAAGAAAGAAAAGGTCTTGGGGACCAAAAAAAAAAAAAAAAAAAAGAAGAAGAAAGAGAGAGACAGAAGGAAAGAAAAATGAAAAGGGTGTGGAAGACACAGATATATAGGCAGAGAGAGGCAAGAGAGAGAAAAACTGGGGAGGGAGGGAGGAAGAAAGAGAAAAGGAGAAAAAAGAGAAAGAGAGATTAAAGTGAAATGGGAAAGAAGAAAAAAGGGCATCAGAGATTCTCCCAGCAGCTATTTCCAGATATATTATCTATTCCCTTTCTTGTTGTCTATGAACACTCTTTGGAAATCAACACACATAATTTTATTTACCAAATATAACTTTTTAGAGGCTAGTTTATTTAATTTTTAAAATATTTTCTCTAAAGGGTACAAAAGTAGATCAAGCAAAATAACTTGGTCTAACTCAAGGTAGAACTCAAATATAAACTCAAATTCATAACTCAAAGTTTCTTGCTCAGAGAATAAATATCGCTCACAGGTAAAGCTATGTTTATGGACGAGGAAGAGGAGACAAGACCAGATGAGTAACAGGAGACCAGACCGGACAAGGAAGAGGACAACAGACTGGACGAGGTAGAGGAGACCAGACCAGATGAGGAAGAAGAGACAAGACCAGACAGGTATTGAGTGTGAATTATTACCATACTTTAGGAGACATACTTTTAGATATATATGTAATTATTCAATAAAATTAATTCAATTACTGATTTTATATTTTGAAAGTCATTTCTATGCTATAATTCTATACAATAACTAAAATCTACATACTACTTAACCAAATAATAAGGTGATTCTTAGAGCTTAGTCTTTATCATAGTTTAAAAGTGGACAGTTGTACAAAGATTCTAAGGTTATCTGAGGTATAACCTGAGATCTTCTTACCACACCCAAGATGATTGCCATACAGTAACTTCTTCAGAGAGTCAAAAAACCAGGTGAAATTATTTCAACTTGAAGTTTCTAACTGGGGAGGCAAGCAGCCCAAATAGAAATGGGGGAAAAGTCATCCAACTATTAACTCTTGGTCAAATTTGTAGAATTAGGATTTCTATTGATTACCAAAAAAAAATTTAAAGCAGAAGGCTGAATAATCTATGAGACTAATGAGGAAATAACCCTTCTGAGTCACCAAGGAAGTTATGATTAAGAACAATCTCCAATTATGAATAATTGCTACAGAGGTAGCCCAGTAGAGCATTTACCTAATCATTTCATCTTCCTTTTTAAATTCCAGGTGACAGTATTTTTAGCTGAATGTTCAGCTTCTGAGGAGATACATCATGAATACATGATCCCCACTGGCTGACGGACCTGGGCTATTTGAGGAATTGTCATACGGCCGGACTTGCATCATTCCAGTGGCATCCCTTGAGGCTGGTTCTCCACTGATGGAGGTGCTAATCCCTGATCCGGCGAATTCCCAGCCACCTACTTTAATAATGGGGTGTTCTCCAGGGCAAGAAAATCCCTGGGGCCAGACCAACATGCTGCTCCACAAGCAGAAATCTAGACCACGATAGTAACTGTTGAGTCATTTGTTTCTGCATTGTGATCTGTACCTGAAACACGGGATGGCCACAATGTTACAGTAGCTACAACAGGTGGACTGGAAGTATCCGGAATCAAATCTCATCTCCACATTCCAGTTCCCACACATGAGTCACGTGTGAGCTCGGGAAGTTGGCACTGTGATCAGAAAATTTTTATCAAGGCAGAAAAGTTTATTTTAATTATTTCCAATTTCTTAAGAAATGACATTTTCAGGTAATATTTTGCCATTACTGAATTATAACTTTCATTCTTTTTATAATTTCTTTAGTGAAGTTGCTGCCTTGGTACCCATTTTTAGGCCTGACATAAATTGTTTAAATCCCCATCATATCCTGTCATTTTTGACCTGGTTGTTTGTGACATACCCAACTTGTTCCTCATCTTACTGACCCACAGTCCAACACACCCCACAGCTGCTGACTGTGATAAAACCTAATGGTCAATGCCAGAGTCATGTAAATCAGTCCTCCCTTTCCTCGTGGGTTTTCTTCAAACTAGCCAATTCACAACCCCCGCAGGAAGACCTGAGGGATAATGTCCACGGGCCTTAACAAAGGCATAGCCGCACGTGTCTGCTCTTGCTCCCCACCTACTGGTTGAACTTCCTGCTGCCCCTAGACTTCCATGAGTCTCCTGTGGCACCACTAACCTCTTTGGAGCCTGTGAGTAATAAATTTCTTCTGTTTCATGCATTTTGGTTTCACGTTCTCATTATGTCTCATGTGACACACACATCTCTAAACCTAACCTTGTTTCCAATCACGACTCTCTTAGGAAGTGGCTGTCTTGGCAGGAATAAACCATGTGGTCTTCTTATATAGTACACTTATTCACTCCTTGCAAAGTCAATCTTTCTAGGATTCCTTTGACATTGGTATGATCCTATATTTTGTTCTTTTTTTAATTTCAGCATATTATGGGAGTACAAATGTTTAGGTTATGTATATTGCCCCTGTCCCCCACTCCCCCACCCACGAGTCAGAGCTTCAAGTGTGTCCATCCCCCAAACGGTGCACATCACACTCATTGTGTATGTATATACCCATCCCATCTTCCCCCTACCCATCTCCCTGACACCCGATTAATGTTACTGCTATATGTGCATTTAGGTGTTGATCAGTGAAACCAATTTGATGGTGAGTAAATGTGGTGCTTATTTTTCCATTCTTGAGATACTTCACTTAGTCAGTATTAGAGAGTCCCAATTGAAAATTATTTGTAAGTAACTGTTTAAATAATGAGGTTATTATTACATTATAAGTGAACTATATTTTGTTCTTGATTCACTTCTCTAAGCTCTCCACCTGTTTTCTTTGGGTGACCACATACAACCTCATTATTTAAACAATTACTTACAAATAATTTTCTATTTGAATTCTCTAATACTGACTCCAAATTTACACTTTACAAAAAATTCAACTGTCTACTGAAAAATTTCACATGTATGTCAATAGCTACCCTAAATTCAACCTGCCCTCATTGCCTCACTATGAATTCTTTTTTATTTTTATTTATTTATTTATTTTTTTGAGGCAAGGTCTTGCTTAGTCACCCAGGCTGGAGTGGAGTGACAAGATTCATAGCTCACAGCAGCCTTGAACTCTTAGGATCAAGGGATCCTCCTGCCTCAGCCTTCCAAGTAGCTGGGACTATCAGCATGAAGCCAGCTAATTTTTCTTAGTTTTCGTAGATATGGGGTCTCACTATGTTGTCCAGACTAGTCTTGAACTCCTGGCCTCAAGAAATCTTCCTGCCTCAGCCTACCAAAGTCCTGAAATTCTAAGCTCAGGTTGAGGAGCTTAGAATTAATAGGAAATAATACCATTACTCAGCCAGTAGAAATGTTTTTCATCCTCATACTTTCTAGTACTCCCAGGTTTTTAACTTAGGGTGGTGTAAGGAAAATGTCTGGAAAGAGGAGAAGATACAGAATAAACCAGTCAGTACAGATATTAATACTGAATTTACTAAATATGCAACCTCATAAAGCAGCTTAATTTTTTTGAGTTTCTGTTTTCTCTCATGTGAAATGCCATTGTTCATGCCTACCTCATGGAATAATTATGTGAATTCAAAGATATAACTTATGTAAGGTGGTAAACACAGAGCTTAGTATATAGAAGGTATTGAATAAATATTTAGTGAAGTAATATTATTTCAATAAAATGTATTCCTTACTAACTGTATTTTTACTAACATTAATTAAAATCAATGGAAATGAATTTGAAAATAATATGATATTAGTGCTCCTTATACATTATTTAAATCCTCCGACCAGTTGCTATAAATCTGTGGTTATTTGGTGGGTGTTGTCTGTAGCCCACAGAACAGAACCTCTGGTATCAGAACGCCATGTTTCCAGGATGGGCATGGTGGATCATGTCTGTAATTTCAGCACTCGGAGGCCAAGATGAGATAATTGCTTGAGGCCAGGAGTTCTAAACCCGCCTGGGCAACATAGTGAGACCCCCATCTTGACAAAAAACCAAAGCAAAACAAAAAGAACCCTACACTGCCATCCCTGAATTGCAAATATATTGCAAGTGTATTACAGGAGCTAGAAAGTTTTGTTTCCTTGTGCACAGAGTGCCACTGAGGGCTCTGGGTGGGAGCAGAGTTATTTCTTGGTGATCCACTTCCTCTTTTACCGGTGATATTATTTTTTCATTTTCCTGTTTTTTATAACCCTCTCCACAATCCATTTGTATTTTTTCCTTTTTATCTTGTACCTTTGGTGTGCCTGAGGCATCTAACACTTCCACACCTTTGTGTCTGGTTACTGAATGTGAGGAGGGTTAACTTGCTGTTGTTATAGTTTAAATAAGCAAATCACAAGTTAAATTTATTATAACATCTGAGATGTTTTTGATTAGCAAAAGAAGGGAAAGTTTAGGGACTAATACTCTCTAGGATACTAATATCTTACATCATTATGTGTTATAATATTCCCTCTGGATTGCACAATGAAGTTTTTTTTTAGTATTCTATGTGAAGGCTGCTTTAAAAAGACCTGGATAGATGACCCTAATTTAGAGAGTCTTCTCACAGGTAAGTGATAGGTTATTTCCATCTTTAAGAGCTCAGAAAGTCATGATTACAAATTAATCCAATGTAATTTTGAAATGTATTTCTATATGTCTTGTGACTATACTATTCCCACATCATCTGAGAAACGAACAGTAAAAAATGAATAACCCAGTTTTTATAGGCTCACTGTTAATACAGGAAATAAAATGAACGAAATATAACCTTTGGAACAAAATAACCTTTTGAATTCAAAAAATATTTTCTGAGCGCCAGGCATGTGAAAATTCATCATTGTTGTATGGGAAAATAAGGATGCATTTTATGACTTAAGGTTTATTACCGGTTTTTGAGATGGCAGAGTACAGAAAATTCCATAAATTTTTTTCTTTTTTTAATGGAAGGCAGGTGGGCAAGACAAGTTCTCCCTAGGAGCTATGGGTACCAGAAACTTAGACAAGATTTTGTTTAATAAATAATTAAAGGAATGGTTAATAGAAAATAGTAACCTTGACAAAGCTTCTAGAGAATTCCAGATTTTCCATATACAAGTGACAGATTTGAATAGAATATCAATGTATGGAATTATTATTCCTTGCATGTTTCTTAAATGGCATGATAAGAATATAATTTGCAGTTGACACACATCTGAGCTGTATGTGGTTTGAAAATTGGACAACTACTCCTCAGAAAATATTCAGAGCAGGCAAGAAAATGCAGAGTCCAAACACTTTATATTAAAGGTGGAAGATATTATGCTATACATGTGGTAGGGACATTACTAAATATATCTTGGATAAAAATCTTCCCTTTTACTCAATATTTGTCCCTGTCCCACCTTCTTCCCTGTGTCATCTTTTCTACCCTCGACAATGCTCCCGCTACCTGTCTAGTAAGATTTGGGAAGAGGGATAATTACATATTAATTTCATGACATTTGGGGCAACCAGATACAGGAAGCACAGATAATGGGTGTTGGAGTTTATGATGATATTTTGATCCTCAGGCCTGGCTATTTTCCAGGGCATCTTGTGACCAGATAGCAGGAGTTGTGGGATTTAGGTGCACAGGGTGAGGAAATCAAGGTGGGTAGGTTACATCACTCGTTAATTTGGGATTGTGGGGAAAAAAGCAGCTTCGGACAACCTGTTTTCTTTTGCACAGAGAATGGTAAATTCTGCATAGAAATAAAGTGAGTATAGACTTTCTCCCTAACATAGAAGTCTGGTATAGTTGATTTAGAGAGTTTGGTGAGATTAAGACGGACTCCTTAACAACGCTTCTCCTTCTGTCCTCTGCAGGACAATAAACAGGCACAGAGGGAGCACCTGACACTCTGTGTTGGAACCTCACCTCTCCTCCACCTTTTCTCCGTTGCTCTTCTTTCAGCTTTTCTGTTACTTCCAATACCAACACATTGTCTATTTAATATTTTTTGGGTGGAGGGCCATTATAGCCATTCTAAAGTTGGCCAATCCTGTTTGAAGAGTTGAGGTCACTGTGGTGGTTATTATATTATTATAGATCATGTGCTATGTTACTGGGACTGTTTTGTCTCTGGACTATTGTAGCCCATTTTTGCGTCTGATTCTTTTGAGAACCTGATGAAAAGTGCTAACACTCCTCTGAAAAAAAATTAATGTAGAGTCATACACATAGAAATCCCCCAAAATGTGCACCAATACCAGGAAGCCATGAAATATGTCAAGGCTCTCTCCTTGTATCCCTTACAGACCAAAGATTATCATGTAAGACAACAAGAAATTCCTTAAAAAATCCTTTTATGAGAGTAACAGTCCGAGTGTGTTTTATGCCAATGTCTTGCTGTGCAGAGTGCAGCCTGTATAACTCCAGGTTGTGGAGCTGATTCACTAAGTTATTTCAAATAGCTCTCAGACATTTTTTTAAAGAGGAGCATATTTGTCTGTCTACCATTCATAATAGATAGAAAGCCCCAGGAAATTAATGATGTGATTGTCTTTTTGCAATCAGAATAGCACTAAAATTATCAGATAAATTTTACTACATTTTAAGAAGTAAGAGAGAATGTTCAATTCAAAAAACACTAAGAACTTACATTACACAAACATTGGATTTGGTACGGTGGGGAATAACATCCCCAAACACATAGCTCGACAATAATCCTATTCCAGTAAGGAAGCTAAAAGAAGCACACACATAACTACATTTTAGCAAATATATACGATAGGATAAGAAAAAGTGTAAGGAGAGCCCTTACAGAGCAGCAGAGATAATTTACTTTATCGTAAGTCATGAAAGGGTGCTTAGAAGAAGTTTTTCCACAGCTGGGACTTGAAGTTTGAAGAGGATTGAGGTAACTAAAATGGAAAGAAATTCTAGGAAGGAAGATGGCTATCGATTAAACTATTCATTAAATATTTGATGAGGACTCACAGTTATTATCCAGGTAATGAAATCATATATTTATGCTACTTAATTTATTCAAAAAATCTCTGCCTAAATGTATAATTAAATAAGCTTGTTCTAGAAATGTATAGTCTAATGGAATTGCTAATATATAGACTGAAAGCTATATGATCAAAGGAGTGGCCAGAATCATGGACTATTTTAGGTGAAAAAGACTCACATTTTCATGCCTCCAAAGCCTACTACATTTTCAATACAAATACTTTATGATGGATCACTGTTCTAAATGAATAAAGGAAAAATGAACTTATTATAATGATTAAAATACCAATAAGAAGTATCTACTCAAAAAGTTTTGTTCTTGAAAGTGAAGCCTTTGGATATGTCTTCCCAAATTTAAAAAAAAAAAAATCTTCATTGAAAGAAGTGACATTTGAAAGTTGAAGAAGTATTGACTTTCTGGACAGAAAACATACTGAAGAAGGCATACTATCTCTTTTCTCTAAAACCACATGTCCCTCCCTCTTCTGAATCTCTGCTGTATTCCAAGAATGTGGGGCTTTCAGATACCTAGATAATAAAAACTCTACTGGGGCTTACAACCAGGCTCTAGTCCTATTCTAACTGCCTAGCGATATCCCTTCTAACTACTCCGGTTGTAATATGCTTAAGCTAAAAACTTGAATTGTGAAAACAGGAGCAACCGTGCAGCAACACCCACCCTCATTTTATTTAAATGTACCCTTAGGGGTTCTGGGTACTGTAAGGGTGCTTTTAATACTTCAGAAGAAAATTAGAAAGGGGGGTATTTAGGATATTACCAACTATAAAAGAACATTCATGAGCACGGCTTCTCTTGCTCAGCACGGCGACGGGGGCCCAGCCGCTCCAGCGGCCCGCGGCCACCGTGCAGTTTATGTTGCTTCGACTGCAGAAATGGTATGCCCCGCTATCAGACAAAGAAAAGAAAAAGATTACAAGAGAACTTGTTCAAACCGTTTTAGCAAGGAAACCGAAAATGTGCAGCTTCCTGGAGTGGCGCGATCTGAAGATTGTTTACAAAAGATATATATGCTAGTCTGTATTTTTGCTGTGCTGTTGAGGATCGGGACAATGAATTAATTACCCTGGAAATAATTCATCGTTATGTGGAATTACTTGACAAGTATTTTGGCAGTGTGTGTGAACTTGATATCATCTTTAATTTTGAGAAGGCTTCTTTTATTTTAGACGAGTTTCTTTTGGGAGGAGAAGTTCAGGAAACATCCAAGAAAAATGTCCTTAAAGCAATTGAGCAGGCCGACCTACTGCAGGAGCCACGTCATGAATATTTTAATGTCCCTGTGTACTAAATGACTACTCATCGAGTATGCAGAATTTCACAGAGGAAATAGAGTGCTGATGTACATATGAAAGAAAATGTCCTCAGCTTGGTGACTGATTATCTTGTCTGATAATAACAGAATATTTCAGAACCAGTACCTTTATGATTGTATTTTTTTCCTATTCTCATTCCTAATTCTTTTCCATTTGATTTTCATTCTATATGTGATCTTGATATATAGCTTATTCCTGTCTGAAACTGATTTTATCTCATTTTGACAAAACGTGGCCTATGAGTGTTTTGAGTAATATTTCATTTTAAACACATGCATGTTATCATTAATGAATCATCTGTGACTAATCTTATAGGAAGAAAACCTGACAATCGTTAAAATGTTTACCAAAGAAAATATAGCTGAAGTGCTAGTTCAAAATAATCAGTGCCATAATATATAGTGTAGTTTGGTCTTCAAATATTGAGAGGGAAGGGGGAACGATTTTGTGTGATTATCTTACAATCTATATGAGCTAATGTGTTCTAATGTATCATATAAAAGTATATGTGGAAATAATACAAGAAAGCAAAATTAATCTGTACTCTTGTATAATATTTAAAGTTAAAACTTTCAGTTTTTAGGAGACTTTGAGCACCACATTTATTGAATCACATTTGTGCTATGTAATAATATCAAACAATCCCTTTAAGAATTTATAGAAAGCTATGTCTGAAAAGTCTCTTCTGCAATATCTGTTGCTTAATAGTAGCTTTTTCAAAATATTAATGCTGAGTTTATTTTATAGTTAAAAAATCCTATTTTGAAAGGAATCTATTCTTTAAAAAAAAGGAAAAAGAAAGCATCCTAATGTTAAGTTTTAATACCTAAAGACTTATATTTTACTAGTTATGGCTTTCTAATATATTAAGTCTGCATTTAAATACTTAATGCTTTATTAACTGTGGCTTTATATTTCTGAGTATTAAAACTTTTAATATTGATCACTATTGTATATTTTAATAAAACATATAGGATGTTTTATTATAAAAGGAAAAGTACCAAATAAT
>JAQIFY010001243.1:0-14338 GCA_028533085.1 Varecia variegata | reverse complement strand
CTGCAGAGGGAGGGCTGGCTGACTTGGTGGCTGCCAGGCCTGAGTGAGCCCTGTCTTGTGAGAGCCACGCTCCCACCACACAGAGGATGAACGGAGAGGTGACGGACGAGATCTAGTCCAAACGCCCAGCTTTGCAGAAGGGAAACTGAGCCTCAGGGGTGAGACAATTGCCCAGGGAAATGGATCTGGTTAGAGGCAGTGGTGGAACCAGAAACCCCTTTGTGCTTTCAGGAACATCGCTGGGCCTGGCTCCATGGACATTTTTGGGCAAAATGAATGTATATGTGATTAGATTGCAAAAGCTCAGCACCGAGGGCATAGTCTGGACATGCTATGTCCTTATGAAAGGCAGGACCCGCTGGGCAAAACTCTAGCAGGAAGAACAGCTAAAAAAGCTTTCCATTTTTCTGAACTGGGAGAACTTAAAAGGAGAACACATGCCAAGTCTCATGACACTGCAGCTCTCGGGGCTTGTGCAGGGAAGAAAGTGGCTCGTACCACCATTTTGCAACAAGAGAACTACACTACCACCTGCAAGAAAGGGAATAGATAACAAGGGGAGAGAAAAAATGTTTCTTAAAGTGCGATATTGGGGAGTTGCTCCCCCTGAGCTGCTACCTTAGTTCAGGTCTTTAGCACTCCTCTCCCAATCACCTCTTAAAACAATGCTAAAAATATTTTTAAAATATAATAAAATGCAGAGAAACACATAGCATGTGCCTACCACCACAACTTGACAAATGTTTCCATCCTGTCATGTACACCTCTCTCCTTCTCTCTCTCTCTCTCTATGTACGTATGTGAAGCCTTACAGATGCAGGTGGAGCCCTGTCCACCTGCCACCCCCTTCCCATCCCCCCCAGTTACCTTGTGGCCTTGTGGCACTCCCTGCCGTGCTGTGTGGTTGGCGTCAACTGAGTATACCTTCTGCAACTTGTTTTCTCATTCAACATTATGTTGTCAAGCTGTAGGCATGTTGATACAAGCTGTAGGCATGTTGATTCTTCTAATCAATTTTAATTTTTATGCCCCCATTATGTTATGAAGGCCCCCTAGGGCTGTCATAACAAGGTACCACAGACTGGGGACTAAAACAACAGAAATCTATTTCCTCACAGTTCTGGAGGCCAGAAGTCCAAGAGCTTCTAACCTTCCTCGTGTGTTTTCATGTGGTCCTCCTCTGTGTCTATCTGTGGCTTAATCTCTTCTTCTGATAAGGGTACCAGATAATTGGATTAGGGCCCACCCTAGTGACCTCATTTTGACTTTACCACCTTTTTAAAGACCCTATCTCCGAATACAATCACATTCTGAGCTTCTGAGGTTAGGACTTCAACAAATGGATTTGTGGGGGGACATAACTCAGCGCATAACAGTTCTCTTTCTCCCCCCACCCCCCAGATGCAGTGGTGTGCATACCACAACTTCATTAGACGCTGACAAGTTGTTTTCCAAAGCAGGACCATAATACACACTCTTACTGTCAGTGTGTGACTATTTGGTGAGTGCTTGGTGTTGCTAGACTTCACATTTTCCCAGTCAGATGGCCGTGAAACGACAGCATGTTGTGGTCTTCATTTTAATTTCCCTGATTGCTGACGAGGTCTTCACCTTTATATGTATTTAGTGGCTATTCATATTTTCTGTTCTACCAAGTGCATGTGTTTTTCCTATTGCTCTGCAAGAAACTTTTATATATTCTAGATGTCACTCCTTGTTAACTTGTGGCAACCCTTCTCTGGGCTCCTTGCTTACAGCGTCTCCCCTTGACAACTTCTCTTCTTCAAGGATCTTTACCCTCTTCCCAGAGACCACAGGATAAAGTTCAGACTCATGTGGCCTTCCAGGTCCTGGGAGTCTGGCTATCATCACCGTACCACTCCCCCCCAAGATTCTAGCCACCCAGGACCAGCACAGATTCCCAGGACAACATCATGGTTATGCTTCTGGGCTTTTGCACACAGCTTCTGCTTCCTGGAAGGCCTGTTTCTCCTTTGCTGACTGCAGAAGTCAGACACGTCCTTCCAAATCCAGCTGCGACATCAGCCCTCAGTCCCTGGGCAGAGGCGACAGTTCTTACCATTCCGTGGCACCTACTGCCAGGGTTAGTTGTTTCACTGTATTTCCTGGGCCAAAATGTGAGCCCCCCCACCAAGAGCAAGCATTCCCCTCCCCCAGTTCATCTTCATGTTCTCAATATTGGTACATGGTAAGTGCTCAGTGTTTGCTGAATTTTATTTTTTTAAATCCTGAGATGTTATTTAAAATATTGCAATGGTTAATGAGTAAGCAGTGGTAATAGAATTGTTTTGCTCATTGTTCCTGTCTGAAATTCACTTATTATTCCTAAGATCATAAACCTGGTTTCACAAAACAAACTCCGCAGGGTATACGGTGAGAAAGATGTAACTTGGCAGCTGCACAAGGCCAAGGAGGGGGAGATTGAGAGGAAGCTCATTATGAGTAAACACCAAAGAGTGGTTGCTAAAGCAATGCTAGGATGTAATAATGGAAGAGTAGTGTCTGGAGTGAGACATTAGCTCTATTTTCTCCTTGGATCACTACTGGAGTGTCGTTGTGTTGTGAGCATTGTACTTTAAGAGGGAGGGACACAGACCAACCCGAGTACCTTCAGGAGGGCGGGCAAGCGGGAGAGGAAGGCATTAGATTCCACATCACCCAAGGAATGGCTTAAAGACATTTCTAGGACTGTTCATCCTGGAGGCTGGAAGAAATAGAGGGGGTGTAAAATGGTCTTCAAATACTGTGTGCAAAGGATTGTCTTTTGGAATAAGCAATGGGATTTTCCTTTATCATTCCTGGTACAGCCCGGACTGATGGAAGGGATTTATAAAGAGATAGATTTCTGCCTCATAGAGTGAGAAATTCTAAGCCCCCAGAGCATTAGAAGACAATTTAGCTGTTTTAAAGAGTGAGGACCTGTCCACCAGGGAAGTATCTGTGTAGTGGCTCCGTGACCAGTTGGTAAGGGATGATGGCCAAGGGGTTCTGGGATCAAATGGAGACTGACTTTGGGTAGATGACATTTATGGTCTTTTCCAAAGTTGAGATTTCACAAGTTTATGACTTTAAGGTTGATGGGTCTGAGAATCAAAGTCTAAAGATGCCTGGATGATGGTCTTTTGCTGCCTGCCCTGAGCCCTGACACCATCTTGAGCAACTCCGTGTTTATACACATGTCCTAGCAAACACGTCATCGTCCCAGCAAACACGCCATCCCAGCAAACACATTCCTGCCTCCAGTGATCTTTCCGTCATTCTCTTGGTTCTTCATTCTCTTAGTTTACCTGCTCGTGGCCAGACACTAGACCACTGGTTCTCAAACTTTAACGAACACTAGGAAAATCTGGTATGCTTGTTAAAAACACAGATTCCTGGGCTCTACGGCTGGAGCATATCATCTAGACTTGCCCCATGTAGCGTACTGCAGCCCGTGGCCCCGGTACCTAGTCTGGGGACTGGCATGTGAGTAAATCAGAGCTGACAAGCTGTCAGGAGACACGTTAGGGCAAATAGAAGTGCCCTTTTCCATTGCCTGAGATACGGTTAGAGCTGAAGCTGCCACCAGGAGGAGACTAGAAGCAAAGTGAGAGAGATCAAAATGTAAGAAGACAGAGCTGAGAGATTAGGAAAACTTTGTTCACTCTAATAATACAGCTTGAGCTCTGAATCCAAAAATACTTGAAGCCAGACTATTCCCGGGCTTTGCGGTTATCTGAACTAATTAATTCTGTCTTTTGCTTAAGCCAATTTGAATTGGGTTTTCTGTCACCTGAAAGCTCCTAAGTGATACAGACCTAAACACCATTCTTTGTCTACACATTCGATTGGGTCGGGCTGGTGGAAGAAGTGTGCGTAGTTCACAAAACACGTGCCTCTGCAAAGGAGCGTGGCTGGCATGCCAGCCCGAGTGAATCAGCATCTATTTATCACAAATGGAAGGTCTAGCAGGTGCTGAGCATTTTGCCAGATGCCACAAGTGATAGAAATAGAGGACTTGGTTCTTCCCTTTGAAGAGCTTATACTCTACTAGATGCAAGACAAAATTAGCAAGACAAGATAATATGAGGCAAGTGTCAAGTGACCAGTGAGGTGGGTAGGAATTTGGAGGAGTCATTGTGTACTGGGCGTGTCAAGGAAAGCTTCACGGACAAGAGGACTTGAATAGGGCCTTGAAGAGTATGAGCGAAAGAGAGGAAAGAGGCTTTATGAGCTCCATCTCCAAGCGCCTTATGTAAATTATGAGCGGTATATGGAAATATACCGCTCAATGAAAATAAAGCGTTAAATAAAATTCCGTGTAATTATATCACATATTACGCTTTGGATGATATAATTATAGAGACAGATGTGTCTGAGCAGAAAGATGAAAAAATCCTAAGTGCCTAGGAAGGAGAGACCTTCGGGGTCACTAACAGACTAACCCTATATGGTTACAGTGGCACAAAATGTTTAATTGGCTAAATTACATGCTTTGGAAATTGTCAGGTCGTATGTGTTTCTGTGGCTCTGAAGGTTAATTGCTCTGCTCATTCCTGAGCGGGGCTTGCCTCCTCCAACACTGAAGGTAGAGTTCATTTTCACAGCTTTTCTGTTACTCTCCCAGGAAGACTAGGGTAGCGTTAACCCTGAACCATGCTCTGTGCTCATTCCTGTTCTTAGAATGAGGTTTCCAAAGATCCTAGCCATTGGCCTGCTCCCCTGCTTCCTGAACCCCAAAGACTTCCACTTCCTACCACCACCGAGAACCCTGGGACAGTATCCAAAACTGGTCCTTTGCCGTCTTTCGCCCAGTGACCTGGAATCTTGATGCTGACTGGTTCAGTACTCATTCCACACGTAACACTTGCAGACTCTTGCTTTACTTGTGTCTGTTCTACCTCTACAACTAATTCATACCATTCTTGGAGAAAAAGCTACATTTTTTGTCATACTAATGTCCGCCACCCTCTCCCACTCACCCGGTGCTGTGTACATAGTAGGCACTCAGCGTGAAGTTTGCTAGATACATGGATACGTCAGTTTAACCCTGCCATTAGAGTTCAGAGATTCATCTTACTCCTAGCTGATGAGAATTACGTACGGAGTCTCCATCATGGCGAACCAGGTCTTTACCCTTCCCCGGTGTCCCCCTGTCTCTCTCTCGGTGGGCTCTTAGAAGCCCCCACTCCCCTGGGGTCTGTCTGCCAGGCCCGTATTTCCTTCACGCCTGCCCCTTGAATGTGTGCCAGCGAGTCCTTTTCCCTGGACCATCGTCACACTCTTCGGAGTGGAGTTCCTGAAAGACTGACGAGGCACTTTTGCTCATACGGCCTATGTCACTAGGCTAAAAGATGCCATCCCCACCAGGTGAGGCTAGGCAGGGGCACAGGGGACACACATTCACATCCTGCCTCAAAAAATAAGTGCAAATCCACCAAAAGGGCGTTTTATGAAGAGTTTATTGTGAGTCTCCGCAGCAAATGGCTACCCCCGCATCAGCCTATCTCTGATGCGTGAGTTTCATCTTTTGGGATTAAAGCATCGTTTCATGTTAAACTAAAGACTCTTCTCACACATCACAATAAACTATTATCACGTACTATGGTCTGAGTGTCAATGAGTTTATGTGGGCTTTCAAGTGTGCAGATGGTGACAGGGAGGGGGGTCATGGAGGGTGGGAGCAGGTGTGGCAGGGGGAGTGGGAAGGAGCACCCTAGTGTGAGGCCCGAGTTTGGAGAGAGGGGAGTGACTGAGCTGTGGGGCCTGGCTCCTCCAGCCTCTTCACGCTTTCCTTCACTTACTCAACACACATTTGCCAAGTGGGTACTATTCAGGGTGATCATTTGTCAGCCAAACTGTGGCACTCTTTAGGGTGAAAGAGGGCACTATTAGTATCTACGCTGGACGACAGGCCAACCTGAATGGACGGTCACCCCAGTAACATCTGCAAGGCTTCGTGCAATATCGTGATAAACACTCCGCTATCCTCCAGTCACCTGCAAATGAGATGCAGAACAAGGACACAGTGCTGGCAACAAAAGCGAACACTTAGAGAAAACTTCTTTATGTACCAGGTACTGCGCTAATGGCTTTTTGTGGCTCTTTTAATCCTTCCTATAGTTACTGATAATAATATAACTGATATAACATTATCACAAATAATATATACCTTTATATACATTAATAATTGATATAATAATATGACTAATAACCCCATGACACAGGGGGCTGGCAGGGGTGGAGCCAGAACTCTGGGGCAGGCTGGCCACCTCCCGAGCCCCGCTGTTAGATACTGGGAGAAGAAGCAGAGAGCAGGGCCAAGGCTGTGCCAAAGAGGGAGGCAACTTCTGCCTTGGGAAACCAGGGAGAGTTTCCTGGCAAAGGAGGCATTTAGTGTGCTCTGTGAAGGGGACGAAAAGAGAAGAGCACTGTGGAAAAATGGCAGGACAAGAGGCAAACAAGCAGCATAAACATGGCATGCTTGGAAACAGAAAAGATTGGGTTTGGCCAGAGCACTTTGGAATTAACAACAGTAAACAGTTCTTAAGGGCCTCCTAGAAATTGTGCTATGTGATCATCACAGCGACCTTGTGAGGCTGCAACTATTTTTGCTCCCCTCTTACAGATGAGGTGCCTGGCACTTAGCGAGGTTAACTCATTGGCTGCAGGTCAATCGCTGTTAGGAGGTGGTGCTGGGAAGTTCATCCTGGAAGACTGTCTCCAGAGGGCACACTTTAATCCTTACTGCACCTTCTTGTGGGGCGGGTGACACAGGACACGGGAAAAGGAGGCTCCAAAGAGGTTGGGAAGAGTTTAAATCTACTGTGGATGCAGGGTAAGGAGCTAGGGGAGGAAAGGGTAAAGGCTGTTGACGCTCCTGGTCAGCGGAGTAAGGGGAACTCGTTTTCACGGGGCTACACTGTTTTTTAACTTGTTAGAGGATAAAGTATTGATGGTGGCTGTCCTGCTTCCAAATGTAACTCATGAACTCCAGCAGTTTCCCATGACGCTTACTGTGGGGCTTTAATTTTCCCTTTATATAAACAAATAAATTCTCTAAGCAAGGGATTCAAGGATATTAGCATATTAAGTAACTTAGTTGGCTCTGTCAAGAGGGGCAGGAAGTGAGATGAATGTGTATCATTATGGTCTTTAAAGTGGCCAGGAACTGCTGTCACCACTTCTGTTGCAGATCCCGGTTTCCTCAAAGTCCCCTGCAGAGAAGCTAGGAAAGGCAAAGGGAAAACGTCCTTGAAGTCGCATGGGAAGGACTTCCTTCTTGATGCTGCAGTTCTTCCACGATGTCTCCCCAGCCCAAGAGAGGGTGTGGGCCAGTCCTCAAAAACGCCAGCAATGAGCAGGCTCACTATCAACACCCTCTGATGGGAGTGAGTTCCTAGCTCAGCAAACGCCTGCTCCCCATGAGGTCGGTACTACTACCCAAAACCTGGTTGTTTCTTCTCCCCGTCCCTGGATGCCTGGGGAATGCTGGTTTGACATTTGCTGTCCTTTTGTTGGGCGCCATGTCTATGAGACAGGGTGGTGCTTATCTGGCATCATTATCCACACAGGGTTCTCAGAAGGGTTGGCAGTATCTCAGACCTAATAGCACATGCTTATCAGCCATTTCTTTTCTATAGAAATCAACACTTAGATTAAAAATACAGGCTATTTGCTAACATTCATGATCTAGCTGTGAACAAGAATTAGAGAAATACAACTTCTAAGTGCAGTGGATAGTTTTCCATCTTTCTGAATACTATCAATGACTTTAATTTTATTCTGGTTTTCAAGTTGGCTTTAAAGAGAAATCTTAGGCCCTCATTTATTTATTCCACAAATAGCAAATGTCTCCTGTGTCAGGACTAGTGTGCTGGTGGGGACTGATGGTGAAAAGGTAGAAGCCACCCTTGCACTCACAGAAGCTGGCAGTCTGGGGGTGGGAGGAGGCATAAAGTAGACAGCCACACAAGCAGCTAATTAAAATTGTCATAAAGTCCATGAGGAGAAGCTTGATGCTTAAGGCACCCACCCCTTCCAGCTCACATACATGGCCTGAGTAAACATGTCTACCTAAGTTTTTTCTCCATAAAACTTCAGATTTTATGCCGTTGTAGCTGAAAGGCCATTTCTCGTGCTATTATAACTCTCAGCGGTTGCAGCAAATCTTTTCACTGGGTTGACTTATTTGCCCCAAATGTATGATAAATTCCAGCCTGATTCCTGGAGCATTTCAAGAGATGTTTTGTGATGAACCCAGAGAGACCAAGCTAGAGAACCCTCTTTTCCCAACCTGCTGCTTAAGCAGCTGTGAATGGCAGAAGTGGCCCACCGGCAGCTGCTGGAACTGCCCCCTCCCAGGGGCTGTCGCTGCGGTGAACTCAGCGAGGGAAGGCTATTTTGTCTGCATATCTTCCCTATAAATTGAACCTAATTGGGGAGAGAGAAGGATTCTCTCCCCTGTACCATTAAAAGGATGGCACACGAGGTAATGTATGGCATTTCTCACCTTGCCCAGGAACTTGAGTTTCCCAAGGCCCAGGTCGTGGCTGCGTCGCCACCCTCCCATCCCAGGTTCCGAGCCAACCCAAGAGAAGGCAAGGGCAGGTCTGAGATAGAATCCTGCTACCTCTACATCTTGTAATTTTCCACCCCTGAACCAGGGTCTGACTGATTTCTACTGATATGGGCTCTAAATAGAGATGCAACAGAAAACAGAGGAGCAAGTCACTCAATTACCGCCACTTTGCACTGGGGACATGGAATATTAGAATAACGGCTTATCCTTATTAGCTGCCACTGCCCTCTTTTGTAGAAACAGAGGGATGAAGCAGCGATCTTGAGTCTCACTTACCTACCCTGAGTCTGACTGATGGACAAGGCTACGGCAGCCTGGCCCAGCAAACTGGAGGCAGCTTCTAGGGACCCTCTTCCCCTTCCTGCATTGTGAAGGTGAATGGTCCAGATACTCGTTGATCAGAATTCTGAGTTCCTACCCTACGCCGGGTGCAGGGATGAAAACAGCCCAGCCCTGCTCTCAAGGTGCTCACAGTGTGGCCAAGACCACACCTGATGTGTCTAGAGCCTGTCTAAAGCTTGGCGATGGGGTTGGGGAAGGTAGAGGGAGGCTCCCTCATCAGAATTTCTGCAAGTGAAGACTGAGGAAACTGTGAGATGGGGACCATGCAGGGCACGATGAGGGACTGGCGAGTTGGTCACCTGGCACTGCAGCTAGTGAGGACAGGTGCCACGAGACAGCCTCCTGCAGATGGGGGGCACCGGGTGGGAGATAACCAGACGCAGGTGACACTGCTCGTGGGGGGTGTATGGCCAGGACTGCACCAGAGTGGACGGGTGTCGGGGACCCAGATGAGCCGCTGTGGTTCTGAGGGAGCCCTGGCCTACAGGAAGCTGGGTGGACCCTGGAAGGAGCTCTCAGGTGGAAGCCTGGTAGCTGGTGATGCCGGGTGACACACGTGCCACAGGTGCACACAGTGACTTGGTAGCGCTGGGATGCCCAGACTTCCCCACGTCGCAGAGTCTGAGGGTGGTTGCAGTGTAGGCCGAGGCTGCTGCTGACATTCTAGCCTGGCCAGACTGGGCTGGGAACTGGGGTGGACCCAGATCTTGTATGCACATTTTGAGGAGCATCTGTGAACCTAGTTTTAGGGATCTGTGGGAGACACTGGCAGAGGAAATGAGGCCTAGTCACGGGCTTTCTAGCTTTGTGGGTTCCTCCTCAGGCAGCACCGGTGCTCAATGGCTCCCACGTCCCCACTTCTGCAGGGAGCCCCCAGGCTCTGTGTGCCAGCCCAATGCCACTCTGCCTCTCTCCTTCCCCATCACAGCTGCCTGCTGTCACAGTGACAGTAGGCAGAATTCCATGATGCCCCGTGATCGCTGCCCCGATGTTATTCCTATGACCATATTATGTGACATGGCAAAAGGGATCTTGCAGGTGTGAAGAAGGTTACTAATGAGTTGACGCTCAGAAGGGGAGATGTTCTGAGTGGGCCTAACTTAATGCTCTGAGCATCTTCTCCCATCACAGAAGGGGAAGTTAGACACGTGCAAAGCCCAGGAAGGCTTTGAGGTGCCCCTGCTGGCCTTGTTGATGAAAGGGGCCATGTGGAAAGGACTTACGGGGGCCTTAGGTACTGAGAACCCCTGGCTGGCAGCCAGCAAGGAAAATGGGGTTCTCAGTCCTACGACTGCAAGGAACTGAATTCTGCCAACAACTTAAATCATCATGGCAGTGAATTCTTCCCTAGAGCTTCCAGAGATGAGCGCAGCTCGACCAACACCTTGATTTCTGCCTTGTGAGACGCGAAGCAGGGAAGGCAGCCAAGGCCCCTGGGTCTGCAGAGCTTCAGAAACCATGGGATAGTAAATGGTGCTGTTGGAAGTTCCCGAGTTTGTGGCTGTTTGTCATACTGCACAGAAAACGAACACACACGGCCCCGGCCTTCTGCTCTGCTGCCCGCAGGCCCTGCTGGAGGGGTGAGGGGAAGCGCTCACAAGCAGAAACCCAGGCCCTGGGTGCCCCACCCACACGCCCTCCCTCAGGGTCTCAGCCCCCCGTGTACGATGAGGGGCAGGCTGGACGGTCGCTGCCTTCTCTCCCAGCCTCAGTCTCCTCCATTCTCTCTCCAGGACGAAATCGCCCCCAGTGTCATCCGGTTCCATCCCCCTGTTGGGCCGTCTGGGGTGCGAGTTGGCAGGCGGGGCTTTCTCGTCATCTTTCCTGTTTCCTTTCTCCCTCGGGCCCTGGGCTGTCTCCACGGCCTTTCCCCAGACTGTCGGGAGCGGCTCCTCCAGCAGCGCGGCCTGGGCAGCGAGGCTCCAGCAGCTGCCTCGGAGGGGTCAGTCCATGCCAGCTTCTCTTTCACTATTGCTGCCGCTGAGATCAGTCAGACCCTGTCTAGGTGCTGCTGCTTGTCGGTCAACACCCTAAGGCTTCTGTCCCCAGCTCCTGGTCCCTGCCCTGGGGCGCCCTTCACCCCTGACTCCACCAGCTCCTCTCTAGCACGGACTATCTCTGTCCCCTGGTTGGCACCTCTGCCCTCTTCCTGCTCACCTGTCTGGTGTGAGGAGCGTCAGTCACAGGGGAACGTACCCCTTGCGTTTCTCCCTTGTTTCCACAGAGAGGTCAGAGGCTGCCGAAGCGGAAGCCAGCACGGGGTGCTCAGCTCACCTGTGCCCGGCCCTGCCTGGGCTGCGAGCTCCGGGAGCACGGGCAGAGGGCCCCGAGGAGGGGGCTCTTCAATTTCCTGAGCGCTTTGGACAAGGCCGGGACCCCTGTGTCAGGTTTGTGAGGGGTCTGCGGTCTCTCCCTTGTCCTCCTCCTAAGTGAGACTCTGCTCTGGTGCCTGCGGGTCACCTGTCACTACAGCGGACAGCTGCAGGTCCTAGTGAGACGTTCAAGGCAGTTTGTGGCTCCAAGTTACCTCCACCCCAACACGGGGTGTGCTCCAGGAATGACACCAACATTAAAGATGTATCACCCTGGATTAAGTTCAGGCATTATCAGTCTTTAAGTGTTTACGGTTCAATACACGGAGCTAATTTTCTATTATTATCTTCTCCAAAGGAGGTGGTTTATCGGCGTCGCAGTTCTTTTCCATCTCAGGAATGTGAAACGAAGGAGAAAGTTTTATTTAGGAGGAGACTACAGTGGAGTCTCAGGACTCCAGAACTGGCAGGGACCCTGAAGGTCACGTGTTCACTCTTCCATTTGCGGGTGGCCTCCTGGTTGGGTGATTGTTCCAGTCCCTCCTGGAATAAAATAAATCCAGTGACAGTGGACACTGCCAGTCAACTGAAGCCACTGTCCCAGCTCTGCACACCGGGATGGACACGTCGTCCTTAGACTGAGTTGGTGTCTTTCTCCCTCCAGCTTCCCCACATCCCATAACACGCCCCTTTGGGGCCTCACAGACTCTTGCCCTGCACTTGCCTCCACACTACAAACTTCACCAAATGCCTGTCATGTGCTAGGCACGGCGTGGGGTTTCAGAGAGTAACAAGACTCGGGCCTGGCACCAGCAGCAAAAATGGAGCCCCAACCCCTGAGGAGGGCAGTCCCTCCCCATGTCCTGTTCTCTGATGGGACTAACCTGGGCCTTTCGGAGTCTTTGCTGGACATTTTTTGGAGCTCCTTTAAAGAGGGACTCATCGTGGCTGTTCTTTCAAGACACTGCCACCCCCAGTTAGAAGCTCCCCCTTCCTCTCTCTGCCCTCGGGGCCCCTGGAACTGAAAGGGAACGTCCAAGAGGCTCCACCCAGCACACAGCAGTGGGCTCCTTGCTCCCTCATGCCGGACGCTCTGCTGCTGTCCACCCAGCAAAGGCTGTAGGAATATCACAGGCAGCCACAAAATCCTCGCCTCAGTTTCCTCATCTGCAAAATGGAAATAATCAGCCCCACCTCACAGTGATGCATGAGGATGAAATGAGGCAACACATGTACAGTAGGTAGCACGGAGCCTGGCGCATAATAAATACTCAGTGAGTGTCAGCATTCTTCCTATTGTTGCTGTTACTGTCATCACCATACTCCTAGCCAGGCCTCTGAAGCTGATACAAAATGAAACCCTTATGTTTTCCCTTGGTGTTCACACTTTTCTTCTCTGTCTAGTATTGGGTGGAAGTGGAGGGTTTGCATCTGACCCTAAGGAATTTATCTTATTAGAGCTGGCTCCTCGTTTGGTCTATTGAGATAATAGAAACAGTCACTCATTATTGAGCACTGCATGTGTGTCACGCACTGTCACCCTGAATCCTTACAACAACCCTGGGAGGTAGGTGCTAGTATCTCCCTTTTACAGACTGGGCAACTGGGGCTTCAAGACCTGTAAGTGGCCTGTGGCCACACAGCTGGTAAATGCCAGAGCCCAGGATGCAAATCCGGAGCTGCATGTTTCTGCTCTATTCACTGCTCCTGGATGTCTGAGTCAATTCCTGTCACCGGGGCACGTCCCTCCCCTCCAGCTGCAAGTCACTCACAAATGGTGGGTTCAGAAGGCCTTCTGTGCCCTTGTCCAGGCCACTACTGAGAGTCATGAAGCCCCTCAGAGCTCCAGACAGAACCGGAACCGTGTAAGGACAAGCCTGGGCAAGCCGCGCCTAGCGACCTTGGAGGATGGGAGTCACTGAACGCACAGAACCCGCGGTGGAGCTGAGAGAGGAACACAGAACTTGAGAGACGCTGAAGTCAGACTGTCTGGGGGCAGAACCACCACCGTCTAGCTGTGTGACCTCTGGGCTGCAGTTTCTTTAGCTGTAAAATAGGGAATAAAATAATAGTACTATTATATTGGCTGGTTGTAAGCATTAAATAAGATACATTTTATAAAGTTTTCAGTGCAGAGCTCAATCAATACTAGCCATTGTTATTATGATTATTGTTATCAGTTCCCAAGCATGCTCAGTGACTGCTTCTTGATCAAAGGCAGAGCTAGGGCACACGCCAGCAACCCGAGGGAGCTTGGGGCTGGGTGGGAGCAGAGCCCGCTGTCCCCATCGCCTGCCGCTGCCATTGCCCGCTCGGCCCGGCCCTGCTCCCACGGCCTCCGCGCATGCGCACCTGAGAACCGCCACATACGTTGCCAAGAAACCATCTTTCTCATCTATTTTAAAGCCTTGATAAGCTTTCTGTTTAATGTTTTAAAAGGTTATGTTCTATAGAGGGACATGGTAAAGTAAACTACGGCACACCGACCTGATGGGATATTAAGAAAGCCATTAACGTGATAATTATAGAGACTACTGTAGCGACATGGTAAATTCTTATGGTTTAATATGAAATGGAAAAACAGAATTAAAATAATTGGATTACGTGATAATCACCACTAGTCAAAACCATATACCTATGAACACACACAGGGAAGTAGTAGCACTCCTTTAACTTTTTTTATTGTTGCTCCATTGTTTTTATAATAAATAAATATAAAACAGTTGGTGCCATTGAAATCATGATTTTAGAAATCAGAAAAAGCAGAACTGTATTATCCCGGTGGCCTATAAAAGCAGATGCTGTGTTTAAAAGAACCTCCTGGGCTGTGGGTTATGGGTCACTCTTGCTGCTGTGTTTACATTTCCTGTTCATAACTGGTGGGAATGGAGGGAGATTTCTTTTTTCGAGTATAGCAGACAATTATTCTCCTCCCCCTACCCTCCCACCCCCCAGTTATTGATGGCTTTAAGGAATGGCTCCACTCCCAGAGTGAAGGAGCTTGAATCTAATATTTCTTTTGGCTTCTGTGTGGCGGAGGAGGGCAAGAGGGGGAGTTAGGCACAGACACTTAGAAGGGAGCTGCGTTGTTTTCTTCCCTGCC